>ML802504.1:0-26732 GCA_009831015.1 Picea engelmannii
ATATAATAACAAATTGATAAAAAAATTAGATATAATGAGAGTTCCACTATGTTTTGACTTCTATGCATAGTGGAATAATATCTCTGGTTTTTTTTTCCATTTACGAATTGATCGAGGTCCTTGAAAATTTCATTAGAATTTTAAATAAATCAAAATGTTAATTCACTATATGACTAAACTTTAATAGTGAAAAAAAAAATTGATACAAGATTAGACAACTCCCTCTTCATGTTCATGAAAGGGAAAGGTTTGTGGGTGGACCTTAATGAGCCATTGTGCACATATAACAACTCAAATAAATATGGTGACACAACAAAACCACGTTTTCTCGTTTGATGTAGTCATGTAACATAGGAGAGCATTTAGAGGAGGGTAGATTGTCTTAAGTTTAAATCTCTAATGAAATATGCTATGGTCTATGATTCTAGAATCATAGAAAGCCTCGTGTTGTGTAAGTTGATGTCACCTTTGCCTAGTGTTGAAATTTTAAGTTCAATTTGAACATTTTTACCTATTTTGAACATTTATTTTATGTATGAGGAAATCGTCAACATTGACATGGATTAAAATTGTCAACCCATAAATTTTACAAATTAGAAGATTTACCTACCTATCATTTTCACCTTATATGGGTATCCTATGAACCAAATCTTGTGTGTGCGAGTGTGTGCGTGTTTAATACTTTTTCCTTCCTTTATCACTTTCTCCTCATAACTTCAACACTTGTTTAATATATACTAAATAAAAGTTAAGTCATAAATAAAGATAAACCATTAATATACATAGATAGATAAATAGGTATGTATATGTATATATTAATTCATTGGAAAAAAAATTATGCTTCCTCAAAACTCATTTCCCCCCTCAACATATTGACATTATACACTCTCCCCTTCTTGAGGTTACATTGGAATATTTCAGAGGACTTACCCATCTCAATCATGGGGTGTTGTGCCTCTTGACTCCCCTAAACCTCCTTATTTTCTTATATGAGCCCTCAATCTCACGTATCGATACTTAGAGACTAAACCTTACATCATAACTATGATGAGCAGTTGACCTCCATGACTACCTCATTTCCCTTTCACCTCTTTTTTGTGTCCACCTTTACCTAAAAAATGTGCCTCCTTAAAACAATAACCACTTGATCCTAGATGAAAAAAAGTTGAAATTTTAAATATTTAGGTTTTAAGTACTAAAAAAAAAAATCAAATATTGACATTTTATTGTTCATTGGATTCCCTCATTGTTCATTGGATTCCCTCAAATGTCATATTTGAAGGAAATAGATAATATGTATCATGTATACAAATGAAAAACACTCAACAACTTTAATTTATACCTAATATTTTTTCAATTGGCATCTCTCCTAAACATTAATTTATTTACTTTTTCCTCTATAACAACCTATCATTAAGGTTACCTAATATTTTTTCAATTGGCATCTCTCCTAAACATTAATTTATTTACTTTTTCCCCTATAACAACCTATCATTAAGGTTATATATACTTTTTCCTCTATAACAGCCTATCATTAAGGTTATATAGATAATACCTCGACCACTTTTTAAGCAATACCATTAACTATTTCTTAAAAACACCACTAAACTAAAATCATTCACACCTATGTATTAAATCCACAACAAAAGTAGTAACTCGCAATATTACGTGTTCATGCGTAATGATTGACGTCTTAGACAATGATATACATCACAAATATTCTCCGACCACTTTAGAATGACAATAAAATGTCGATGTCTCGACAAGGAAGGTTCACATTGAAAATCATTCATGTCTTACACAATGATATACATTGCAAATATTCTCCCAATAATATGTTATATTTCCCAACGACAATGATTCAAACATCATGGATTAAGACAAATTTTATAAATAAACATTTTAACTTTCGAGTGTTAACATGGATTTTATTTTTTAAGAATTTTTTGGAAACAAATTGTGTAAATGAATTTTATTTACGGATAAGTTGATGAAGTTGTATGTCATGAGATTAGATATAATGTTTTGATGTTAGATACAATGTTTTGTGATAGTTTATTATTATTTCAGTTTTATTTATTCTTAATGATAGTTGAAGTGTCTACTTGAAATGTTGATCGTTTCAATATTTTATACATAGTTTATCTTCATAAAATTCAAGCAACATCTTCAATATTTTTAATATCTTGAAATAATTTTCACAATTTTAATATATAATATTCAAAATTCACCTTTTACAACTAATAAGAATTCTGAAACAACACATATATAGTATGTATATTTAAAGTGGTGCCATCCAAAATTCAGATATTCAAAATTCAACTTTTACGACTAATAGGAATTGTCAAGCAACACATAACATATGGCATGTAGGTTTAAAGTAGTACCATCATGAATTCGAGATGTTCAAAATTCAACTCTTACAATTAATAGGAATTATGAAGCTAACATGTAACATATAGCATGTAGTTTGAAGGTGGTAACATCATGAATTTTAGATGTTTAAAATTCAAGTCTTACAACTAATAGGAATTGTGAAGCAATACATAACAGATGGCATGTAGGTTAAGGTGGTATCGTCATGATTTGTAGATGTTAACATGTCCACTCTTTCAATCAATAGGAAATTTTAAGAAACACCTAAATATGGCATGTACGCTTAAGTTGGTACTGTCACAAATTTTAGATATTCAAAATTCAACTCTTTCAACCAACAAGAAATGTGAAGCAACACATAACATATGGCATGTATGTTTAATGTGATATCGTAATGAATTGTAGATGTTCAAAATTCAACTCTTTCAAGAAATAGGAAATGTGAAGTAACACATAACATATGTCATGTATGTTTAATGTGGTACGGTAATGAATCATTAATGTTAAAAATTCAACTTTTACAACTGAAAAGAAATGTGAAGCAACACATGTGTTATGGCATGCATGTGTAAGGTGGTACCGTCACAAATTTTTTATGTTCAAATTCAACTCTTACAATTACCGGAAATGTGAAACAATGCATAACATGTTGCACGCATGTTTAATGTGGTGCCATCACATAGCATTGGTGTTCAAAATTCAACTCTTACAACTAAGAGGAAATGTGAAGAAACACATAACATATCTAGAGCTGGAGCTTTGTGAGAACCTAAGATTCTATGTGTGTAAGTTTTATCTAACCTTAGTATATTGTTTGATTTGGAAATTGAATGTTGGGGATGATGTTATTTCTATGGGAAGGTGGATGTAAGACCCCTTGTGAGGATAGTAGTGATATTGTGTTATACCTTGAGATTACTAAACCTATTTTAAGAGCATCTGGACCTTAATGAATTTTGTGTGCCTTGCTTAGTTTTGTTCACCTAGTTACAATTGGTTGACTGCTTGTGTGATACGAGACCATGTTATCCGACTGCTACAACTATAACCTTTAAGTTGGGAGAAATCATACTCTAAGGAAATCATACTCTAAGGATTCTTGGGAGAAGCTTGATATGTTGGGAAAAACTTGAATAATAATGATGTCCAGCACATACTTGTGTGATACAAGACCATGTTATCCTACTGCTACAACTATAACCTCCAGGTATATCTACGATTCTCCATCAACACACAAGGTAAGCCAAAGTTTTGAACTAGTAACTTCACATAATGAAGTGTCTTAACAACACACTTCATCACCAACTTCCCTACACCTTAAAAACTACAATTTCTAATTTAAATATGTTTTGTTTATATATTTTATTTTAAATTATTTCATAAAAATCATAAATTTGATTGTTAACCTATGATATTTATTTCCATTTTGTTTCCTTCACCAACTTTATTTTATGTTTTATTTTATTTTATTTTATTTTTTATTTCAAGCTTTTAAAAACATTATTTTATGTTATTTCTCCATAATAGATAATCTCAACATAAAACGTCATGCTCTCCCACCTACAATGTCTCGACAAGGAAAGTTATGACTTTATGGTTTCATGGAAAATCATTAATATCTTAGAGAATAATATACATTGCAAATATTCTCCCACTAAATGTCATTAACGACGATGACAATGCCTATGTTTTGATTTGATTGCATTACACTTTTAAAATATGTAATTTATGTTGTTCTTTCGTTTAGGTTGGGGATTTTGAATGTTCACGAGTTATATTTTGACCCATTTTCTCGTTAATGTCTGTCCTTTGGATTGAATGGTTTGAGACCATTAAAGACTTTAGTATTAGTAAATGTATGACTTTTGGGATATGATTGAATAGATTGTATGGATTTGTTGGCAGATATGATTGAATAGATTGTATGGATTTGTTGGCAGTAGAAGTCTATTCAAAATGTTTAATGGTGAGTTATCACACTGGTTTTTCCTATTATAGGTTAGTTATTTTCTTGAAGGTTGATCCAGGTGCTCAAGTTAGGATTGGGACAGATGCAATAGTTTGTTGTGGTGATAGAATATTTCTTCCTGAGGCACTTGTCTCTTGTCTTTGGGAGTTTGGTCGATGTACACTCAATAAAATAGGAAATGTTGCTTGTTCATCCATTTGGAGCCACGCATGGTTATCTGCGGAGGAATTGAATATTGATACAGGTTGGAATCATCATTGGTCTCAACTCATGACCAAATCCATTAAGCCCCATATTAGATTAACGGATATGGAGGATAAATTCGCTTGGTCCTACAACAAATATAAGGATCAATACTCAACTAAAATAGTGTTATAGGCCTAAATTGGTCTACACATGCATACCTGGCCTTTGGCCCTCTTACCTGCATTTGTTTCCAATCCATCACTGAGTTGCTCTTCTAAAAAACCCATTTTTTGAAGATGTGCGTGCCCTGCACCAATACTACACACATACATATGCTTGTTGCACCACTATAGCCCACGTACATATGCATCATGAACCACTACAGCCCATGTATACTTGCAAAAGTTGAAAAAAATAAAAAGTTGCAAGGAATTCGTTGAGATTACGGGCTATTGGATAGTTTCCCAACTAATCCACCACCTATAGCCCGTCACCCAACCAAATAACCATCATTTTCCCATATAAAAGGTGGTGTTGGGGTCTCATTCAACATCTAAACATAAGAACAATGAAACTCTTCCCGTTTCACATCCCCTCCTTGCCCCAAGTAATTGCAGCCCTTTTGTGAGAATTGCTTCAGAATTCCCCAATTTGCCCTTCTTCCTCCATCAGTAACCCATATTACTTCCCAAGAAGAAGTGTGAGAGGAGAAGTTATAAGGTGGTGCACTTGGAGCTTGGTGAAGAGGATCCTGGACCAGGTTCATGGAGCAGTACCCGTCTTTGGTTGTAAGTGATCATTGTATTAACAATAAAAGAAGTACTTTTATTGTCCCAAATCATAACATATCGAATGTTTTCATTTGATTTATGTTTGTATTCTAACATCTAACCCTTATTTGTATATGAATTGCATGATTGTAGATTTTTGTTTGTCTTTATTTGAATGTGGGCTAGCCTTGGGAGGAGATTTAAAGTTAGCGAAGCCTTCAAGCGTGAGAGGATCATTATCGAATGCAGAGTAGAGGTACAGTTACCCGATCCTTCTCATTTTTATTTTCTTTTATAAATCTAGCGTATGTTTGGGGTAGTTAGAGAAGTAGTTGACTTTTAGACAGTTGTGATCTGCCTACATTATGAACCCTAGTGTAGTCTTAAAGGGGATTTTTCCCGCTAGCAGAACTGGCGACCTTACTAGGGAAGCCTCTAGGATTTTAGGGTATTTTTTGGGTGTTTGATTGGTTTTTGTACCTTTGGAGTTTCTTTTGAGTCTGCTAAGTCTTTTAAGGGATTCTGGTCACCTGTTGGTTCCATACCAGTTCTCCCTATCCTATCATTTTATCTGTTTTATTACTTTTTTCAAGAAGAACATAGGTGTACATGCCCTGTTGTGGATCAACACACGTACATGCGCGCCCTGCTTTATAGACATCCCGCGTACATATGCAGACTGATTAAGCATCAGTAGTGTACCTGTTTCAAGAAACTGTTTTTAAGAAGAGGCAGTCAACCTCTTCCATGATTGAGGTTTTACTTCTTAGGGTTTCTTGACAGAATTCAGTTTCTTTGTTTTTACAGTCATAGCTTGGGCTAGATGTCATTTTTCTTTTCTTTTGAAGATTTCTTGTGTTTAATTCTGAAAGGGTTTTAGGAGAGTCTTTGAGATTGTTGATCAGCCTGTTTGGTGTCTTTAGCGTCTCCCTGCGATCCACAGTGGGCCAGAGTTTAGTTTCATTCTTGTCTTGTATTTTCTTTTCCCCCTTTCATTTTATTTAAATAAAAGAGAAAAAAATATTTATTTCAAGTTTTTCCTGTTTAAAGCATTTCCAAAAATGAAAATGATTTTTCATTTTTAGTTTGGTAAAGTAGTTAGGGTTATTTATTTTGCTTGAAAGCAAAAAGAGTTCATTTTTTAAATTTCTTTATTGATTTCTTAGAACTTAAGTAGCTCGTAGTCAAGCGAAATTTCGTTTTAGGTCTTATTTTTAAAGATCTTTAAAAAGTTAGTTATGAAAAAATTGGTTACAAAGAGCTAGTTGTAAATCTTTATTTTTTCACTAGAAGTAATTTTGTTTTCATATTTTTTTTTATTTTCTCCTCTTTCGTCTCTCATACACATCACTAGTTTCACTTCCATATCCTATGAGTTAAGAGAAGCAATTTAAAATGAATGCTAAATTTAAAAATAACTAGACTTTTATGTTTGTAGGGTCAATCAACTAGTTTAGGGTTAGAGCCTTGAATTAGGTTGGAGAGGAAACTTTTCAAGGATTTTAAACAAAAATTGGAGTCAAATCTAGGGAGTGTTAAAAGTCTAGTGACGTGAAAGTTATCTAGGACCCCCCTCTAACATAGGGGATAAAAACAAGGCCACGTGAAGAAAGGCAGAGAAGATAGCCCCTCCAAAGCTAAACTAAACGTTGTGGGGAACACATATTGAGGATTTGTCGTGGGATATTATCATTCGCATTTGCCTACAGAGCTTCATGGACCTTGAATCCGTTCAAGATCCTCAGTTGTATTCCAAACCACTTGCTTTCGATACCCTCGGTAGGTTTAAGACTTGTTATCATGCTCATTGCGGTCCACTCGGCTGTGAGTTGTACCCGCCTGGTGAATTTTTACGAGCTGGACAATTAGTTGCCTTTATCCTAGGGACTTACATAGGTGATTGTGGGGGTATACCATAGTACCTAGGGCAGATGTCAAGTCACACTTTGCAGAGTATACCCAGAGGGTGCTTCCATGTTTGAGTTTCACTTGCACTGCTAAGTTTCTCTAGTGTTGGTTGGCATTGCTCTTCCAACTAGACAGTGGTTTCCTTGGTTTATCTTATAGGAATTTTTCTAGTCTGTGATTGCTTTTAAACATTAGTTAAATCCTTACTGTGTCGTTGATCTTTTCACAAATTGGAATATCAATATATCTATTGGTTGCGAAGGCTTCAAGGCCTGTCACTGGTTACATTGGAGCCACCACCGCTGCCATTACAGCAAAAACTTGACCAGCAAGGGTCATTCGAAGCGACGGGGCCGCAGAAAACTGTGCCCAAGCCAACTCCAAGAGGAGATTACTCGAATCTGGAGAAACCTATTATTTCTTAACTTGGAGCGGAATCTCTCGAGCCAGTTAACCCTTCAATCACTAACTCATTGGCACCAATCTTGGTATGATTTTTCCCTCTAAGGGTAACACCTTACGAGTGTCAAATAGGATTACAAGCATCTATCGAAGCAAATGATGCTAATTTGTCTAGGAGTCCTCACACTCCCTTAACGGTTGCCACCACAGAGGGTATTCCACCTCCTAACCTACCTTCATTGATCTGGACCACAGTGGTATCGACCCCCTCTACTTCGGGTAGTGGTCTAATACTGTCATCGACGATGACCATTGTTTTGTTCATGCAGAGTGCGACGGGCTCTCTTTTTTCATACGGGATGCCCGACTTCGACACAAACTTTGTCCTTACCTACTCCACCTTACAAACCATGGGTCTGGGGGCAGGGAGCTCCAAAACTCCCTTGCAAGGGTCTATTGGGGGGAAATCAGTCTCCTATAATGCAGTACCTTACGGTGGGGGTCACATACCTCCTCCATCCCCCTCGCTCAGTAATGCTTTCCAGCCACCTATCGGGTCAAGTGTTAACTCCAAATTGTTTGGAGAAGGCAGTCTAGGACCTTCTTCTTACACCACGCCAGTGGGATCCATGTCATTCTCTTTGTTCAACATATTGACCTGAGGCAACCCTGGTTTTGGACAACGGAATCCCGTGTAGGGTACCATTCCTCCACACGGACAAAAGTGCAGGAGGTTTCTCCTCACAAGGAGTTTGGAATCCTTGGTAGGGATCGATTCCCTTGTAGGGGATGCTAACTGAGGGAAACCCACTCCATTTTTAATGTAACCCCAAGAAAGGCTCAGTCTCTATGCCCATATAATTGGCAGGGGGAAACCCCTTCCAGAATCTTTGGAACACAATGCAGGGAGAAATCCCCGCCCAACCCTCGTTGTCCAATTATGGGAATCAATCGATGATGTCCCAACAAATGCAGTTTCCGTACACTGTTCAAGGCCATGGTGTCTACCAGAACCCTGGCCAGCAACCCAACTTTTCCTATCAACCTGGTGCTAGTCAAACTCTAGGCCCCCTTTTTCATGTACATAATACCCAACCCAAACTACCATTTCTGGAAACATTACACCTGCCAGACTTGTCAAGGTTTCTTAACAACCTGATTTGTCATGATCTACGTTGGCCTCCTATGCCAACTAAGTTTCCCTATGATATTCTAAAATTCAATGGCAAGCCTGGCAAAGACCTAGGTGATCACTTGACAACTTTCCACCCATGGTGCTTGTCAAAATCGTTGCAAAACGACTCCGTACAGTTGCACCTGTTTCAATGCACTCTTATCGAGGGTGCTACGAAATGGTACATCGATCTCGACCACTCAAGATATTCTTACTTTAGCAATTTTCCAATGGTTTTCCTAAACCATTTCCATCTACCCGTGAGATACGATGTCGACACAAAATTGCTGGCCAATTTTGAGCAGACTAAGGCCGAACATATCTCGGATCACATTCAAGAATGGCGGCAATGAAAGAGTTTGATTAAGGTACATGTTCCACTGGCTTTCTTGCTGGAGTGGTTCCTGAAGTCTTTGGTACCACAATTGTCCAAGGACGTTGAAACCTCAGGATATTTTCCAGAGGATGAGGTGATAATGAGAGTGCAACAACACGAAATGATATACTCTCAGTCTGGCTTACTCTATGAGATTTTTTCAGATGCTCCATGTTCCATCCTGGACAAGGCCAGACAAAAGTGTGGACCACATGCCGATGGTATAGTTGGTTCAGCACAATTAAAGTCCATTGATCAGATGTTGAATCAATTGCAACAATTTTCAATATAGTAGACAACGATCAGCCAGACCTCCATTTTGGTTGCTCCCCCTATCCAAATGTCGGGCGTACACAGTGTGTAGTCGATGAACCCGAAGGCCAACTAGTAGCCTGAAGGAAAGAAAAAACAATGAAACAAGAAGGGTAATGGGGATAATAAACCTAATAATAATTTTGGCGGGGGAAACACAAAAAAGTGAAAGTCAAAGTATACATGTAACCTTTTCATGAAGGACCATCTAACTCACCTGTGCCCTCGACTTGTAGAGGCCCAAAAGTTATTGGCGCAATAACATCATGATGTTCTAACGAACCCATTTCCACATGCACAAAATATGACTCAAGCCTCTTTGAGTGTGGATGGGGTCCATCAGGGACCCCCCGCGTCTTCTAGTAATCCCTCATCCATGAACGTTTACATGATGAAAGGTGATGCTTATATAGAGACTAGGGCACACAATTACAGAATGATGGAATCTGTCAAAAAGGGTAAAGAAGCCACAAAACCACATGTTCCTCTCCATATTGAGAGGAAAATGGGAGAAACAATGACACACATCTCGAAAGGAGCGTTCAAGAAAAATTCTCATAATCCAAACGTGAGGGCCACCTAGAAATACTTTGTGGTGGAGGATTTGTCACAAACCCCTTGCGCATTGTCTTCTTTGGAGGTCCTCCAGAGCTTCCCTTCATAGAGAAAGGATTTGTTATCCGCCTTGGGATCTATAGAGACTTGTAATCCAGAAACGATCATTCTTGATACGACCGACTTGAAACCTTGTCTCCCTTACCACGTTGTTGTTGTGTCCCTTTTTCCACTTGAATGAGCAAAAGAAGGGAACTTGCAAGTCTAGTTGGGTCTGCTAGATAGGACAAAGCTTAGTGTATGAATCAAACAATTCATTCACATGAAATAAACAAGCAAATAAGCTAGCAACAACTAAATAAATAACTAAAGAAATAAAACTAAAATGCATGAGAAAATTAGAACCAAAATCAATCAAACAAATGACCAATAATCATGCCACCAATGGATAACTATATTAGTGGGAAAACACCGTAGAGAAAGGAGGACTTATGGATCCTATCTTCCTCCTTGGGAGGGATCTTGAGTCCCCTATGTGAGAGCTCTTCTTACAAATGATAAACTATAAAGAAAATGGTGAAGAAATCCAAGATTATTCCCTCAAGAGGTGAGGTGAATAGCTTATTGAGGTGAGGTGAATAGCTTATTGAGGTGAGGTGAATAGCTTATTGAGATGATGCTAGCATGCTCCAAGAAGAAAAGAGGTTTATTGTAGGAGAATAGAGGTAGCATAACAATACAATGAGATTCTTAAATTCTTAGTGCACCTATGGCCTCCTTTTATAGCATGTCTTTGAGGCAATATCCAACCAGTCTTTAGTATGAACAAGGGGACCTTTATGGCACCCTTAGGTCTTTGACGAGCCCCCCATTTGGATTCATCTCGGATTTGAGGGTCAAATTAAGTTGGGAGTTGGTCCAGAAGTGGGTGAGGGGATGAAAAGAACCATAAATGCGTCGTGCATAGGTGTGTGCATATTTTTTCGTACACAGTCGCGCATATGGCACATTGTGCACTCTATGGGATTCTTTGGCCCACACACTTCCTTTAATGTTTTAGCGCATGTCAATTTTTTGACCAATTGTATAGTTTTTGCCTCTTGGAAATGATTTTTTGGTGTTGTAATTGCACTAATAGGTGTTTGGAGATGTTGTATTCATGTAACCATTTGCATGCAATGTTGCAGATGAAATTTCAATGATAACAAATGCCCCTGATGTGTGAGGTTAGGAGCATCCGTATAGCCGAAATAAATCAATGTTTCTTCTACTGAGAGTACCATTGTAAGAAAGAGTGTTGAGAGGAACTGCAAGAGAAATCCATCAGAGGGAGAGGGGAAATTGTGGGACTGAATATTTCTCTAGGTAGGAAAATAAAGTTTTCATACAAACGAGGCGGGCATGACCCATGCTCGTGTCATGTAACTCAATCATTTAAGACAGTAACTGAAGTTGTATGCTAATGTAGATAACTGTAGCGCCCTCCGGGGCGATTTGATAATGACAGATGACAATTGGTATTGTGAACATACTCTGAAAAGAGGCAATGACACATGTAATAAGTGTTGATGACTCGTAGGCATTGATGGCCTAGCAAATTCAGAGGTCTTTGAATAGTATAAAACAACTGCAATAGTCTCATACTAAGACCCATCATAACATGAGAGTGTGTTGAATTCCAATGTTAAGGGAGTCAATGACAACAGAGAGAAACGATGGTTCTCTTTGTGTCATCCACGACTCCTCATTGTAAATTTAATGAGATTCAAGATATTGTCACCCTTCTAGAAACTATGTTGATGTCAATAGAAATGGAGACGTGACTCCAAGAAGCAAACGGGCTTCATGAAATCCACTGGATAAGATCAGGAATGGATAAGGAACATGGAAAAAATTGAGATGTGGTGGGACTCAAGACTACCCTTGGTTGGGGGTATATGTGAAGGATGAGTGCAAGCAACCGTGAAACTAGATCTAGTGTCAGGGGGACGACTAGACGTGGGTGAAATTGTGCCAGAGGTGTGACAAAGTGTACAAACTCAAAGATCAGGGGTACATGGGTTGTGGGATACTTGGGGTTTATGGACGATTTCAACAGGAGTAGAAGATTATGAATGCCCCAACCAAGGGAGACATGGGTTTCTTTTCCAAAAAATAAGGTCACCAAGGGTGACAACAAAATATATGTAAATGCTGGAAACAAAGGATTTTTACAATTACCAAATGAATAAAGAATAATTTGGGATGAGTGTACAGATACAAAAATGGGTGCCTCGATGCAATATGGATTGGCCTATGAGGGTGCAAGTGTTGTGGAGAATTGGTGGAGGGTGGGTGTTGCATGGGTGGGTTTTTGTATGAGGTAAATGAATGGAGGACAATCTGTGGATGGGAAAACTGATTGTGGATGAAATGGAGGGGTAATGATACTGAGTAGGTGTAGGAAAAACAAAACTATGATGGGAGACTCTAGGATTCCATTGGGAAATATAGAAAAATGATGAGAAGGAGGATGTGATTGATTCTCGGAAATGAGAAGACTATTGGGACTCCCATCCCTAGGGGGTAAACGCAGCATGAGTGTCAAAGTGCCAATGGAGACTATGAATGGGACAACTCATGTGGGGGAGGGTGTTACCTGGTGACAATACTGAAAATGCAGTGAAGGTGAAAGTACTGTAGAGCTGGATGTGAGGATCCTAAAGGATAATGTCGGAGGGTGTGACTGGGAGATGAAATTGGTATTCAAAGGGAATGATTACATGTCGATGTCAATCATATACCTGAAGGGGATGTGTTGTTTTATGATGACCAAGTACTTGCACACATTAAACCGAATACCCGACATGAAAAATATCTAAAGATAAAGAACATATAAAAGTTATTTGATAATTTTGAACATGAGCATGTGTACCTAGATGTAATGTGAAAAAAATGCTCCCCCGTGGCTGTGTATGGATTGTGACCTAGAGAATGTGACTAGGTAGGTGGTGGGATCCTAATCCTTTGGCTAAATATGGATTAGAAAAAAAAGACTCTAAGCTCCTATAACTAAGCGTGGAAGTTTGGAAAAAGGGACTATATATGGTTGTGGGGCCCACAATGCCACCTCATTTGTACCTGATGCCATAGTGAGTTGACAAGAGGATTATGAGGAGATTTGGAGATTACGAGAGTTCAATTTGACCGATCCAGGTTTTATGAGAGCCAGGTTAGTGGTCTCATCCTTCTTCATAGTAGATAGGTTCTATTTTCTGGGCAAGGTCGTACGAATGGTCGTACTAGGGGTTTTTGTAGAGGTGGGCCCACCAATGCACGGGAGAAGGAAGGATACTTGCACAGAGATGTGTGGGTATAATTCCATATCCCCTGCATGATGTATGGTTGTGTGGAAGTGAGTCACGCATGGGGGGAATGTGGGTGGGATAAAAATGTGTGCATTTGATTTGTTCCTATTCAGTTTACAACTGTGCATTGTGCATAGTTGTTTCTTCGAGAGTTGCGCACCAGTTCGTAGCTGTGTAGAGAATAGGTGTGCATGAATGCACACCTTTGGGTGTGACATATGTGCATTGATGAGCATTTGTTTCTTTGACAATTGTGCATTGATCTGCACCTGTGCGAAGAACAGGCGTGCATATGTGCTTGCCTATGGGGGGTGACAGCCTCGCACTTGAGGCAAAGATGGGGTTTTTTGTGAAGATGTTTTGTTAATGAATGATGATGGATGATCAAGTGTTGCTTGTGTGAATGCAGGTGATTAGCTCAGTATTCCATTCCATTGGAGAGAGTGGGACTGGGAGCACCTCAAGGAGGCAGTGAGAGATTAGTTGGGCATTCAGAGACTTTTGACATCCTATTGGTTTCTTTAGTTCTTCGACTACCCACGGATACGAGCGTAGGAGTACCTACTGCAGTATCTTATTTCTATGTGGAGCACTGAGTTGCAATGCTTCATTTTTCGTGGGGAGAAGTTGACATTCTTGGCTAGGGAGGATGTTTATTTCTTGATGGGGCTCCATTTTCGAGGAAAGGCCCTACTTGTTGATTTCCAGTTTCTAGAGGATGTACACTTGGTAGACTTGGCATAGGATTATTGTTTAGGGCCGAACATTATGCCAGGTTTGGTTGTCTGCATTGAGGAAATGGATGCGCTCTTGCATCATTGCATCACAGTGATGATTGTGAGGATATATGGATGCTTAGCGACTCATCGGATCAGTGGTGGTCAGTTGAGGATTATGCAGAGTGTATTGGATGGAGATATTTTCTCCTGGGGTTTGATGTTGCACACCAAGATGATGGGGCATATTAAACGATGTCGGCCCACCGACCCTGGTGACTTTTTCTTTGGCTCTATCTTGGTGGGATGATTTTGGAGAGGTTTCCCATGTTGCGCCCTAGAGTGTTGCTATCGACAACGGAGGCATGAGAGCCATGACTAATGTGGCGAACATCGATTTTGGTATGACATGGAGGTGGGGAGAGTGGCCACTATTTTACGTCCACCTTAGCATGTGTTTGGCGCTAGATGCCACAAATTATACTGCAGTTCCCATACGGTGGGATGGACTTCTGGCATGACTCAAATATGGTGTTTCCTTCTTGGGAGGATTTGGACCAGAGAGATATGTGGGTGTACTTTATGTTTTGTGATTTTGATAGTATAGAATATGTTTATGGATGGATGGATGTTGATGTTATCGTTGTTTTTGTTTGTGCAGATGTAGGGCCACGAGGCCGAGAGGCAGATTTGGTTGAAGACTCAGCTAGTCAGGGGTCAGTGAGACTGCCACGGGAAGAGTCACAGGTGGGAGAGAGACATTGGAGGGACGAGGCTAGTGCGAGGCCAGTAGATGAGGTGAGATTCGGCCAGAGGCATAGATTTGATGATCTAGGTGTAGGGCCATCGCATGCACCTCAGGTAGAGGCTCACGGGGATTTAGAGTATTTTCGTCGTTGGTTGGAGGTGATACTGGAGGGTGTGTTAGAGGGCATCTGGTCCCATATCCAGGATGAGAGAGTCATGGAGCAGTGTCTGAGTGGCCCTGCAAAGTTGTGTATATTGATTCACAAAGAAGTTATAGCAGGGGCAACAATGACTAGGCGACTGACCCCCAGCTGGCGGGGCACCTCGTGTAGATAGAGGACTTGGTGGTGGCACTCTAGAGGCACCATGAGTGTTATGTTGTATATTTTTTTATTTATATAGGCCTACGAGCCTATTTTGTATAGGGTAGTGTGACATCTATTTTGTACCTATGGGGGTGAGGAGGGCTCACTTGCCTACGGGCGATGTATATGTTGTACCATTTTGTAAACATTGATGACACATTGATTGATACATACATACATACATACATATATATATATATATATATATATATATATATATATATATATATACATGTTTGGGATATCCGTGATGTGTAGATGTGATGATATTTTGTTATGTTGTTATGATGTCTAATCTATATGTTGTGACAGATTTTTGATGCTTTATGTATGTGTGATGATGTCTTGATGTGATAAATGACAATCTAACAATAGGTTAGCCATGTTATTTGTTTTTTGATTAAATTGTCATGGAATATGTGTAAATTTAATGGAATCAAAGTTTTGAGATGAGTCTAACTTGCAGGTATTTGCAAAAGAGGCAAGGATCACGGACACGACACACATTGTTGAGATGAAGGATGAAAAATTGGGAATATAATAAGACACTAAGGTGATGAATGTGGCAGTCACTAGCCTTGGCGAGGAGACCAATGGAAGATGCATATTCTACTTGATTGTTGGTTGCAGAGCCCAAACATATGTCGTTGGAGTGGAGCAGTTCATGTGAGGGGGTGTAGAGGGCCCAAGCAGCCCAAGCGAGATTCTATGTCAAACGACTAGCTTTGTCAGCATAACTGATGTGGTAGGCCAATGGAGGATGCATCTGTCAATAACATAGATGGTAGATCAGACATGAGGTGTGGAGGGAACAAAACAAGACTAAAAACTATACAAATGTGTACAAAAGAAAAATCCTAGTGTAGAATGACTAGGCTTAGGCATAAAACTTCTTTAAGTACAACTTGTTGAAGGGTTCTTTAAGAGGATATCCTTCTAGAGAGACCAGGATGTATGCACCTTTATTGAGGTAGAGTTGGGCGATGTAGGTTCCATGACATAATGACTTGAATTTCCCATGACCGAGAGTATCATGAGTGATATCGTAGGATAGGACGATATCTCCTTCATTAAATGAGTGAAGGGTAACATGGAGGTCAAAGGTTGGCTTCGACCGTTTCTTAGCTACCTCATTGTGCTGTAAGGAAGACCGGCGATCTTCATCCAACGACTCTAATTTTAGCAAGCGTTTCTTCATTGGAGCAGTGTCAGGCAATAGCTCGATGGCAGTGCACAATGTGGGAAGTTTCACTCGATGGGGAGAGTGGCTTCAATCCCATGGATGAGGTGAAATGGTGTAAAACCAGTGGTAGGTTTTACTACCGTGCGATAATTCCATAATGTTGAAAACAACATATGATGCCAAATGGTCTTATGCTTGTTGACAGTGCGTTGCAACATGGTTTTGAAGACTTTTTTGACAACCTCGACCTATCCATTGGAATGAGAGTAGTATGGGGAGGCAAACTCGTGGGAGAAAACTAACCTTGAGGAGAGTTCGACGAATTTCTCATTCTCAAAGTGTTTACCATGATCAGAGCCTAACTATAGTGGAACTCTAAAGAGGGTAATGACACGATTGAAGAAAATATGTGTTGTTGTGTCAACGATATTATTGAAGGTAGGCATGGCTTCAGCCCATTTGGTAAAGTAATCTATGGCCACGACGGTGTACTTGTGTCCATTACTAGATGGAGGTTTTCAATTCATGAAGTCTATGCCCCATTTGTAGAAGGGGTCAACAGTGATGACTGGATTTGGAAGAGCGGGTGGCGCTCGTGCTTTGTTTGCATAAAGATGGAATTGGTCACATCACTTGACAACGTGGATGCAGTCATGAAACAATGTGGGCTAGAAGTATTTGGATCGAATGATTTTTGGTTTGTGTACATACTTGAGAGGTGGCCACCGCAAGCGCCACTGTGGCAATCGTTCAAGACTCTGTCTGCTTCATCGATGGTCAAACATCAACAGAGTATGGTGTCGACCCCATGTCGATACAAGATGTCACCGATGAGGATGTATCAAGGGGCATGATGGCGAATACACCGATGATCGTCTCTCGAGAGATGAGACCCAAATTTCAGTTTCTAAAGGTAGACAAGGAGGTCTCCATACCAGGGGTCATCTAAGGCAATGTAGAAGATGTTTTCGTTAAGAAAATATGTATTGACGGGTGAACTTGTAGTGTCTGAGGGAAATGTCGTGATGAGTTCGACAAGAATAAGTTCTTTATTTACTTTGGGAGTTGAAAATTATAGGTCATATTATTGAAGGATGATGGTCCATCAGGGAAATTTTCCATTAATTTGTCGTCGACTAAGAAAGTATTGCATGGGATTGGAATCTTCCACGACTTTGGCAGTGTGAAGCAGGATATAATGATGCATTTTTTGGACTGTGAGGACAATTGCGAGGGAAAGTTTCTCTTCATGATTGTACTTTAGGGGTGGTCCTGAAAGTTTTTTACTGATGTAGTAAATAACATGTTCATGGTCATCATCTCCTAGTTGGACAAGAACTCCTACTACTGAGACGGTTGAGGCCGACAAATAGAGGATGTAGTCACGATCATAGTTAGGAGGAGTAATCAAAGGGGCATTGGATAACACTTCTTTTAAATCATCAAAAGTAGTTTGGGAATGTTCATCCCATCGAAAGGGGATATCATGACATAGTAAGCAAAGGAAAACATGTGCGCGAGTGGCATAATCTTGGACAAAGCATCGAAGAAAGTTGACTTTGCCTTGTAGGCTTTGCAGTTGGTGCAAATTCTTAGGTGGTGTACATTATGTGATATCTTGGACCTTGAGGGGGTCCACAATAATGCCATGTTGGGAGATGATGAACCCAAGGAGGCATCCGACGGTGACAAAAAATAAACACTTGAAGGGGTTCAAGAAGATATTGTACTATCGCAACCATTGAAGGATGACCTGTAAGTCATCTAGATGTTGAGTGCATTTCTTGGAGCGAGCAGCGACGTTGTCCAGGTAAGTGAGAATGATGTGAGTGAGATCATGGAAAATGCAAATCATCGCCCTTTGGAATGTCGCACCTGTGTTTTTTAGTCCAAAAGGCATGAAATGATAAGCAAAAGTACCCCATGGGGTGGTAAATGCAGTCTTGTACTGATCTGTCGGATGGATTTGGATTTGATTATAGCCAGAGAAACCATCCATGAAGGACAGAGCCTCGTGGCCTGCACAATCATCGATAATTTGGTCGATGAAAGTTTTGGGGAAGTTTTCTTTGGGACAAGCATGATTGAGATCGTGAAATTCAGTGCAAACATGAATAGTTCCTTATTTTTTGTTAACAGGGATGGGGTTGGATACCCATGACGTGTATCCGATGGGGTATATGAATCCTGTAGCACGTAGTTTGTCAATTTTTTCTTTGATAGCCTCGACTTTGGATGGGTGTAGTGGGCATTGATTTTGACATACTGGGGTGACATGAAGTCATGTGTCAATGTGATATTCGACAATAGAAGGATCAAGGCCAGGCATCTCTGTATATGACCAGGAAAAAATATCCTGGTATTCCTGAAAGAGGGATTTGTAAGCCGTAAGTTTCTCAGGGGAGCATGTGGTGCCAATGGTGATTTCCTATATGAATCCTGGTTTGATGGAAATGTCAACTTTGACAGTGGGGGAAATATTAGCCATGTTTCCTTCTTCAAAAGAATCGAGGGCAGGGATAGGGTTGTTGAATTAGTCTATGTTCCCTAATGGAATAAAATTCTTGGTTTTGATTTCACAGATGTAGGCTTGTCTAGGAGGGTCGAAGGATTCCTGTGAGATAAAGAGTGCTCTGTGGTGGAGCGCGTTCCATGGGCAATCGAGGGTAGTTAGTTCCTCTAGGATATCTTCGTCGCAGTGAAAAATGCGAGAATATAGGGGATTAGGGGAAGTAACATTGGTGACTATCACTGGGTGATTTTCTTCAGGTGGTGAAGATGTACAGGGGGTGTAACAATTGTGGTGTGATGGTGTTCTTGTCATAAAACAAATGTCTAGATACTGTGGGGTGTAAAATGTGGTCGGGGGTTAGATTTTCTTAGGGAAATGATTCGGAGAATTGGGCAGATTTAGGGGAAAATCCTTAGACAGTCTATCCATGAACCATGGAGGGATGGGAAGTGACTCAGGTTTAGGGGAGGTGATGTGAACAATATCTAGAGAAGGAATAGGAGGAACCACTTGCATCACAGGAAGTGGGGTGATTGGAGGATTTTGAATAAGGGCCATTTGATAATGCCTGTATTCAATGATCGAAGGACACTGGTATGTGAAATGATCAAGTGAGTCACAAAGAGAGAAAGGGAACCTCATCTGTTTGTTGAATAAATTCGTGACATAATGGATGTCAGTGACGTGGGTACCCAATGATGTGGGTGGAGAGGGTTCTTGCGGAAATTTTTGGCATACTGCCATTAGCGTCTGTCAAAATTGAGGTAGGGAGGGGAAATGATGAGTGTAGTGGCCATACTATGAACAGATGGCACATGATAATTTGGTTTGTATCCCTTTAATTCTTGTAGTAGGGGATGCGGTGGTAGTACTAGGTGTGCTTGGTGAAGCGGCGAGCAATGTGGTTGCTTGAGGGAGTTGGATCAAATTGTGTAACTTAGGGAGAGAGGGACATCCATTTATGGGGTGTCCCTCTCTCTCCCATAGTGTGAAAGGAGGTTGAAATTGGGGAGGAAGTGGAGTAGTGGGATATTTATTCTTCCTTCTACCCCCATCCATCATGTAATATCCCCCGGTAGTGCCCCAGTTACATTATGAATTGTAATCATGTTTATGAATTGTAATTATGTTTTGTAGGCTGGTGAGATGAGTATTGATAAGCTGGTGGGATTATGTATTTATTAGGCTGGAGAGCCTAAGTGTTAAGGCCAAGAGCCTAATTTTGTATATGTAATTATGCAGATCATTAATATAATATATAAACATTGTTGTGTGCCAACCGACCACGAAGAAAGAGTGATGGGGGACTAAGATTCCACAGTATGGGTAAGGGAGAGGGGGTTGAGAGGTAGGAAGAGGAGCTAAGATTGAGGGCTTAAGTCCTTAGGAGTAATAATTTATTTTTATTCCAAAGTGGTTTGAAAGGTATGCTTTTATCCTAAGTCCTAGGAGAGGCAATGCATGCAACCCCAGCATGTGCAAAAGGGAATGCATACTTGATGGAGTGCATGTAGCTTCATGGGAAACATGTGTCAGCCCAGACACATGCAATTCAACCCAAGAATTGAGTCATGATGGGGGTTCATCCTCCATTCTTCCATTCTTCTATCTGAACCATGTTGCTATGCGTCTAATCTCTACATTTATTACTTTTCACACATCTATGAAATTAGTGTTACCCGAACCATGCATTGTCTTAGTGTCCTGTTCTCATTTTTTGTCATTTGAACTGATTGAGTCTATGTTCGACCTCTTCATTGATTGAGTCATGTCACAAACCCATGGATTGAGCCAAGCCTATCCACTCTTGTAGAGTCGAGTCCGTACCCAAACTGTCTTTGGGTTGTTTCCTTCAGTTTCCCAAGTGGTGATGACCATTTGATGTTGCTGATATCCTCACTATGTTGGAATTGAGTTGAAACTCACTAAAGAACTGGGTTGTCAGGCCCATGGTTGAAGAGGCAGGTTTTCAGGCCTATTAGCAGCTCTCTCCAGGTGAGAGAGTCTGTTGGGAAGTGGTTTTCTCCCAAAGAGAGGCTAGCACCAACTACAGAGCTATGAGAATTCTGGATCCATCCTGTTGCTGAGACCCAGAGAGGGAGGTGAATCACCGATGGACTATTCTTGTGAAGGTGTATACTCTCGGGTGGAACAAGCATGTGGGGAATGAGAGTCTATGAGTAGTGGGTATAAGAAGGCTCCTGGAGAGAATCCTTCATGTTTCTCTTTGAAATTTTCCTGTAACCTTAGAATAGTCTAGGATTTCCTTGCCCTGGGTGGAGCTTAGTCCTAGCTTAGGGGTGACCCACTGTTGAGTGTGATGAGTAGCATGGTATAAGGCTGGGAGGTTTGTGGAAGGTTTGCACGTAGTTGGTGGTGTATTACAGTTTCAAAGATAAGTATCATTATGTGTTTTAATTTTGAACTTAATTAAAATGTATGTCTGTGATGATTCTAATATTATCATGTATTCGGATGCAATGATATTTGGTGTTAATTCTATTTAATTCCATACGTTAACAGTAATACCACGATTACTTTGTATTTTTGGTTAAATTTCCATAAATCTATTAATCAGATTTAATATGCATGTTATATATAAATTTATGAGAATGTTCCACATAGTAGCGTTGCCCGACCATGGGGTTGATGGCCAAGGACGTTAGAAATTGGTATCAGAGCCATAGTTTCAACGTTGATCCTGGATGGGTCGGATAAGTGGTCTTTGGACCCAAGGTTTTGAGTTGAAATGGTGTTCGGATGGAACTGATTTCAAACCTTAGAATGTTTCTGAGTGCCAACGGGTTACTTTCTCGTGTTATGAAGTTTAGGAGGATTAGCGGTAGGATAAAACCACAATAGGCATGGTATTTGACCAGAGAGAGAGAGAGAACTCAACATTGGGGGTGTTGGGGCCATAGGATCTGTTCGTACAAAAGGGAAATTCAGTATGATCGTTAGATCTGGAGAAGGTGCATGAAGTTTTCCTGGAAGCCTTTTTGAGTTTGTAATTCAAGAGAAGTGGAATGCGTTGAGGTACGAAATCCAGATGGAGATCTACACCATAGATCTGGAGAAAAGAGATTGGTCGTTGGATCAAGCAGAAAGGTAGATTGTAAATTTTGAGAGTTCGGATTTCGGGAGAATGGGATGTGTTGTTGCACAAACTCCCAAAGACCGATGTTCCAAAATGAAAGAGTACAACTGGTGAGTCATGACGATATCACCTGGAGGTGACGTGGGAACATAGGATGTGTGCCACATGTCAATGGTATAGAACCATGGAATATTGAAATTCTATTTGGAATGTGACAAGTGTCACCCATCTGAATGGGCCATGTATCAGTCGCTAGTTTTCCGCCATGTGGCATCCTATGTGAGTAGGGTTAGTGGGGGCCTGAGTTTATGTAACATAGTTAAGGTTTGGCGGACCCACAATGGCATTGATCATGATACATCAAGATCAACGGCCAGGAGGCAATGTGAATACTCAAGTTGGACGGGAGATAATTCTCCAAGACAGTCCCGCAATCCAAATTGTGGTTTCATGGAGGGATTATGTGCCAGTCTCAGGAGAATTGTGGGATGAAAGGTGGGTTACACCAAACCACCATTGCATGCCCCCACAATTGGAAAATGTTAAGTGATGTAAGCTAATGACGTCACCTAAGGTGACATGGAAGTGTTTGGGGTGTGTGGATGTGAAATATTCTGAAGTCCCAAAGTACTGGAACTCAAACGCCTGAGGTTCCACAGCGAGTGTCAATCGTTGGATGTTGGGTAGACGTGGATAGTTGATCCTCCCTGCATGGCGAGTTTGTTAGTCCAGAATTTGGGAAGTTGTTGTGAAGTTCTTTGAAATCTTCTGAAACAGGAAATCATGAAGCGCCCTTTTTTCTAAGCGAGTGGTCATGGCCCACGATCACATGGTTTGGGGATTAAGAGAGAAGGGGCTAGATCCTGAAGGATTGTTACAGAGCCAAGAAAATCTCGAAAAATTCATGAAATCTGAATATTTTCTTAATTCAAATTTATTTATGAATGTTGTGGGATTTGTTAAGGAATAATGGCCTGACAAATTCCAGTTGTCTGCACATTGTGTTTGAAGAAGTTTAGCGAGTAACAAAACCGAGTAGAATTTCCACTGAGTGCAAAGAAATGGAAGAGACACATAACACTTCCAGATCAGAGAATGAAGCATAAGAAATGGATGTTCATTTGGAAATTGAAGGATTGAACTCCAATGGACATGGAGAAGAGATAGATAAGGAAGGGCATATGATGAAGATCATTGAAAAATTGCAGAAAAATGCTCAAACTCATCGAACAGATAGCAGAAATATTAGGAAAGATCAGGATAAACAAGGTGAATTCAACTTAAATTTGATGAAGAGTCTGGAGAGAATAGAAAGGAAGTTGGACCAGGAGAGAGACTCGAGAAAAACTGGGAGTCACCAAAATTCCGAGGGAAGAATATCAAGTGTTGGTAAACACCATCATCACTCCCAAGGTCACTCCAAGAGGAGGGAACATAGTATTTCAAGCCCATATCCTACCATAAAGCACAGGAGATATGGAGTGAATGAACAGAAGGGAGAAATGAACAAGATTAATCTTCCAACATTTGATGGAAGAACATAAGAAGGAAGAAGATGTCAAGACATGGTTGCTTGGCATGAGGAAATATTTCCAACTGCATAATTATTACTCTCATGCAGAAGGAAGAATTTCAATGTATCAACTGAAGGGAAAGGCATCCATGTGGTGGTATCAACTTGTGCAGGTGCAACACATTAGAGAGAAAGATATCACCTGGAAATAATTCAAGACATATTTCAAGAAGAAACACTTGACTCAAATATACTATGAAAGAAAGATGAAAGAGTTCTCTGAACTCAAGATGGGCAGCATGACCATTGATGAATACGAACAAAGGTTTTTGGAATTACTGAAGTATGTTTTATTCATCAAGGATGAGACTGTTGATACTGAGAGGGGGGTGAATCAGTATCAAGTACAATTTAAAACCTTTTTCAACTTATACTTAAACCATTCAACTATATCCAATGAGAAATGAACAATAGTATAAGAGTTACACCAATACACCACAATACACCATGCACAATATATGAGAAATAATCAATAGTTNTTGTTCAAGGGAAGTAATGACTTCCAAAGGTAGCTACAGCTTCCAAATGTAAAGGGAGGGATAAACCTCCAAGAGGAAGATACAATCCTCAAATATCAAGAGATATTTGAACTCTCCATCCTTTCCCCTTCCTTCCACCCAAGAATATATTAGAGATAATAAAACTTTACATTAAATCATCACCATCAACCAATCATCACATAGAACCTAATAATGCTTCCTGAGACTTCTTCAATTTCTGCAATTCTTCAATTCTTGGAGCACTCTGATCCTATATATAATATTACTCAATGTATTCTCTGAAACTCATTCAATTTTCACTCCTTGAATCCTCCCCAAAAAGAAGTTATAGAAAGAATGGTAGACTTTATTCAATTCTAGTCTATTCAAGAGACCGAACGTTTACAGAATTCCCCGTGCTCAATATTTAACATCTGATTCTGAAACTCACACACAAGAACCTATAGTCCATACTCTTTCCAATGAAATTTGTCCCACGTCATTTGGATTCTCTATGAAGAAGTTATGATTGTTTTACCCAGAACACCTATTTATTGACTAGCTTCAGGACTGGTCACAAACCCTATCTTCCATAGAGTGTATCTCCATAATTATATTGAATCAAGAGATGAAATTTTTACCAGAGGTACCTTGATATGTCTTCTCAATACCATAGCGATTTCTCCATATTAATCATTTTAGAAAATTTTTTATAGAAAAATGGTAAGATGACCTGAAAATAACATACCTTAGAACACATCACCAAAAGACTTCATCCTCCCTTGAAATCCGACCTTCTTTACTTCTTATTTCCTTTGAAATTAGACTTGTATCAAAATGAATGTATAATGATGTTTATTTATACCATTTATGTCACTTCAGTTTAACATTAGGGCTGACCTGACACTTTCTTATTTTGTAATTCTTTTCTTTAATTATCTTTAGGGCCTACATGTACTTCCTTCTTCAATTCACTTTGTCATCTTCAAAAATCCATTTCTCCTCAACCATGAGGATCCACATGACGTGCCACATACCATCGAAAACAATATGATGTATAATATCCATTCATGGGTGTTGTATATTCATGTGCATTGTCCTTCATCTCCAAATACCTTTATCAATCTTGTGGTCCAAAACCCATGACTAGGGTTGACATCAATGACAACAACCAATCTTCCAACAATCTCCCCCTTTGTCATTGATGGCAACACTCATGCTCCCCCTATCATCATGATCCCAATTTATCTCCCCCTTTGACATCAATGGAAAAGGTTAGGGCTACTCCCCATGAGTTTAATGGAAAAATGTAACTCTCTTCTTTGGGGCTACTCCCCCTGAACATGTGGCACTCAATAATACTTCATCCTTATTTTTGGTCTTTGGGACTTTTTCTTCCTTAGAATCCTTTTGTGTGGCTTTTGTCTTCTCTCTCTTCTTCGTGTCTAGGATGTATATGTTGTTCAGTCTTCTTGTTGCAGTTGCAACCAATCTTCCTGAGTTATTTTCTCTAATTTCACATTTTCGGGAATCAAACATAAGAGTGTATCCTAGATCACACATTTTACTAACACTGAGTAGATTATGATTCAAGTATTCAACCAATAGAACATTATTTGCTTTTACATTTTTTCTTCCAATCTCTACTACACCTTCTCCAAGTATTTTGGTAGATGAGTCATCTCCAAATGTAACATTGCCACCCTTTCTCTTCAAGCTGATGAATTTGTCTTGATCCCCGGTCATGTGTGAAGAACATCCACTGTCTATGTACCATTCATCTTCTTCTTTAAATTCTTCAGGGGTCAATGGTATTCGACAATCTTCATTGTTTGGAATCTCTTTCCTTATCCATACTGTGGTTGTCATAGGGACATCTTCATTCATGTATCTACAATCTCATGCTTTGTGACCAATATAGTTACATTTGTAGCATGCAATATTTGTGTCCATCAATGGGGGAAATGAATTATAACTTCTACTGACAAATCCATGATTAATTCCATATCTTCTATTTACACCATTCATGTTTCTTACGTATGTGTTCCTTTCATTGATTCTGCAATTAATTGCCTTATGTCCAAAAATGTTGCAAGTATAACAATGACCAAGAAAGAAATTTTGATACCTTGGAGTAAGTGGGCTTCTTTGTGATGTAGTCCATCTGGGTTCATGATCTATTCTTCTGTAGTTTCCTTCATACTGATTGAAGCTTCTTTGATTCTTGAAGGTAGGAGGTCTTCTTGGATTATCATCTCTTTTGTAATCATTCCTTCTTTCTGGTATCCTGGTCCACTTCTCATCAACTGTCTGTGTAGCTCTTTCTTCAACCTTCTTGTTGGTATTTGCATCTTCTTTGTATGAAGTTTCACCCATGCATCCAAGGTGTGTTAAGTCTTTTGGCAGAGAGTTTCTTAAGCTCTTCCTCAATGAGACAACTTCTTATTCAAGTTTCTCACAATATTCTTCTTTCTTCTTCATTTGGACATTCCTTACTTCTCCTATTCTTCTTTCTTCTTCGAGTAGAGTTTTCAAAGAAATGGTTTCTTCTCTTAGTTTCTCAAAGTATTCTAATTGTTTCTTCAAGATTACAACTGTCTTTTCACAACTACCCAATTCACTTCTTAGTTTTCTTTGTGTGTCTTTGAGCTTGCTATTTTCAATCTCAACATGCTTCAATTTTTT
>ML802504.1:26782-43184 GCA_009831015.1 Picea engelmannii
GCTTCAATTTTTTAAGATTCTCATCTTCTTGTTGAATAATTTTTTCTTCATGATTTTCTTCTTCTTCATTGGAATTTTCTTCTTCAATGTCATTTCTTTCAATCCTTGGATGAGGACATTCAAATTCAACATGACCTACTCCTGCACAATTAAAGAAAAAGAACTGAACTCTATTTTCTTCTTTGAAATCTGAGACGTTGTAATTTGCTTCAACTTCTTCTTCTTTTGCATCTTCCCTTACATAAAGGTCTTGTAGCTTGTCCCAAATCTCTTTTGATGATGCACATGATCCCACCTTGGATTTCACTGAATCTGTCAATCCATCCAGGATGGTATCTATTGCCAATTTGTTGTTCCTTTTTGCTTCCTTCTAAGATGCAGTCTTTGGTTTATTTAAAGAATTGTATCCTAAAGCAACTGAGAACCAGACATTTGCGCCAAGAGATTTCAAGTAAGTTTCCATTCTATTACTCCAGTATTCAAAATTGCTTCCATCAAATGGTGGAATACCATTTGGAATTTTGTCTTCCATTTCTTCTTAGGATCTTCCTTCTAGTGGTTAAACTGTACTGAAGGTAACCCGCTCTAATACCAATTGTTGATACTAAGAGGGGGGTGAATCAGTATCAAGTACAATTTAAAACATTTTTCAACTTATACTTAAACCATTCAACTATATCCAATGAGAAATGAACAATAGTATAAAATTTACACCAATACACCACAATACACCATGCACAATATATGAAAAATAATCAATAGTTATTGTTCAAGGGAAGTAATGACTTCCAAAGGTAGCTACAGCTTCCAAATGTAAAGGGAGGGATAAATATCCAAGAGGAATATACAATCCTCCAATATCAAGATATATTTTAACTCTCCATCCTTGCCCCTTCCTTCCACCCAAGAATATATGAGAGATAGTAAAACTTTACATTAAATCATCACCATCAACCAATCATCACATAGAACCTGATAATGCTTCTTGAGACTTCTTCAATTTCTACAATTATTCAATTCTTGGAGTAATTTGATCCTATATATAATATTACTCAATGCATTATCTGAAACTCCTCCAAGTTTCACTCCTTGAATCCTCCCCAAAAAGAAGTTATAGAAAGAATGGTAGACTTTATTCAATTCTGGTTTATTCAGGAGACCGAAATTTTATAGAATGCCCCGTGCTCAATATGTAACATCTGATTCTGAAACTCACACACAAGAAACAAAAGTCCATACTATTTCCAATGAAATTTGTCCCACATGATTTGGATTCTCTATGAAGAAGTTATGACTTTTTTACCCGGAACACCTGTTTATTGACTAGCTTCAGGACTGGTCACAAACCCTATCTTCCACAGAGTGTATCTCCATAATTATAGAGAATAAATAGCTAAACCTTTTACCATAGGTACCTTGATATGTCTTATCAATACCATATTGATTTCACCATTTGAATCATTCTAGAAAAAGAGTTATAGAAAAAATTGTAAGATGACCTAAAAATAACATACCTTAGAACACATCACCAAAAGGCTTCATCCTCCCTTAAAATCTAGCCTTATTAACTTCTTATTTCCTCTAAAATTCAACTTGTATCAAAATAAATGTATAATGATGTTTATTTATACCATTTATGTCACTTCATTTTAACATTAGGTCCAACCTGACACTTTCTTATTTTGTAATTATTTCCTTTAATTATCTTCAAGGCATACATGTACTTCCTTCTTCAATTCACTTTGTCATCTTCAAAAATTCATTTCTCCTCAACCATGAGGATCCATGTGATGTGCCACATACCACCGGAAACAACATGATGTATACTATCCATTCATGGATGTTGTATATGCATGTGCATTTTCTTTCATGTCCAAATACCTTTATCAATCTTGCGGTCCAAAACCCATGACTAGGGTTGACATCAATGACAACAACCAATCTTCCAACAGAGACTCTCAATATTCAAAGGTACCTAAGTGGGATTCCACCTTCCATTGGGGACAAGATCCAGTATGATGACCCAAAATCTATGGAAGAAATGATAAGAAGAGAGAAATGATTATATGAACAACAAAGAGAAAATCCTACCTTTCAGAAGGCTTGGGACGACCAAAGGAATTTCAAGAAAGAAAAGAGGCAGAAGGGAAACAAACCTCCCTTTTTCAAAAACAATCCTCAAGGACAACCATTTTTTAGAGAGCTTAGAATGGTTCACATAGGGGAACAAATTCCAAGATAGACATCAATTCAATGTTGGGGCTGTCAGGGAAACCATAAGTACAGATATTGTCCCTACAAAAATGGAAAAGTGAGAGTTGTCCATAATGTTCAGCAAGTTGAAACAGTGGAGGACATGGGTAGTATAATGTCAAGGATCTATGTATCCCTAGACAAAAATAAATTTGAATATCAGTCGCACATGATTGAAGTGGAAGGTATGATTAACAGCCAACCATTTACTATTTTAATTGATTCAGGGGATAGCCATAGTTATATAGATCCTAGAGTAATGGAAAGTTTGAATTTGTTTAGAATCAAACATGAGAAGTCTTGGTTAGTGCAGCTAGCTATAGGAACCAAGAGGAAAGTCACTAAGTTAGTTAAGTCATGTCTAGTGGACATGAATGGACTTAACACAAAGGCTAAATTGAACATTCTTCCTTTAGGTTCTTATGATTGTCTAATTGGGATGGACTGGTTGGACCAACACCATGCCATATTGGACTGCCATAGCAAGGCATTCACTTGCCTGGATGAGGAAGGAAATTGAAAAATAGTCCAAGGAATCCCCAGAGTTGTTGCTATCAGAGAAATCTCAGCAATGCAGTTGAAGAAGTGCTACAGAAAAGGCTATCAATTATTTGCAGCCCATGTGGAGGAAGCATATAAGGATGAAGTCTCAAATATTGGAGATCATGTGGTACTAAAGGAGTTTGAAGATGTATTTCAAGAGGTACCTAGACTACCTTCGAAGAGAGATATTGATTTCTCTATAAACTTGATGCCTGGAGCAGCTCCAATGTTGAAAGCTCCTTACAGAATGAGTACGCCAAAGCTGAAAGATTTGCAATTGCAGCTTGAATAGCTTTTGAAGAAGGGGTATAAACACCCAAGTGTGTCACCTTGTGGTGCCTTAGTCCTATTTGTGAAGAAGAAGGATGGAACATTGAGGTTGTGTATGGATTTTAGACAGTTAAACAAAGTAAATGTTAAGAACAAGTATCCTCTGTTGAGGATTGATGACATCCTTTATCAGTTGAAGGATGTGAAGATATTTTCGAAGATAGACCTCAGGTCAAGATATCACCAAGTAAGGATAAAGGATGAAGACATTAGTAAGACCACCTTCAGAACAAAGTATGGTCATTATGAGTTTACAGTGGTGTCATTTGGGTTATCAAATGAACCCATTGTTTTTATGTGTTTAATGAATGGTGTATTCAGGGACTATCTAGACAAGTTTGTCATAGTATTCCTGGATGACATTTTGGTGTATTCCAAGTTAGAGGAAGAGAATGAACATCATTTGAGGATTGTTTTGCGGGTGCTAAGAGAGCACCAATTGTATGCCAAGTTGAGAAAATGCTCATTTTATTAGGAGCAGATCCATTACTTGGGGCATATTATTTCAAAGGATGGGATAGTTGTATATCCTGAGATGATTGAGGCCATTAGAGAATGGTCAGCACCAAAGAATGTGACATAATTAATATCCTTTATGGGTCTAGCTGGTTATTATAGAAGGTTTATCAAAGGGTTCTCGAGAATAGCTCACCTTATCACTTCCTTGCAAAGGAAAGAGCAAAAGTTTCAGTGGACAGAGGATTGTGAGAAAAGCTTCCAGCAATTGAAGCAATTGTTAACAATTGCTCCAATCCTGAGGATCTTAGATCCAAATGAATATTTCGTGGTATGCACAGATGCATGCAAAGAAGGAATGGGAGGAGTCCTTAGTTACAATGGATTCATAATCTGTTATGAATCCAGAAAGTTGAAAGAGCATGAAAGGAACTATGCAACTCATGATTTGGATTTGGTAGCCATAGTACATGCTCTAAAGAAATGGAGACATTACCTCATGGGAAGGAGTTTCGAACTGAGAACAGACCATAAAGGTATGAAGTATTTGTTTGATCAGCCAACCTTGAATTCTAGACAAAGTAGGTGGTTGGAGTTTCTTTGTAAATACGATTTTGATATCAATCATATCAAAGGGAAGGAAAACAAAGTGGTTGATGCACTCAGCAGGAGAGTGCATGAATTACATGCTACAACCATTAGCATGTACTGAAATGATATTCAAAGAAGAATTTTGGAGGCTGCAAATACAGATTTACAATACAGGGATTTAGTAGTAAAACTACAACAAGGTAAGATGCCACAGAAAGTGGAGATTTATAAATTAGTGGATGATGGAATAATTATGTACAAGAAAGGAATTTATGTACCTAATGTCCAGGATTTGAAACTTGCGATTTTGCATGAAAGTCATAATGTGCTTTATGCAGGGCGCCCTGGATATCAGAAAACCATGGAAGTAGTCAAAAGCCATTACTTTTGGCCAGGTATGAAGAAAGAGATTGTTGAATACATCACCAGATGTATGGATTGCCAGAAGGTTAAAGCTGAGCACAGATACCCAGTAGGGTCGTTGCAACCTTTACCCATTCTCGAGTGGAACTGGGAAGTGGTGACAATGGATTTCATCATAGGATTTCCCAAAACCAACAAGCAGCATGATTCAATCATGGTGGTAGTGGAAAAGATTACGAAATATGCCCATTTTATTCCATTAAATACTACTCACAAGGCAACAGATGTTGCTGATATTTTTATGAAGGATGTGGCATGATTGCATGGAATTCCCAAGGCAATTGTGTCTGACATAGACCCAAAATTTACCTCAAATTTATGGAAATGGTTATTCAAGGTGTTCTGAACTAATCTGAACTTAAGTACAAATTATCATCCTGAGTCTAATGGGTAGACAGAGCAGGTGAATTGAGTGATAGAAGACATACTAAGAATGCATGTGATGGAAAAACCATCTAAATGGGAAGACTACCTACACTTGGTATAATTCGCCTACAACAATGGGTATCAAGCATCGTTGAAGATGAGCCCATTTGAAGCACTTTATGGTAGAAATTGAAATACTCTAGTGAGCTGGGATAATTTAGTTGATAGGGCAGTAGTTGGGATAGAGTTTCTTGAGGAAATGGAAGAAAATATGATAAAAATTAAGCATAATTTGAAAGTTTCCCAACATAGGTAGAAAAGTTATGTTGATAAGAAAAGAACCCACAAAGAGTTTAAAGTGGTTGACCATGTTTTCCTGAAAGTAAAAGCCAATAGAAGTTCCATGAAGCTGGGAAACTGTGCCAAGTTGGAAGCCATATTTTGTGGGCCATTTGAAATCCTAGAAAGGATTGGGTCAGTTGCATATATGCTTGCATTACCTACATCCATGACTATACATAATGTATTTCATGTTTCATTTCTTAAGAAATATATACCTGGTGCTAATGATGTTATCGATTGGAATGTGATTCAGGTGGAGCAAGAAGGTGTCTTGCAAGGGCATCCTACGTGCATATTGGACCGGAAAAGCAAACAACTCTAGAATCTAGCCATAGGGATTGTAAAGGTCCAGTGGACCTGGTACGGTCCTGAGGATGCGACATGGGAGCATGAGGATGCTATACAGGCAAAATAACCACATCTTTTTGAATATTTTGAAATGCATGTTGATGTTGTGTAAAGAGTTGCATTGAGGACAGTGAAAAAATAAGGGGAGGGGATTGTAATATCCCCCAGTAGTGCCCTAGTTATGTTATGAATTGTAATCATGTTTTGTAGGCTGGTGAGCCAAGTATTGATAAGCTGGTGGGCTTATGTGTTTATTAGGTTGGAGATCCTAAGTGTTAAGGCCAACAGCCTGATTTTGTATATGTAATTATGTAGATCATTAATATAATATATAAACATCATTGTGTGTCAACCAACCATAAAGAAAGAGTGATGGAGGACTAAGCTTCCACAATATGGGTAAGGGAGAGGGGGATGAGAGGTAGGAAGAGAGAATAATATTGAGGGCTTATGTCCTTAGGAATAATAATTTATTTTTATTCCAAAGTGATGTGAAATGTATGTTTTTATCCTAAGTCCTCGGAGAGGCAACGCATGCAGCCCCAATGTGTGAAAAAGGGAACAGATACTTGATGGTGTGCATGCAACTTCATGGGTGACATGTGTCAGCCCAGGCACATGCAATTTAACCCAAGAATTGAGTCATGATCGGGGTTCATCCTCCATTATTGCGTTCATTTGTCTGAACCGTGTTGTTATGTGTCTGATCTCTGCATTGATTCCTGGTCACGCAGCTCCGAAACCGGTGTTAACTGAACCGTGAATTGTCTTAGTGTCCTGTTGTCATTTTCTTCTGTCCGAACCACCTGATTTTGTGTTTGACCTCTACATTGATTGAGCCATGTCACAAACCCGTGGATTGAGTTGATCCTATCCTCTCTTGTAGAGTCGATTTCGTAATCAAACTGTCTTTGGGTTGTTGCCTTCTATTTCCCTAGTGGTGTTGACCAGTTGATGTTGCTACTATCCTCACTGTGCTGGAATTGAGTCAAAATTGGCTGAAGAACCGAGTTGTCAAGCCTATGGTTGAAGAGGCAGTTTGTCAGGCCTGTGAGCAGCTCTCTCCAAGTGAGAGAGTTTGTTGGGAAGTGGTTTTATCCCAGAGAGAGTCCAACACCATCTACGAAGCTCTAAGAATTACTTATCCAGTATGTTTCCAAGACCCAGAGAGAGAGGTGAAGCACCGATGGACTGTGCTTGTGAAGGTGTATACTCCCGGGTGGAACAAGCATCTGGGGAATGAGATTTTGTGAGTAGTGGGCGTAAGAAGGCTTCTAGAGAGAATCCTTCTTATTTCTCTGTGCAGTTTTCCTATAACCTCATCCTAGTCTAGGATTTCCTTTCCCTAGGTGGAGCTTGGTCCCAGCTCGGGGGTGACCCACTGCTGAGAGTGATGAGCAGCGTGGTCTAAGGCTAGAAGGTTCATGGAAGGTCTACACGAATTTGGTGGTGTATTATAGTTTCAAAGATAAGTATCATTATGTGTTTTAATTATGTACTTAATTAAAATACATGTCTGTGATGATTGTAATATTATCATGTATTTTGTTTCAATGATATTTGTTTTTAATTCTATTTAATTTTGTGTGTTAATAATAATACCGTCATTACTCGGTATTGTTGGTTAAATTTCCATAAATATGTTAATTATATTTAATATGCATGTTATATATAAATTTATGAGAATGTTACACATAGTACCATTTCCCATCCATGGGGATGATGGTTGGGGTCATTACACATCATTGTGGTGCTGGAAAGTAGGGGTGAGGGAGGTGTGGTCGGAGTTAGTATTGGAATCTGCATCGGGATTCCCTCTATTTGGGGAGGGAGGGATGGTTGAGGAACCATCGCAGGTGGGTGTAGATACCATACCAGAATGGCCAACACCATGTTGGGAAGGGTAAGAGTTTCATCCACCTAGAAATCTTATACTCCTAGTGGGGGTTAGAAGAAGGGAATTTGAGTAATGGCTTGGGGGATTGTCTCCCAAACCGAGATTTGACCCTGGGGGAGGGTGAAATCGGGGATAAGTGGTTTTGTAAGGTTCTCAGGGGATTCCTAAGGTAGGTTTTCTTCCACTAGTGGGATGTTAGGGAATGGAGAAGCAATTGTAGGCGGAATGGTATCTCCAGTTTTAGTTTCATTGGAAGATATGAAACACACTTGTATCGAGAGGTGGATGAGTGGAGGTGCTTCATGGTATTTCCCCAGCAAATATGGGTCCTTGAAAATTATGGGGGCCATATCCATGAGTGGATATGCATTGAAACTAGTGCGGACAAGAGGTAAGATGTTATCAATGTTGGATGAGTGGTTAGGCTCGTAATGTGAAACTTGGTCGATGGTGATTATCTTCTCGTTGTGGGGGAACATCATCATTTGAAACATAGAAGAGGCCACATCCTTCATAGTGTACATGTAGCTACATCCAAATAATATGTTTTAATCGAGTGGGGCATCTATAACCTCAATGTCGATAAGGATGGTGTTTCTCCCAAGTTCGATGAGGACATTTTGAACGATCCCTTCAGGAGAGGATGGTTGTCCATCATAGGCTCTCAATGTGATGGAAGATGGTATTATCTCAATAGAGCCAAGTTTATGTCATACAAGTTTGGACATGATGTATGTGGATGCACCTTCATCAATGATACATCGATGAACCATGATGTCTGAATCATCACTGGTATCTGAAAATCTACCAAAGCGGGGAGACGAGGTTCCCCACAATCTACATCAAATGTGATGAGTCTAGTATCAACTGGGTCGACTTCCCCCAAGGCGGAAAGTGAGGTTTTTCATTGAGTTGGACATGTTTGGAGGACCTCCAATACTGACATAGCTTCAGGAGATTGAGACAATTCATTAACCAGACTGTAGTTGTGTGCTTCCCTAGCTTGAAAGTTGTTGATATTTCATCGTAATGGGATGCGAAGGATACGAATGGAGGGATCAATGTTAGGGTGGGGGATCATCAAAGTTTGTCCGGATGTAGATGGAGATTCTTTCGAAGTGGTGGGAGTTGATTCAGGGGGTGCGATGTATTGATGACTATGTGTTTTTAGAAGAATTTCTTCTTTGGTAGTGAGTAGGATATTGCGATCCACCGAATTTCTAGGGTTTTTATACTGTCCCATCTGTGGTGGGGCAAGATGCATCTCCTACTAGGTATTCATCACACCTTCGTGTGGAATAGGATTTTTCAACACAACCAAGGGTGGTTGTTTCAAATACTGTTGTGGATCCTGCTAAGGGGTAGGTAGTGTTGGAGGACATGGCACGTTCATGGAATCTTTCATCCGTTTGAAGTCAATAATTTGGGGGCAATGGTGAGTATAATGATCGTGATCACCACAAAGAGAACAAGGTAAGTTCGTCTAGAGGTTGTTGTTGTTATTCCTTTCTTGGAGTTTGTTGTTATTTCCCCCTTGGGGGTTCTGGTTACCCTGGTTCTAGTTGCCCCCAACAAGCTAGTTTTGTTGGGGGTTATTTCTCCCTCGTCTTGGGTTATTATTGTTTCATTTTTCTCCTTTATTTTTGAAATTATTCGGTTGATGGGATGGATTTTTCGTATTCAGTTGTTCAAAATTTTGAAATTGTTGAATGCGAGAGGGTTGAACAAAGTTAACCCTAGGGTGTGGTTGTCCTTGTGGAGGACCAGGAAATGGAAAATACAGATTATTTTTTGGCAATGATTCATAGGGTGCATAGGAAGGCATAGCACTTTCACTAGTGCCCAGGTTATAAGCTAATATAGAGGGGGTACATGAACTTGTTTGAGAGGTTAAGCGCATCATGGGTGTTGGAAAGGGTCCACTCATGGGTGGAGGGGGGGCCACAAGATATGGTTGATGGTAAGGGGGAGGGGGGTAGTAAGATGCACCTCCATACATCGATGGATATTGGGGTGTACCATACATGGATGGTGGTTGTATGTATGTATTATGGTGTGTTGTGGTACCGATTAATCCATCCACCACGTGAGACATCCTAGGTTTTTCCTGGCCAAATGGTATGGATCTCAGGGTGTCAGGTACTATTGTGTATAAGTAACCTGAATGAGCATAAATGAGGTTGTACTATTGAGCCTTGCTAATGGATTCCTCTTCAGTTTGGGGGAATTTGGAGGCCACATCTTTGGCAAGGAGAGAGATGAGTGATCTCAGAAACCAATTGAGGCATTGTTATTTGGTGGTTTATTCTTTGCATAAACTATGTTGGTGACGCCATTCATGAATGTGGTCAGTGATATGTGTGGATGAGGTTTGTTTAAACTTCGAGAGAAGTTCTAGACCATTTTCATGACGAACTGGTAGTTGAAATAAGGTCAAAAATGTTTTGGCCAAGGATTCAAAAGTCACATGGGATCCTAATTTTTCATCCACATACCATTTGGTTGATGGACCTGTGAGTGTGCACTGAAATAAAATTAAATGGACAGAACCATACATAATGTTGTTTGAAGAGAACCATAAGTGGAAGGTCATGATATGGTTGGTGGGATCTTCTCCCGCCTTTCCCTCAAACTTGGGAATGTCTGAAGGTAGTTTGGTAGGCATAGCGGGCCATGTGGGGTCATGAAATATAGGGTCATTCATGAGCTTACTCAAATCAGGTATGTTGAAGGAGGCCAAATATGTCATGTGGAGTGGTAGTAGAGGATTAGTTCCAGCCATGCCATGAGCAGGTTGTGTACCTAACCCTTGAGGGGGGTTTGGTGGGTTTGTACTTCTCCCTTGAGAAGAATTTTCCCCCTCGCCTCCTTGTCAAGGAGAGCTAGTGGATGGTTGTTTTTTGGAATTGGACCTAAGTAAAGTGGAACCAAGCAAATTTGTTCCCAAAGTACTAGCACTCATAGGGGTGTGAGATGGTTGAGTCGGTGAGTTGGCGAGACTAGGAACTCCTCCTAGGAGAGGAGGGATATTTTGCAAGCATCTGGAATGACGGGGATTTTGTGGGTCCCTATGATGTCCAACTAGCAAAGTGGACGTGTGAAAATGGTGATGAGAGCAATAAATGAACAAGAGACTTATAAAATTTGGACCTTCACCATATATTTCACAATTCCATGTAATCACAAGAGCATCATACATAAATCAATTGAAAAGAAGTATACATGTAGGTAGGTGGATTTTGTTCACATGGGAGAACAAAGAAAACAAATTCTCGTGTCCTGAAAATATGTAACGTCCTTCCTCTCAAATATCACTAGACCTTCCAATAGCACTCAACAGTGGGGTCTGAAGCCACTAGAAGAAGAACTAGTGAAGGATGAAATGATCAGTTATAATGAGGGGTAGAGGGTGTATATCCTGAAAGAGCTGACGATATTTCCCAATAGCCACACAAAATCCAATCAAGGTGCAATTGTAGCCCACAATTTCCACCTAGGTAGATGTCCTAAAATTTGTCCGCTAGGTACCTCGGTCAAAGTGTGACATTTAGATTTTCAGCCTCAGAAATGGGTCACGAGCTGGATCCCTTCCAAGAGTTGGGTGACTCAAAGGGGGACTCACAGAACAATCAGACCTCAGCCTTTGACCCTTCACAGGTATCTCCCTGCCTTATGGTGTTACGAACACTTGACTTGGAGGATTTTAAATTTCCTTATTTTTCAACTTCTAATGTTTGAAGATGTGAAAACTAGATAATAAGGAGTTATTTGGATTCCTAACCCCGAGATCCTACCTAGACTAAAAAAATTCTTTTGGCACCTCCTGTGGAGGAAACCTTAGTGAGATTTTTAGAAATTTTTTTAGATGTGGTTGTTTGAGAGATTGGGGGTGTGAACCAATATCGTTTGAATTAAGTGGGTGTGGATAATTTCTTCAAAAAATAGTGGGACGTTTTGGAATCCTTTGGAAGAAACCTACTTCAACCTCCACAATTTGAGATGAAATTATGTGAGTGAGAAAGTGAATAATGTGCCAAATTTTTAATAATTTAGGTGTCAATTTGCATCATGTGGACTTCATGTGGTCCTTGAAAATCTTGATTACCTATCTTACTAGATGACATTGGTACAAACTTGCGAAATTTTAAAGTCCATAAATAAATAACATGTGGACATATGGGTCCTTACCAATCCTTTAAACTGTTGAAAAGTCAACAAGAAACATGTGTCTAATTTACTTTTCCCTTAAATAAATTAGACAATAAATATTAATCTATTATTTCATTCATAACTGAGTGAGTTGGAGTTGTGACAAATCATAAGTGTAGTTAAGTGAGTTAAGGTCAGTTGTACTAGTTGTAACTAAACATGCACTAGTGAGAGTTCAGTTAATCAATGAATTCACATGCAACTGAAGATTCACCATGGTTAACTACATGCATGTCAGATCCAGTGGAGACCCAGTTGAGATAACAGGTGAAAGGGACAGTTTGGCTATCAGTTGTGATTTGATCACACATGCAGTGGATATGCTTATGAGCATGTGCAAACTAGGTAATTCGTTAATGATCATTGTGAGAATTCTGAATTGCAGAGATTGTGCAGAGGAGGCAGCATGTCTGGACATGGAGAATTGGCACATGTATTTGCTAATTTGTGTATGACAGTGTGAAATAATTGTATTGTACTGAGAGCTCTTGGATTAGATTTTTTTATGAGATTGTTTCATGATTCATGATATACATAATATATAATAGTGGGGTTTTTAGCTTTACGCTTTCCTGGTAAAAAATTTGTGTTATGTGTTATTGATATTTCACTTTGTGATTGTGGTTGTGATCGTGGTTTAATTTTCCACAAGAATAATAGTATAAGTGATTCTATATTTAACAGTGGCATACAATTGTTAGATCAGGAGAATCGCAGAAAATACTTAATTTGTATTGAAATTTCTACATGGTATCAGATCCATGGAGGCCACAGAGCCACAAAAGTGAGGTGCAAACATAATTTCATTCTCGCAGGTCCCGTCTCTAGCAGGGTGTGAACTTCAAGGTGATTCTCATAGGATTCTTAAGGGAGAAGTGTGAACTCCCCTCACCCTACAGTGAAGTACAATGTGAACTTCCCCAGAAAGTTCGCAGGATATACACTAGTAGGGTGTGAACTTCCTCAGAGAGTTCGCAGGCTAGACATTGGTAGGGTGCGAACTTCCCTCAGGCTACTCTCATGTGGGGTGCGAACTTCCCAGGGAAGAGGGATTGCAGTAGTTGAGTTTTGGTGGTTGGATAACATTCGAATTTGCAATATTTTCTTGGTGCGATAGTTGATTCAAGATCGAAATGTCTTTCAATGGCTTGAGGTTGGAGTATGCACTCGAGGGCAGCTCAAACTAAATTGCTTGGAAGGACAGGATGGAATCATTACTTGAAGACAATGGCTTGAAGGATTACATTAAAAAATATGTTCCTAAGCTGGATGTGACAGACACTGCAAATCTTGATGCATGGAAAAAGAAAGTGGCAAAGGTGAGGAGGATTATGTTGGAGAGAGTACGAGACCACATTGTCTCAAGTCTCCATGGGAAAACCACACCACATGCAATGTGGAAGGTTTTGACAGATATGTTCCAAAATAGTAGCGACCATAGGAAATTGGCGCTCAAAGATAAACTCGGGAAGATCAAGATGGAGAAGGGCGACACCATTCCAAAATATCTCACGAAGTTTGTCCAATGTTGGGATGATATTGGAAGTGTGGAAATAACAGTCACTGCTGATGATTTGGTGAGATTGGCTCTCCTAGGACTTCCTAGGATTTGGCACAGTTATCAAGACTCTGTCAATGGAAGGGAAAAATTGTCGGATTGGGAACGACTATGGTCGGATCTAGTGCAAGAGGAGTTTAGGCGGAACACCAGAGATGGATCTTCATCAAAGCATGATGATCAAGAGGATTGTGCTTTGACTTCCAAGGAAAGGAAAGGGAAAGGGAAGAAATTCCATCCATAATCTGAGTCTAAATTCAAGAAGATGGAGTCCAAAGTGAAGTTTTTTCACTGTCACGAACATGGGCATATCGCTACTAACTATCCACAGAAGAGGAAGAACAAGATGGTTGATGGATCTGCAATTGGTGAGGCTCTTATCTCACAATTTGAACTTGACTTTTCTTTGATCGCATGCATGGCTTCAAGTGCATCGGGATCGATGTGGTATTTGTATAGTGGCGCTTCCTTCCACATGATGGTAGATAAAGAGTATTTCATTGACTTAGAGGAGAAAGATATCAGAATTCATATAGAGATGGGCGATGATGGATGATACAGTGAAACTGGTATTGGTACCATTACCTTTCAGAGGGAGCTAGGTAAACCATTTCAATTGAAAAATGTTATGCATGTTCCAAGTCTGAAGAAAAACCTGGTCTAAGTCACAATGTTGGAGGACAGAGGATATGATGTTGTTTTAGTAGTGGTAAAGCCTACCTGCGACATAAAGCAATGGGTCAAGTCAAGAAGATAGGGATTCGAGTTAAGAATCTCTACATGCTAGAGGTATATGGTTGCGGTGCCATGATAGGCAAGGCATAAAAAGTGGTGATCCGGGATGAGGGAGAATTATGGCACAAGAGATTGGGCCATCTTCATCATGGATCCTTGAAGATCATGCAACAAATATCTACTGGACTTCCAAGGGGAACACTTGCTTAGTTAGATCAGTGCAACGGGTGCACCCTGGGGAAGTATGTAAAGTCCACCTTTCATGAAAAGGAGAATCGTGCTTCGGTGATCCTGGAGAGGATTCACATGGATGTGTGTGGACCATTCTCAGTTGCTTCAATAGAAAAACATAGGTATTATGTTATTTTTGTTGATGACTTTTCACTTAAATTATGGATATTCTTCATGCAAAAGAAGGATCAAACATTCTCAAAGTTCTATGAGTTTAAATCATTGGTGGAGAAAGAGTCGGGGAAGCAAGTGAAGGCTCTAAGGAGCGATAATGGTGGAGAATACATCTCTAACGAATTCAAAGACTTTTGCAGCAGAGAAGGAATTCGAAGAGAACTCATAGCGCCTCATAACCCATAGCAAAATGGGGTCGCGAAGAGAAAGAACAAAATGAACATGGGTGCAGCATGAGCAATGTTGCATGATCAGGGCCTGCCAATGCATTTGTGGGCAGAAGCATGCAATATTGCAGTTTATGTGTAGAATCATTGTTCTCATAGATTACTTGGCATGAGTACACCTGAAGAATCTTTTACTGGTAAGAAACCTGATGTTTCTCATTTTAAAAATTTTGGCTTATCTATTTATGTGCATGTGACCAAGGATTCCAGGAAGAAGATGGAACCTACTGCTGAAGTTGGGATATTTGTGGGGTATATAGAAAGACCCCATAATTATCATGTGTATTTTCCGAATAGTAATATGATTGTTATGCGACAAGATAAAAAATTTGATGAGGGGAAAGCCATGCGGTTGTCGCTTGAGAGGGAGCTAGACTTGCATGCAGAAGAGGAACTATTGGTTCCCAAGGATGAGTCTCAAGATGTGTATCAGCCACATGATGAGGTTCATGGAGTGGAGGAAATCACTCAAGAAGATCCATCCATAAGAAATGGTAGAAAGCGCACCACGGAAGCTGACATATTGGGACTAGATGCTGCACAGAATGTAGGAGCCCCTACTTCACTATGCAGACAGAGACAGTCTCCTGATCGATTTGCTGGATACATGGCTCTCATGAGAAAATGTATTATGACTGAACCATCTTCCTTTTAGGAAGAAATGAAGGACCCCACTTGGGTTGATGCTATGGTAGAGGAGTATGACTCCATTGTCAAAAACAGTGCATGGGAAATTGTCCCAAGACCGATTGATAAATCAGTGGTAGGATCGAGATGGAGCTACAAGGTAAAGCAAGTTGTTGATGGGAGTGTGGAGAAATACAAGGCCAGGTTTGTGGACCGGGTCTTCTCACAAATCAAGGGAATAGATTATGATGAGACCTTTGCACCTGTCGCAAGGTACTCTTCCATAAGATCCATCATTGCACTCTCATCGTAGATGGGCTGGTGTTAAGCCCTAATATTGGCTCATTACCACTTAATTGGGGCATATTAGATTAGTAATGTTATTTTATTTGTGTCGGATTTAGGCCATTAGTTGTGATTTAGATTAGTAATGTTATTTTATTTATGTCGGCTTTAGGCCATTAAAACCTCCTAGTCTCCTATATATACCAAGGAGACATTTTCATTTTGAATCATCTTGTACTTGAAAATTTAAGTGGGGTAAAAGGAGGTTTCCCCCTCGAAGAGGCTTATTATCTGATATTATCTCTTTTTCAAGGCGTTGGGTACTTTTCTTAAGGTTTTTCTATGCTATTTTGAAGTTTGGTTCTTAACATATGGAATCAGAGCTCAAGGTCTTGGGGTTTCGCTGCTACATCTGAGACACCGTGGAATTTTCACTATAACTTTTTTTCTACAACGTTTCAAAATAAACCTCTTAAAGGGTTTTTATCATACATATCAAGGTACGTTGAGTTCAAAATTCAGCTCCTGAGACATTATACTTTCGGAGATACAGCCGGTACAATATAGGGTTATGGAATCATCCTGAAATGAGTCATTGAGGAATTTTCGCTATAAAAACTTTTCTGTAACGTTTCAGACCCTTCCCTTCAGAGACCATTTACATAAATTAGTTTTTTATCAGTGTTAAAAATTTCAGCTTCTGGGTCATCTTAAATTTGTAGATACACCTTGTGTAAGATAGGGTATCTGACTAGTCCTATTGACTAGTCTCAAGAAGGTGTTCCAGGTAAAACAAGCATAACTTCT
>ML802504.1:48012-66088 GCA_009831015.1 Picea engelmannii
CATCTTGTACTTGAACATTTAAGTGGGGTAAAAGGAGGTTGCCCCCTCGAAGAGGCTTATTATCTGATATTATCTCTTTTTCAAGGCGTTGAGTACTTTTCTTAAGGTTTTTCTATGCTATTTTGAAGTTTGGTTCTTAACAGCTGGCGCATTCATCAGATGGATGTAAAAACTGTGTTCCTCAATGGGATCATTGAGGAAGAAGTCTACATTGAACAACCAAAAGGTTTTGAGACCTTTTATAGGGATTCGCATGTGTGCAGACTCAAGAGAGCATTGTATGGGCTGAAGCAAGCACCCCATGCTTGGTACACTCGGATAGAAAGTTATTTCACTCGATTGGGCTTCACCAAAAGTGAAGCGGATGCAAACCTATACCAAATTGTGGTGGAGGGTAAGCTTTTAATCATTGTACTTTATGTTGATGATTTAATACTAACTGGTGATGAGCAGTTGATAACTCATGCAAGGATGACCTTTCAAAGGAGTTCGAGATGAAGGATTTGGGCCTTCTTCATTATTTCCTTGGATTGGAAATATGGCAGCGAGATGGTGAACTTTTTGTGTCTCAAGGAAAGTATACAAGGGAGATACTGGGTAAGTTTCACATGGAAGGTTGCAAACCCATGGATACTCCTCTTCCAGGAAACTAGAGGAAAGAGGATGCTACTTCTGGAGAGGTAGTGGATGCTACTGTCTATCGACAGTTAGTGGGTTTGCTAATGTATTTGGTAAACATGAGACCGAACATTTTCTATGCAGTTAACTAGCTAAGTCAAGCGATGGTTAAGCCTACCAAACTCTTTTGGAAGGAAGGTAAGAATGTCCTGAGCTATCTGAAGGGCACATCTGTGTATGGATTATGGTACAGACATATGGATGAGGTGAAGTTGCATGGCTTCACATATGTAGATTGGGAGGGCAGCCCAATGGACAGAAAGAGCACATCAGGGGGGATCTTTAGTATCGAATCTACAGTTGTTTCTTGGTACAGCAGGAAACAGAGATCCGTGACACTTAGTTCAACAGAAGCAGAATGGAAGCGAGTCAAGTTGCATGTGAGGCTATATGGATGAGAAATATCTTGGTTGGTTTGTTTGGTTCTCATTTAGATCTGACTATGATTTATTGTGATAATCAGAGTTGCATTAAACTCTTGATTAATCCTGTGTTTCATGACAGATCTAAGCATATAGATATTTGGTATCATCATCTCAGAGATTGTGTGCAGTGGAATATGATGTTGCTTCAATACATTCCTACGGAAGATCAGGATGCCAACATTCTGACGAAGGCACTCACTAGGAGCAAATTCGAATATCATAGAGACAGGATTCGGGTGGAGGATAATCCCTTTCTTGTTGAGAGGGAGTGTTGAAAACTCAACAAGAAACATGTGTCTAATTTACTTTCCCTTAAATAAATTAGACAATAAATATTAATCTATTATTTCATTCATAACTAAGTGAGTTGGAGTTATGACAAATCATAAGTGTAGTTAAGTGAGTTAAGATCAGTTGTACTAGTTGTAACTAAACATGCACTAGTGAGAGTTCAGTTAATCAGTGAACTCACATGCAACTGAAGATTCACCACGGTTAACTACATGCATGTCAAATCCAGTGGAGACCCAGTTTAGATAATGAGTGAAAGGGACAGTTTGGCTATCAGTTTTTATTTGATAACACATGCAGTGGATATGATTATGAGCATGTGAAAACTAGGTAATTGATTAATGATCATTGTGAGAATTCTGAATTGCAAAGATTGTGCAGAGGAGACAGACTGTCTAGACACGAAGAATTGGCACATGTATTTGCTAATTTGTGTATGACAGTGTGAAACGATTGTATTATATTGATATCTCTTGGATTAGATTTTTGTATGAGAGATTGTTTCATGATTCATGATATACATAATATATGATAGTGGGGTTTTTATCTTTACGCTTTCATGGTAAAACTTTTGTGTTATGTGTTATTGATATTTCACGTTGTTATTGTGGTTGTGATTGTGGTTTAATTTTCCACAAGAATAATAGTAGAAGTGATTATTTATTTAACAGTGGCGTATAATTGTTAGATCAAGAGAATCGCAGGAAATACTTAATTTGTATTGAAATTTCTACATAAACTCCCTAATGTGATTTAATCTAAGAAAGCTTTGAAAAAACTATCCTAGATTGAAAGCATGTAGGCATGTATGGGCCTGTTACTATAATATTTAAAATCCCTTAGTGATGTAAACTAAGAAAGTAGCTTCAAAAACTATCCTATCTTTGCAACATGTGGGCATGTATGAGACCTTACAAATTTAAGATTTTTTGAAAATAAACTAAGAGGAGCCCTAGGGGGGATTTGTCCTCTCCTAAAGGTTTTTAAAGGAGATGAAATCTTCCCTCAACCGCTTTTGTGATTCTCAAAATCGCTCTATGGTGCGAGAGAAGAGTATACTCAATGATTGAAGCTTGATTCCTGGACCCAATGCAAGTGTTTATATATGTGATAGTAAAGGATCTCAACTTAACTTTTACAATAAAAAAAATCCATCCATGTGGAAAATCAAATAAAAAGAGGAGAAACATGGTTCTTTTTAACCCTCTAAGTGCCTATGTTTTGACTAACCCTTCATGTGGAGAGGAAATCTAAGTGCGGTGCATTTATAAATTGCATAAAAGAAATATTTTGAAGGCTAGGGGCCTTCAAAAAATCACAAAAACTCTTACAATTTCAAGACTCTAGACAAATGCGCGGGTTATAGTTCCGACAGAGGCATAGTGGGTGCACAATACGCAGTGAACAAAAGACCTTTTGGCGCACTATGAGTAGAACGTGAAGAGAACATAAGCGATGTGGGCCGAAATACCTACGCACGTTCTGATACGCATCAGGAGGGTGGATTTTAAGTGGAATTATCCTCTTCTAGCTCCAAACTCAGCTCTTTGCAGGTAAGGCTAGGTCGGTTCTGATCCCTGCAAAACAAATGGGTAAAAAAGAAATGCTTAAACAACCCAAATAGGGAGGAAATTGATACCTTAACCCCAGTATGGTTACCAATTTGTTGTGTCCCTTTCTCCACTTGAGTGAGAAAAAGAAGGGCACTTGCAAGTATTTTTGGATCTGCTAGACAGGACAGAGGCTAGTGTATGAATCAATGAATTCAATCACATGAAATAAACAAACAAATAAGATAGCAACAACTAAAGAAATAAAACGAAAGTGCATGAGAAAATTAGAACCAAAATCAATCAAACAAATGACAAATAATCATGCCACCAATCGATAACTATATTAGTGGGAAAACTTCATAGATAAAGGAGGACTTATGGATCCCCTCTTCCTCCTTGGGAGGGCTCTTGAGTCCCCTATGTGAGATCTCTTGCTACAAATGATAAACTAGAAAGAAAATGGTGAAGAAATCCAAGCTTATTCCCTCAAGAGGTGAGGTGAATAGCTTATTGAGATGATGCTAGTATGCTCTAAGAAGAAAATAGGTTTCTTGTAGGAGAATAGAGGAAGCATAACAATACAATGATATTCTTAAATTCTTAGTGCACCTATGGCCTCCTTTTATAGCATGTCTTTGAGGAAATATCCAACCAGTCTTTAGTGAGAGCAAGGGTCCCTTTAGGGCACCCTTAGGTCTTTGACCATCCCCCCATTTGGATTCATTTCATATTTGAGGGTCAAATCAAGTTGGGATTTGGTCTAGAAGTGGGTGAGGAGCCGAAAATAACCATAAATGTGTCATCCATAGGTGTGTGTGGATTTTTTTGTACATAGTCGCACATATGGCACATTTTGCACTCTATAGGATTCTTTGGCCCACTCCCTATGCATGCGCTTCCTTTAGTGTTTTAATGCATGTCAATTTTTTGACCAGTTGTATAGTTTTTCCTCTTGGAAATGATTTTTTGGTGCTGCAAGTGAAATAATATGTGTTTGGAAATGTTGTATTTCTGTAACCATTTCTATGCGATGTTGTGGATGAAATTTCAGTGGTAACAGTTGTGTTTCAGATAGTATTGGCTTTCCCCATGAAATATTTTACCCGAAATATTTTATGTATGGTGGTTGATGAGGGTGCCTCGACTTGCATGATGTTGTTGGCATGTTGGAAGGCCATTGGACAATCCGTTTTGTCTTTGTTGCCTACTCTGCCTACTGCTTTTGACGTTCATTCATTCATACCATATAGAATCATCCCTTATTTCCTTGTGTAGTTAGGAGGGAAGACTGTGTGCATCAAAGTTGAAGTGGTCGATGCACCTCTCAACCAAAACCTTCTGTTAGGAAGGATTTGAACCTATGAAATGCATGCATTGGTTGCCACAATTTTTTGGGTATTGTTGTTTCCACACGAGGGCCAAATCGTAACCATTGACCAGTTGTCCTTGTCCCGTCCTGAACCTTCATCAAGGGCATCCATGGTCTCGATGATTGATAACCCTCAACCTGGAATCATCAACATAGGGGTTGGTTTTTTCCCACCTTTGATGGGTACTTTCGATTACCCACCTCCTTTCAACAATGTCAATTTTATATCGGATTCCCCCGACCAACCTAGGGCTAAAATATTTCAAGTGTCATCGTTCTGAATGACTTACTTTCACGATCCATGGAATCTTTCTTCCCCATTAGCTATGATATAAGGGACAGGGAATCCTAACATGGCCATGCCTATTTCTGTGGCAGAAGTTGCATACAGTATTGTTCAGCAAACTTTGGTAGACCCCGATCCGACTCCTACACGGGAGTTAGATCTAGTTCTCAAGCCTATTTGGGCTCAAGGTTCCCGTGTTGATATTTATTCTTTAGACCTGTTCTTTCCCTCATATGAGGTGATTCTTGAGGCATTGACTAGTCTAGATAGAACCTGGGCTAATCTCCATCACAAATCTTATTTCCTCCCAGAGTTAAGAATAATAGAGGTAGGTGAATTTGTGTTGACTATGACTGGATATAGGTCTTGTCCTATTAATCCTATGGCTATGCACGAAGTTTATACCAAGGGTAATTATATGGAAAGTATCATTGAAATTATCCTTATTGATATCTCTATAACCCCTAATGTCACGGAAAATGTTTTCATTGGAGTGTACTGTGTTGATTAAGGTTGGTTGTCATTAATGTCAACCCTTGAAGAAATCCCAGTGGCACAAAGGTTTGGGTAATGGACCCAAGTTTGTTTGATGTAAATATGAATCATTATTGTCTTGTCATGGTTGATAATAATTACAAATGGATGAACTCCAAATTGGTCTCCTTATGGTGAAAGCCCTCATGGGAAGACGCTTTGCAGATTGAGTTATCCTATAAGCATGGTTATAGAACCCATGCTTATTTGTGGAATAATGAGATGAAGTTCAGTGAATTTTTTAGTGAAACTATTCTATATGTATATTTCTTATCATTCCATTTCTAATGGCATGTGGAACATCACATAACTCCTCACGGTTTGAGATTTATGGCCTTACGAAGTTGGAGGACCCTCATATGTCGTCTAGAATCCCCAAAAGGTCAAAGTAGTCAAAGTGGTTTAAGAGATTTTAGAAGGTAAATAATAAGGTGAAGTGATGAGTGTACTATAATTCAAAGTGAATACAAAATAAATTATTTAAATAATAAATTTAATGGAGAAATTAGAAGTGGGTTAACCCTAAAATAAGGAAAGTGGGCAAAGTGACCTAAAAGATGTTTTTAAGGAAGCTACTTGGAGAGTATAAATAAGAGGCAAGGCTCTCTAATTTTACATAACACTTGAGAATATTGAATATATATAGGTGCCTGAGGTAAACAAAGGATATCTAAGACGAATTTCTTAAGGAAGGTGAAGAAAAGAAGGTCGAAATTCAAGGAAGGATAAATTCTTTTGATGATGCTTTCTAAGGTATGTTATTTACAGGTCATCTCACCATTTTCGCAATATTTTTTTTTTTAGAATGATTCATACCATGAAATTGATATTCCATTGAGGAAACATATCCAATTATCTTTGGAAAAAAAATTCTTCTTTTGGGTCATTGTAGTTTTGGAGTTACACTCCGTGGAAATTAGAGTTTGTGGCTAGTCCTGAAACTAGACTAAAACAGTTGTTTTGGGTAAAAACGTCATAACGTCTTCATAACATATCCAAATCTAGTAAGAAAAAATGTATTGGTTAGATTACATTCTATAGTATTCCTTGTAACAGTTTCAGATTGATTCAACAAACATTCCATGTGGGTCACTCTCTACAAATTCTCTCTCTAGAATAAGCCAAAATTCAGCAAGATATGTCATTTTTGCTCTAACTCCTTTTATGAGAGGTTCCAAGTAGTGACACTTGGAAGAATTCCAAAAAACACATTGAATACCATTTTGTATTTGTTTCATATATTTATTCATTACAGGTACAAAGTTATGATTTTCTCAAGTTAGGGTTGTTGACTAATCCAAAACTAGTCATGTGAGACTAAAGAAAAGTTTGATGAAAATTCTAGTCTCTTGTTGTTAAAGTTAAGGAAGGTTTGTAGGTATGTGATCATATACACCAGGTATATTATATAGTTACAAATCATATTTGTATTATGAAATTGATGAGGACTTTTGGTTAAGGTACATGTTGGGTACATGGTTGAGACAAGTAGTTGATGAGTTGGCACATACATGAGGTGTATAGTTGATGTTGTTGGTACATATTGATGAGTCATATTTGATGATTAATTGACACATGATTGGTACATACTTGGTACATGGTTGGATGCACTTGTTTATGGTACATGTTGATTACAGGTAGTTTGGTACAGGTTGGTGCATGGTTGATGCACTTGTTTATGGTAGAGGTTGATTATAGGTTGAGATACAGGTTGATGCATGGTTGATACATGGTTCATGTTTATTGGTATAGGTTTGCATCGGTATATCTCATAGTGGTAGTGTGAAAGTGGTTCCATCATTCTATTTCTACTTCAGGGTGGTTGGACGAGGCAAGGGCAGGTGGTTGTAGCCACCTTCCGATTGTAGCTAGAGAACACAGGGGGTTGTAGCCAGAGAATTAGGAAGTTGGAGCTTCCCTCAAGTTGTAGCCTAGGAAACTAGGGGGTTGGATCCTCCTTCCAGCTATAGATGGAAAAAAAAGGAAGTAGGTGCTTCCAATGAATGTAATTCTTCAAGACATATAATGAAAAGCATTTCGTGGTTTTATCCCGCTTTGGGTTTCCATGTAAAACACTGGTGTACTGTGTATGTGTATGATTGTTCATTTGTTCATTGCTCATTATTGGATGATAATTATACATTTATATAGCACTTGGATTATTTGGTTTAAAAGGATTATAATTTATCTATTACTGATTCCCCTCACCCCCCCCCCCCCAAGTAATCCAACAATTGGTGTCAGATTTGGTTCCTTCAGAGATCAGTTTAACCACTGAAAGGTAGATCATGGAGAGAAAAAAATTGTATAAAAATGGAATACCACAGTTTAATGGATAGAAGTATGATTTTTGGAACATAAGGATGAAGACATATATACAGGAACAAGGATTTGAAATTTGGAAATCAATTGTAGATGGATACACAACACCAACAGTTCCACCAACAAATGAAAAAGCAGTGAAACTTAGTCATAATAATTCCAAATCCACAAATGCACTTTTGAATGGTCTAAGTGAAATGGTATTCACCAAAGTTTCACATTGTAAATCCACTAAAGAGATTTGGGACAAGCTTCGAAATATTTATGAAGGAGATTCAAAAGTCAAAGCAACAAAGCTTCAAACTTACAGAGGTCAATTCAAACAATTAAATATGAAGGAAGATGAGAATATTGCAGCCTACTTCTTACGAGTCGATGAAACAATGAATTCAATCAAAGGATTGGGAGAAGAAATCGAAGAATTTGTAATTGTTCAAAAGGTAATAAGATCTCTTCTTATGATATTTGACCCTAAGATATCATCACCAGAAGAAAGATCAGAACTAAACTCAATAAGCATGGATGAACTACATGGAATCTTCATAGCATATGAAATGAGAACTGAACAAGAAAATCCAGATATAAAAGAAGCAGCCTTCAACGAATCCAAAATATCAAAGGAAAAGGAAAAGCAACAAGAAGAACATAGCAACATTAGTGACATATCGGAAGATGATGAAAAAGTGGCCAACTTCGTCAAAATACTGAACAAGGGAATTGACGATAGGTATAGAGGTAAGATTCCTTTAATTTGTTTTAATTGTGATAGTATTGGTCATTTTTCTAACAAATTTCCTCATAAGAAAAAGAGAAATGTTGAAGGTTACTCAAAAGGAAAACAAACATATAAGGGAAAAATAACTACAAAGAAATTTTTCAAGAAAAGCTTATGCACCAAAGAAGACATCTCACTATCAAATGAAGATGAAGTCAGTGACAGTGAGATAGGAAGAGTTCTATTCATGGAAGTAGAAGGATTTGATAAAGAATACTCCTAAGAAGAATATGAAGAAGCTGAAGAATAATATGAAGAAGTTGAAGAAGAAATTGAAGAGGCATAAATTGACTACCGAGAAGAATTGATGTGTTCCATAGAAGTTATCATAAGAGAAAAGAAGAAAAAAAAGAAACTACAAGTAGAACTAGAGAAGAAAGAAGATACTCAAGAACTAGAAAAAATGATCACAAATTTGAAGGTTCAAATAGAAGAATATAAAAGAATTGAAGAAGCACTCAAAGAACATCTAGAAGAAAAGGACAGGAACATTGGAAATTTGGAAGCAGAGATTGTCACATTAAGAAAGGATATTCAAAAGAAAAATATGCATAATAGCTCAAAAGTTTTGGATGAAATTATTAGCAGTCAAAAATCTCATCTTGACAAGTCCGGACTTGGATACAATCAGACAAAAAAGGGATCAAGCTCCAAAATATCACAGCAAGAAACATATCCAAAAATCTATGCAGAAACAATCAAAGGGGATAAGAAGATATACAAGGAAGATTACAGGGACAATCCTCCACCGAGAAGATTCATATTTCATAATCAACAACAAATGGATAGGCCTCAAGAAGAAGAAGGATTCATAAGAGAACCCCGTTTCATAAGATCTTCAACTCCCAGGTATCAAACTATATTTTTTGGTTATTGTTATGCATGTAATAATTTTAGACATAAAGTTGTGAATTGCAAATCTAACAACAGGAACGTAAACAACTTTGAAAGTCATACACAAAAGGGTTATCCAAGAAGGCCTAGTGAAACAGAAAGAAAAAGTTACAACAGGTTTGAATCTTTGTGCAGTGAACTAAAATGTTACAAATGTAACAACTTCAGACACATGACCAAATATTGAATAATGACAGTCCCTCCTAGAGAACCGCAACAGAATAACAATAGTCACAGACATGAACCTCAGAAAAGGACATGGATAAGAAAGTAGAATCAATATAGAAATGAAGAATGCACAATCACTCTACAAGATAAGAAGAAGAAACATGGTTGGTATGTTGACAGTGGTTGTTCAAAACACATGACAGGTGATAGAGGCAGTTTTCTTACATTAATAAAGGAAATAGATGGATCAGTCTCCTTTAGAAATGATGATTCATCTAAAATCATTGGAAAAGGAACAGTCAGAATTGGGAACAAGAATACAAAGGAAGAAAATGTTCTACTAGTAGAAGATATGAAACATAATATTCTAGGTGTGATTCAAATTTGTGACCAAGGTAATAAAGTTACTTTCGATTCACAAAAGTGTGAGATAATAAAATAAGTTTCAGGAAAATTGATTGCTTTAGCTGCAAGAACTTCAAGAAACATATATGTGTTAAGTGAAATTGGAAATGAAAAGTGTTATCTAGGAAAGGATGATGAAAATTGGCTATGGCATAGAAGAATGGGTCACACACATTTTGATAACCTTGTTAAAGTCAGAAAAAGAGAAGTATTAAGAGAAATTCCCCAGATCACGAAACCAACCAACACTTTATGAAAGCATTGTCAACAAGGAAAGCAAACAAAGACCAGGTTCAAATCAAAGGAATATTCAATGACAAGACCACTGGAAATTGTGCACACTGATCTTGTTGGACCAACTACAACAAAGGGTTTAAAAGGTGAGAAATACTTTATGTTATTAGTTGATGATTCTACAAGAATGACTACAGTTTTCTTTCTTAAGAATAAGTCAGAAGCTTTTGAAAACTTTAATATCTACAAGGAAATGGTTGAAAATGAAATGGATTCAAAAATAAAATGCTTGAGATCTGATAATGGAGGAGAGTTCACTTCAAAGGAATTTATGGACTACTACAACAGTCATGGAATAAAAAGAAAATTCTTCGTTTCTAGGACACCTCAACAGACTTGAGTTGTTGAACAAAAGAACAGGACATCACAAGAAATGGCTCGAACAATGTTAATGGATTCCAAATTGATAGATATATTTTGGACACAAGCAACGCATACAACAGTTCATATTCAAAACAGAGTAATGCTCAGAAACAACACTGACAAAACTCCCTATGAGCTATGGAAAGGAAGACCAACAAATGTGAAACACTTCAAAGTTTTTGGAAGCAAATGCTACATCAAAAGAGAAGATGGAAAAATGGGAAATTTTGACTCTCGTGTGTACAAAGGAGTACTTGTTGGTTACTCAAGTACAAGGAAAGCATACAAGTGTTACAATCTGAGATTGAACAAAGTTGTGGAAAGCATCAATGTAACAATTGATGAAACATGTAGACCAAAATCAAAGGAAAAAGAAAATGAATCAATGGAACAACCTTTCGAAGAAGAAGTAGAAGAGGAAGATGAAGAGAATCCGACAAAAACATAAGAGAAAGTTCAACAAGTGTTTCCAAAGACACCTAGTAGATGAGTACAAAAGAATCATCCTTCAGATTAGATTATCGAAAACAAAGATGCAGGAGTTGAGACTAGAAGAAGAATCCATTCACCAGAACAAACACACCTAGCACTCTTACCTACAATTTAACCAAATGTTTTTGAAGAAGCCAACAAGGATGCATTTTGGAATAAGGCTGTGGATGAATAATTGGATCAAATAGAGAAAAATGACACTTGGGAATTGGTTCCTAGACCAAAGGATAAGAATGTGATCGGCGCAAAGTGGGTATACAAGAATAAATTGAATGAAGATGGACATGTTACAAGGAACAAAGCTAGATTGGTATGTAAAGGATATGCACATGTTGAAGGAATCAACTTTGAAGAGACATTTCTCCTAGTTTCCATAATGGAAGCAATCCGATTGCTTTTAGCTTATGTATGCTCCAAAAATATTAAAGTGTATCAGATGGACGTAAAATCAACTTTTTTGAATGGGAACTTGAAGAAGAAGTCTACATTGAACAACCGGAAGGATTTTATCTATCAGAGAATGCAGACTATGTGTGCAAATTAAAAAAGGCCTTGTATGGTCTAAAACAGTCTCCTAGAGAATAGTACTCTAGACTGGATAAAAATTTACAATAGATAGGGTTCAAAAAACGAAGTGTAGACATCAATCTCTACACCAAGGTAATTCAAGGTAATATTTTATTAATTGAAGTTTATGTTGATGATATTATTTTTTGTAGTGATGATGATAGGTTAAGCCAGAAATTTGCAAAGGATATGCAGAATGAATTTGAAATGTCATTACTTGGAGAACTATCCTTCTTTCTGGGACTTCAGATACATCAAAGCAACCAAGGAATTTTTATTTCTCAAACCAAGTATATCATAGAAATGCTAAAAAGGTTCATAATGGAATATTGCAAACCAGTTATCACTCCCATGCAAACCAGTTGCAAGTTGAGGAAAGATGATGATTCAAAGTCTATAGATCGGAGGCAATACATGTCAATGATTGGAAACCTACTATATGTGACATCATCCAGACCAGATGTAATGTACACAGTTGGACATGTGGCACTATTTCAAGAAGCACCAAAGGAATCACATGTATTAGCAGTGAAGAGGATTTTCAGATATCTCAAAGGAACAGAAGAGTTTGGATTATGGTATACAGAAGGAAAGGATCTATCACTTATTGCCTACACAAATGCAGATTGGGCATGTTGTATTAATGACCGACGAAGCACCAATGGAGCAACATTCTACTTGGGTGAGTGTTTAGTATCATGGCTAAGAAAGAAACGATCATTAGTATCTCTATCTATAGTAGAGGCAGAGTATATTGCAGCGGCAACATGTTGTACACAGGTTCTTTGGATGAAACAAAGTCTGACAGATATACAGGTTGAGTATGATGAGCCCATTCCAATCTATTGTGATAATACAAGAGCCATCAGTATCTCAAAGAACCCGGTGATGCACTCTAAGACGAAGCACATTCCAATAAAGTATCACTTTCTACGAGAACAGGTTGTAGAAAAGAACATCAGAGTTGAGTATGTGGGCACAAAAGAACTAGTGGCAGACATCTTTACAAAACCACTTCCACGGGAATCCTTTGAGTAAAATCGCTAGAGAGTTGGAGTTATTTATACTCCAAAATGAATTCTTTTGAATGTTTATCTTATATGTCTTAGATGTACATGAAGAAGCACCATAAAGAGGATAGTTCAATTAGGGGGATTAACCCCCGATGGAAAGATACCTTCGCCATTGATGACAAAGGGGAGGGGATTTATCAAATGCATAGGACAGAGGCATGATTCCAGGGGGAGAAATGGTCACAGAGATGCAGAGGAAAGAGGCACGGTTCCAACAGGAGCATGAATGATATAAATTCAGTATTGCATGAAATGATTTCAGTATTGCATCAGAGTGTTGCCATCAATTCCAAAGGGGGAGATTTTTTATTAAGGTTGGTTGTCATTGATGTCAACCCTTGAAGAAAGCCCAGTGGCACAAAGGTTTGGGTGATGGAACCAAGTTTGTTTGATTTAAATATGACTCATTATTGTCTTATCATGGTTGATAATAAGTACAAATGGATGAACTCCAAAGTGGTCCCCTTATGGTGAAAGCCCTCATGGAAAGATGCTTTGCAGATTGAGTTATCCTATATGGTTAGAGAACCCATGATTATTTGTGGAATAATGAGATGAAAGTCATTGAAAATATCCTATATGGATAGTGCTTGTCATGCCATTTTCGGTGGTATGTGGAACTTCACATAACTCCTCTCGGTTTGAGAGTTGTGACCTTACGAAGTTGGAGGACCCTCTAAGCCCCAAAAGGTCAAAGTAGTCAAAGTGGTTTAAGAGATTTTAGAAGGTAAATAATAAAGTGAAGTGATGAGTGTACTATAATTCAAAGTGAATACAAAATAAATTATTTAAATAATAAATTTAATGTATAAATTAGAAGTGGGTTAACCCTAAAATAAGGAAAGTGGGCAAAGTGACCTAGAAGATGTTTTTAAGGAAGCTACTTGGAGAGTATAAATAAGAGGCAAGGCTCTCTTATTTTACATTAAACTTGAGAATATTTAATATATATAGGTGTCTAAGGTAACCAAAGGATATCTAAGCCTAATTTATGAGGGAAGGTGAAGAAAATAAGGCTGGGATTCAAGGAAGGATAAATTCTTTTGATGATGCTTTGTAAGGTATGTTATTTACAGATCATCTCACCATTTTCTCAATAAAAAAATTTATAGAATGCTTCAGACCATGAAATTTATATTCCATTGAGTCCCCGAGGTGTAGGACAGTCGGTGACGGAGTGTGTTGTTAAGCCACTCCGTGATGTTAAATTCATCGGTTCGAAACCTGCGGGGACAAAAAATCCAACCATGTTAAGGGTTGGTGTGGCTCAGGCCGGGTGCGATCCCCGGGTGATTGTGACGTCTTAGATGCCCCTGAGTCGCAGTTTCTCAATCCACAGGTTAATCACGTGCCCAACAGGTCCCGCACAAATTAACAAACAAAAAAAAGAAATTTATATTCCATTGAGAAAACATATCCAAGTATCTATTGTAAAAAATTCAGCTTGTGGTTCGTTGTATTTTTTGCGTTACACTCCATGGAAAATAGGGTTTGTGGCTAGTCCTGAAACTATTCTAAAATAGTTGTTTCAAGTAAAAATGTCATAACTTCTTCATAATAGATCAAAATTCAGTAAGACAAAATGTGTTGGTTAAAGTAAAGTCTCTAGTATAATTTTTAATAGTTTGAGATCAATTCAACAAATATTCCATCCGTGTCACTCTCTACAAATTCTCTCTCTAGAATAAGCCAGAATTCAGCAAGGTATGCCATTTTTGCTATAACTCCTTTCCTGAGAGGTTCCAAGTAGTGACACCTAGAGGAATTGAATAAAACACACTGAAGAGCATTGTGTATCAGTTTCAGATATTTATTCATTACAGGTACAAATTTATTATTATTTCAAGTTAGGGTTGTTGACTAATCCAAAACAAGTCATGTGAGACTAAAGAAAAGTTTGATGAAAATTCTAGTCTCTTGTTGTTAAAGTTAAGGAAGGTTTACAGGTATGTGATCATATACACCAGGTCTATTACAAAGTTACAAATCATATTTTTATTATGAAATTGATGAGGACTTTTGGTTAAGGTACTGTTGGCAGCCAAATCAATTTTTTCTATTGCCCTATAAGCTGCCTACACCTATGTCTTCTGAACTTCAAATTGTCGTCGCGTTTTGCAAATAGATGATATTTTCATTTCTTGCGACACTTGAAAAATGGTCTTCATTTAGCTTTCACGACTGTAAGCGTGAAAACTCCTCCATCGTTATTTGAACTGTCATGATCTTTTTATTGATATTTTGAGTGGCACTTACCTTTGGATTATTATTATATGGTTGAAGGGATTTTCGAATTATGCCTATTTGGACATTCTTACTTTGATTACGCAACTTGATTTTATTAAACTTATGAGGCATTGAGCATATGGGTTTATACTTGATTCTATGAATTGCATAGGGGTCATGGTTTATTTTGTTTTTATATGATGTGATCCTTATTTTTATAGCTCTTGGCTTGTCAATTCTATAATTATCGATTGTCACAATGTTTTATAAACTTTTGATTACACATTTGTACAATAAGCGCATGGTTAACATTTGGGTTTGATTTCACATTGAATATTCGTGGTTTGAAATATTATAATGGCGCATTGGTATATCATCCACCGTTTAATTCTTTGGTTGAACGAATGATATGGTTTTGAGCTATGTTATGATTGATTGAACAGAGGATTAATTGGCGGTTGTACTTTTCCATTACTATTATGCATGGCGGTGAATAATTCCACCACCCTCGCATGCCCACATTAATGCTTCCCCTTTGATCGTTCGTAGTTGTTAGCCCAAATGACTTTGCTCCTGTGTGTTGGTGAATGTGACCCAAACCCTTACCATGTTCTCGCACCATGGCTCCAGTCATGAGGGCTGAACCGAATGGCAGCCAGGCTCTGTTGATGTTCGACAGTGCCCGCAGTGACCTTGAGGACAGTGGGTGGTTTCCGTTTATACAGAAATTTGATGGTTTTAACCTCTGCATTGCTATGCAATTCGCCATGACCTATGATGGTTGTCGAGCCAAGGTCGGCAATGTTCAATTGGAAATTGACGAGCAGTTTATCAGTCTTGCTACGGGTTTGCCTGCCACTGGACAACGATGGTCCAAGAATTGCAAAGTGGAAGAGGTCCCTTGGACACTGCTCTTCCAGTCACGTAAGGTTAGTTTCTGTGATAAAGGTCTGCCCGTGACCATGTTGAAACAGCGTTGGCATGATTTATTGATGATTATCAAACAGTTTATCACCTGCAAAGGTCGGTACGGTTTTGTTTTCTTACACCACCTTCGTTTTCTTATGGTTTTTATGGGTTATCAGTTCAATATGCCCTGTTATTTGCATAGAATCTTGTTCAAAATGTCAAAAAAGTACAAAAGGAACCAGGCTGATAGCAGCCTCTTTCACTATGGGCTGGTTAAAATGATTGTTGTCTGCCATTTGGGGTTACACGAAGACTGTTGGAACAATTTTCTTACTCGGAATGATTTTGAGGATTCGAACCCACCACACGTTGACAAACCTGTGGTGAGCGAGGACAAGTCTGTACCCCTGGTACCCTACAACATTATGTTACCTAAACCCTTACCCGACTCACCTATCAACCTACACCATACTATGACCAAGGATGTCGAGATTGTTAAACCCGTGGGAAAGAATCTTAAAGACAAACCCACTGCAAACTCCAAAGGCAAAAAGAATGCCCGTTTAATTTCTCAAATGGCAAGGAACAAGCCAAAACCTCCTGTCAACCCTAACCCTATCATGTTAAGTGAAGACTATGACTCGGAAGTGGAGCGTTTCTTGGCTAGTGAATACCCCTATTTGGAAGGTTTGTGTGTCGAACCCTCATTTGACTTTGTGTCGAACCTACCCCCTTGCCTACAAAATGACCCTAACTACCCAGGCATTAAGCTTCCTTGTGAAGCCCCTGGTCATTCATCCAAACCCTCTCCTGCTTTGTCAAAACCTACAGTGCCATCCTGTGATCAATGTAGCTCATGGTTAGAGAGGTATTATCTTGATGTGCCAATGCTACAGTCGAGAATTCACTCTTTGGAGGACCAAGTTGCATGGCTTACCAATCAAAAGGCTAAATTGCAAGCCACTAATAAGAAATAGAGGACGATTGGCTCTATCTTGTTTAAAAATGTGGAGTCAACTACAACGGTCGTGAATTCTAAGTTGGCATAGTTTGAGCAGCCTCACTGGTATGTTCTATCACTTGTTTATATAACGAATTCGAATTATTTAAATAGCTCCAATTACAACTTGGATTTTCTCTATCACATTATATGCATTATGTACATAGTTTTTGATTAATGGAATTTCGTTTTCCCAGTTTAGCTTCGATTGGATTTTCTTCGATTCGATTGATCGTGGTATGGATTTGATTGGTTTGATTTAGCTTAAATTGGATACTCTGCTGTCAATTGAAGTCATTTGTATCTATTCTAAACACAAGTTGTTTCTCGTATTTCAATTTTGAACACAATCAAGTTTTGATTCGAATTGGTTATAATGTATACGATATGATTGGCAATAATGGTTAACTGTTACGGTTTTGTGTCCCATATGACTTTCGACTGATAGGAATATAATTTGGATAATGTTCAATATGTTTCTATTAATATGCACCCAAATCATGAATAGATACGATTCATAACAGTTACACCCAGCCGGTTGATTCGCATTGGTTTACTCCACCATGTTATTAGTTCGATTCATATTGCAATCAATATGCTGTTTAGATTTGATTTGAGGAACGAAAGTGACTATATCCAGGTTCACGATTTGTTTCTATAATTAAACTCAGTCGTGATTTGATTATTTGCCCAGCTGATAATTATAACCTCTGTTGATTCTATTAAGATTGCAATCATGATTTATCGATCCTGTCTATTGACTGTGCAAGGATCAATCACGAAATCCGTTGGGTTGATGCTATTAAGTATGATTTCATTTGAACATAATCGAAACAGTCTTTCTATATTTACATTTGATTGAATGATATGAATCTGTTGTTATATCATTATAGCTATGACAAGTGGAAATTGGTTGTGTTGGATTAGATCATATCACATACGATATCACTCATTATTGATTTCATTTGGATATGAAACAATCTTGTTACTGTTTGACCCATTTTTATGGTAAAAGAAAAACAGAGTATTCTTACCCCTGTTTTCGATTGAATCACTTTTGATTTTGTTTAATTTGAATGATAAAATCATTTGAATCATTAGTGATTCGTTTTTAATGTTTATTGAAAGAAAATTGGATTTGATTCTTTTAAAAAGATTTGATTTGATTTCTATTTAATCATGTATGCTATTTTAGACTAGCTACAAAATTAGATGATTCTGTAGCTAAGTCTGTAAGATTAGATTTTTATTGTTTTGTTAATAAAATATCTTTCTAACTTGATATTTTTTGTCTATTGTAGATGAATTCGAAATTGCAGTGGATTTGATGAGCAGTTAGGGGATATTTGAAATATTTCACTTGCATTTTAGTTTCCTAGTTTAGTTGATTTTGGGATATCTCCCAGATTATGTAAAACAATTTGATATTATCCACAGGGAGGTTTTACCCTG
>ML802504.1:66300-80657 GCA_009831015.1 Picea engelmannii
TGTGAAGCACAGATTTCTCTTCTTCATTGATTGGATCATTGAGTATAAGTTTTTGCATAACAGGTTTCCCTTATTGCAGAGATTTATAAATCATATAATTGTTATGATTTTTTATGTCTTGTTTGTCCTGTTAACAACTCAAAAAGCAGCGCAGCTTATCGTTTACGAGAAGCTTCTAGACCAACCGGTGCGAGTTTACTTCCTCCGACCAGCGTCGAAGTCATCATACACAGGACAAATTAGGAGCGTTTCCAGGTCAGTTTGTCATTTATTTGTTTATTATATTTGTTAGTATTTTTAGTTAGATATATATGTTTAGTATATTAGATTGTTTAATTTCAGTAAGTTTTATTTCTTATTTATAAAAAATCAACAAAAACATATCTCACTGTCTTAGGGAAGAATATAATGAGTTTTGCAGGTTTTAATTAAATCTGTAGGTTGTTATAGTGTACATTTGTGAATAAGTAATATTGCAGCTAGTAATTAGATAGTTGATTTGAGTTATTATAATATTAATTAGTAGATTGTATATAGAATAGTTAGTAGTTTAGTTTAGTTTTATTTTAATTTGTTTAGTTAGTTTAGTTTGTTTTATTTATTGTTAGTTAGTTTAGTTTGTTTTATTTAGTTTTAGTTAGATTAGTTAGTTTAGATTAGTTTTCTCTTTGGTTCTCTTAAAGACCTTAGAGCAGCTAACGGAGCCACTAAACCCGTCACGGTGGTTCATTCCAAACGGCTTGGGTTATTTAGACAACCCCGGACCGGTTCCACTCTCTCAATTGACGGACGGACAATTTCGCCCGTCAACAGGTACATGTTGGGTACATGGTTGAGACAAGTAGTTGATGAGTTGGCACATACATGATGTGTATAGTTGATGATGTTGGTACATATTGATGAGTCATATTTGATGAGTACTTGACACATGATTGGTACATACTTGGTACATAGTTGGATGCACTTGTTTATGGTACATGTTGATTACAGGTTGTTTGGTACAGGTTGGTGCATGGTAGATGCTCTTGTTTATGGTACAGGTTGATTACAGGTTGAGGTATAGGTTGATGCATGGTTTAGGTTTATTGGTATAGGTTTACAGTAGTATATATCATAGTGATAGTGTGACAGTGGTTCCATCATTCTACTTCTACTTCAGGGTGGTTGGACGGGGCAAGGATAGGTGATTGTAGCCAGCTTCTGGTTGTAGCAAAAGAACATAGGGGGTTGTAGCCTCCTTCTGGTTGTAGCCAAAGAATTGGGGAGTTGGAGCTTCCCTCAGGTTGTAGCCTGATAAACTAGGGGGTTGGAGCCTCCTTCCAGTTGCAGCTAGAAACAAAGGAAGTTGGTGCTTCCAATGAATGTAATTCTTCAAGACATATAAGAAAAAGAATTATGTAGTTTTCTCCCACTTTGGGTTTCCATGTAAAACGCTGGTGTACTATGTATGTGTGTGATTGTTCATTTTTTCATTGCTCATTATTGGATGATAATTCTACATTGATATAACACTTATATTATTTGGTTAAAAAGTATTATAATTTATCTATTATTGATTCCCCCCCCCCCTCTAAGTAATCCAACAGACTACTCCCCCGAAGAGATTTGCATCTATACATACTTATTTAAGGAATTCCATGAAGTTTTTTCTTGGTCTTACGAGGAAATGCCAGGCATTGATCCAAGAGTCATCGAGCATGAGATAATGAATTATCCTAACGCTAAGCCGATTCGATAGAAGCTTCATCCAGTGAATCCTCAAAAAGAGACAATTAGTAAGGCTAAAGTAGTGAAACTTCTTAAAGATGGTTTTATATACCCCGTACAGTTGACGCAATGGGTGTCAAATAATGTTCCAGAAAATAAAAAAACAGGGTACGATTCAGGTGTGCATGAACTTTCATGATTTGAATAAGGCCTTTCCAAAGGATAATTTATCCACCCCATTCATTGATCATATTGTCGATGAATGTGCAACATGTGAGGTATTTTATTTCATGGATGGTTTTTAGGGATATAACCAGATTCAGATCAAACCTGAAGACCAACATAAAACAACTTTTATCTTTTTGTGGGGCACATTTGCTTGTCGTAATATGCCTTTTGTCCTGAAGAATGTTGGAGATACTTTTCAGCAGGTCATGTATTTTTATTTCCATGAACTTAGACATATAGTCGAGAGTTTATATCGATGATATAGCATCACGATCTCACAAGAGAGTTGATGATCCCATGCACCTTCAACTAATCTTCGAACAATGTCGCTACTATCAAATTCGCTTGAATACTAACAAATGCAGTTTTTGTGTGATGTCGATTCATCTTTTAGGTTTCATAATTTCGACAACAGGGATCATGGTCGATTCTCTTAAGGTTGAGGTGATAGTTAAGTTACCTCCCATGTGCACAGTCCCTCATCTTTAGAGCTTACAGTGGAAAATGAACTTTCTTCGGCGTTTTATCGAAAACTATGATGAGATCACTAAAGGGTTCATGCATTTATTGAAAAAGGGAGTCCCTTTCTATTGGTACGAAGCCGATCAATGCTCTTTCAAAGTGTTGAAATATTCCTCTACATCTACCCCTCTGAGTCGGCCTCCCAATTATAATAAAGATTTCTTATTCTACTTGGCCACTACAGATTCGACCATCGATATGGTCTTGGCTCAAGAGGATGATATTCTCGAGGAGCATGTGATTTATTACCTAAGCCGAAGTCTGGTTGGGCTGGAACTCAACTATTCTCATGTTGAGAAGCTTGTGTTGGCAGCAGTGCATGTTGTACAGCAGTTCCATCATTATATCCTACTTTGCAAGACCACCGTCATTTTCGTTGTGAATCTGTTTCAATATGTCTTGACATGAGGAGTCATTGGTGGAACTATCAGTAGATGGATTTCTATCCTCCAAGAATTTGACTTGGATTTTGTTTCCATGAAATCCAAAAATTCACTAGTCTTTGCGGAACTTATTTCGGAACTTCTGGTTGAATCTAGTGATGATACGCCTGAATAATCGCCTATTAAAGGAGATCTTTTTCTGATCACATCTTCAGACCCATGGTATGGAGATATAATAATCTATATCTAGACTTTGAAGTGCCCTACTTATGCCTCCCGCAATGAGCGTCAGCGAATTCTCCATCAAGCATGAAATTGTCTCATACTCGATGACACTTTGTATCGTCGAGGTGTAGATTTCATTCTTCACTGGTGCCTTATCCATGAGGAAGAAAAATGAATTCTTAATGACTGCCACACTAGAGCATTTGGAGGTCATTTCTCTTGGATGGAAACAGCCGAAAATATTCTACAAGATGGTTAATTTTGGCCTATGTTAATCAAGGATTGTGTTGAGTTAGTCAAGAAGTGCCACCCGTGCCAGATCTTCTCTCGGAAGATGAGGGAACATCCTGCTCCCATGTTTCTCGTCATCTCTTTTGGTACCTTCACTAAGTGGGGGATTAATTTTACTACATGCCACCCAAATTCATCCAGGGGGAATCGTTATATCATCATAGTGGTAGACTAATTTACAAAGTGGGTCAAGGCTATGCCAACATTTAACAATGATAGAGAAACAAAGACTCTCTTCATTTTTAACTAGATAATAGCAAGGTTCAACATCCTGAAGGAGATTGTTACTGACCATGGCAGTCCCTTCCAGAACAAAATGATGTCCGCGTTAACATCAAAGCTTGGGTTGAGGTAAGAGAATTCATCACCCTACTACCCACAAGTGAATGGTTGGGTGGAAGCTGTGAATAAGTCCCTCAAGACTATTCTACAATGAACGATCAATTATGCCAAGTCAAATTGGCATTTGATGTTGTAGTCAACATTATGGGCCTATCGAATGTCTGTAAACACTGCCACCAATTTCTCACCTTTTCAACTCATTTACGGGATGGAAGCAGTCTTGCCTATTGAGTGCTAGATCTCATCTTTAAAGTTTCCAGTAGAGTTACTGCCAGACACTTCGCTGCTTGAGAAATGCCTATTATATCTCGAGCAGCTCAATGAGAATCCTCATGATGCAACCTTGGCCAATGAGGTTCACAAGCAATGATTCAAGTGTCAATATGATCGGTCCATTCATCCTTGGATTTTCCCCAAAGACGACCTTGTCCTGGTCTATAACCAAGACAAGGATCACCTGGGGGCAGGAAAATTCAAACCCATGTGGTTCAAAACTTTCATCGTGAAAGAGGTCTTAAAGAAGGACACTTATTGTCTGGTTGAATTTGAGGTAAATTCTTTGGCGGAACCTAGAAATGGGCTCTACCTCAAGAAGTATTACTCTTAGGTTGGTCACTTGGGTGACTTCTTGTACATATATATAGTTCTTACACAGTTAGTTTTTGTGTTTTTTGTTTTATGGACGTGTCATTATTTGTGTCATATTTTTCACTATGGCAGATTTCAAGTGAATCAGAGGTGTTCTTTTGGTTTGTGGATGGTGCTAGATGACACACTTGGATGCTTTCTTCCACAGCTTGGGTGATTTTCACACCTCAAGGCCAATTTCTGCCTTCCAGAGGTATTTTTCTAGGTGACGCTAGACACAATGTCGCTGAGTACAATGCAATGATAGAGTTTCTTCATGACACTTTATTGAATAGCATTTCTCACCTCCGAGTCTACTTAGATGCTCAGTTGGTTGTGTCCCAGTTAAATGGAGTTTACCGTGTTTATGATCCTACTTTACACTGACGTTTCCTTAGGGTATGTCTCTTAGAACGTTGCTTTGATTACTTAACATATATCCATGTTCCTAGGAGATTAAATCAAAAGACAAATACTCTAGATAATCAAGTATTATATTGGCATGTTACATGCACATAAAAAGAAGCACAAACATACACATGTACATACATTTGTAAAGAAATTTTATCCATAAGACATAAAATATGTATATATATATATATATATATCAAAAAGTTTCATAGTACATAGGTGGGCGTGAATGCCTCAAAAATAATAATCCGGTATACATCACGGGGCTTATGCACTAAAAAATATAAAAAGAGTGTCCTCTGTACATAATGAGTCCATCCTATATAAGCTTGGGGCCTATTGGCCCTACTGTAGTGAACGAGGACATTGGCCAAATGCCGAAAAATTTGGACCCAAGTCTGTGGCACCCCAACTACATGAGGTTGCATGGATGGCGAGAGATCCTCGATCTCAACCATGGGAACTGCACGAGTGAGTGTGGTGAGGTTCCACTCCACCCGTATAAAAACTCTCTCAGCCTCTCCAGCTGGAGGTCCCCCTACGATTGTTGGTCCACCGATTGTTGCTAGTACTGCCTTTGGTTGAGGATGTCGCCTAGTCCTCAAGAAGTCTGTCGGGCACACCGGTCCCACGTTTGCACATAACAGATACATAGTTGGAAATAATTTGATACATATAAAAAATGATATATATAAAAGAAAATAAAAAATAAATAACCTTAAAAAACATGTACCTATCTCTCCTCGCTCCTCTTCAAGAGGTATGGGCATGTACGAATCTCTGGAAAAGTTGATTCCAGTGTAGGGGTAGTCCTTTATCATTGGAATCTGTGATATCCACCAATAGAAGAACTTGTCATCGAAGGCCTCTATGGTCCTTCCTCCCCCTGTTATGGAAGCAATGCTTCCCATCTACACACCACTGGAAAGGAGGCCACATGCCCCCGTATTGTCTCTCTTGGAATCAGAATGGGTACCCTCTTGAAGAAGAATGAGCACAAAATGATATTGAACCTGAAGTTCTTGTTGCTATTCTCATGACAATCTGTAAGCTGCCTCTTCATTAGAGATGATTTTAGGGGCTAAATTTTGCTCATGGGCTAATTTTCCATGGTTTTTCCCCAAAAGTATTCTCCATTCTAAAAATGATTCACCCAAATTTTATAAGATAAAATTATTTTACCTTAAAAATCACCAAAATTTTATATAAACTGTATAAAATCCTCATAAATTTGAATATTTTTACAAAAATATTGCCAAACATTTTATAGTTGGCATATAAAGGATTAGTAATATTCGCCAAGGTTTCTACATTTTAAAATAAATTTCCATCCTTAAAAACATCCTTGCTCTTCATGCAAGTGAGCATGGTTGTACTCCAGTAAAAAATACATGCTTCTAGGCACTGCATGGCACAATACATGTGCACTCGGGAAACCTGGTGGATGGTCATGGATCTAGTGATCCGCCCAATGAGTAGTAGGATCACCTTCAGTGATAAGTTGGTGATGTTGTTGATAGGCATTTGAGAACCTACTTTCTTAGTGCCAACCTTGCAGTGCATCCCGATGTAGTCAGTGATGTTGAAGGACCCAAGGGGAAATGTGCGCAGTTTTAATGGTTCCCATCTCCTTGAGAGGTCATTCAAGAAGTATATATCCTCAGTCGTTGGAGTCAACGACTGCCCCTCAATCATAAACGCATTTGCATTTGGGTGCTAGTAATCCACCAAGGCACTTAGTATCCTAGGTTGTGCCCTCATAAGCAAACACTAGTAGAACTTCCATAGCCCACATTGTTCCAATGCGACAATGGCAGTAGGGTCCTCATTGACCAAGATATCAATTTCCTTGTGTTCCCTCTCCCTCCAGTGGACATACATGCTGCTCCATGATAGTTCAAAGGGGAGTTAGCTCATGCATATTTATTTTTCCCATGCTTTTGAGGGTGTACGCGGGTTGTTTTGGACACAGTCGTGTATGTAGACGGGAAAAATATTTTCTGCCCACGGACATACGCGAGTTGTCCTTGGAAAACCTGTGTACATGTAGGGCCGCCCTTTTTTAAGAGGGCACACCCCCCAAAAAACTAAAAACAATGCATAAAAGAAGAATTGCAATGCAAGAGGGATGAGTTTATACTTACTTGGTCTAAGTGGAAGTTTGTTTCATCCTCTAAAGCTCCCAGAATCAACTTCTTTAGCAAAGGGGTATTTTTTACCTTTTGGTTAATTTTCAAATTGCAATGGTCAAAATGAGCTGCCAACTTCTATTTATAGACTTTTTTGGCCCTTTTTGCCACTTTTTGAACCCTTTTGTCATTTTTTCTGGCTTAGAAATCATTAAATTTGGTTCTTGAGTTTCTTATTGGATGTTACGATGCACTTTGTTTTTGGTTTGGTAACTTTTTGGAAGAAAGGTCACTTTTAAAGGTCCTTTGGTAAAAAGTATTTTTTCCAAAAAATTTCATATAAGTTAGGATTCCACCTCCACTTTCTGCATCTTATTGTATTTTTCTCTTTTCCATAGGATTAATCCCATCGAAGTGTGACACGGAACAACCATTACTTCTTTAGAGGTTTCATGATTAGGTGGTAGAGCCTACCTTTACATGAATGCCCTAGATAGATCCTTGTTGCATTTTGGCGTCTGTGTTGTCTTTGAATGACTTTAGGCTCGGGAGTCCTTGTTAGTCCTGTCATGATTACAATATTGAGCCTCATTCATCTGATGCACTCACCTTCGGGACTCCCAAAATGAGCATTCTTTCTTGTCTTTCAATCTTGCTTTGAAATTCGAAAGCAACATTCGATGAGACTATGTTTTTTCTTTTCAATCTTGTCTCGATTAACTGGGAAAAGTAACTTCTGGAGTCTTATTTAAGCCCTTTCCAGACTCTTTAAACATGAAACGATTGTCGAGCGATCTTGTTTCCCTTCATGCTCACCAAACTAAAACATGAAGGCATGTCTATCCTGCAGTAGTTTACCCCTTTTTCGATCTGAATGGTCAATTGTACGAATAAAGGTATACTCTAGGAACTTCAGTTCGTTAGAAGAGTATTCTCAGTTATAAGTTTAACCCTTTTTTGGGCCCGAGGGACTAAATTTATGAAAAAGAAACATTCTCCTTGCTTTTGGTTTATCACCTTTTTTGGGCCTTGGAGATTACTTACGAAAAAGGAACCCCCACAGAGTCCATAGTTAAGCTCTTTTCAGACTCCCTAAAATTGAAAAGATTGTCGAGTGACCTTGTTCCTTCACACTTGTTAAATTGTTCCAGAAGAAAATATATTGGCATGAGTTTACCACTTTTTCTAGCTTGTATATTATGGAGGAAAAAGGTACACCTTGGGAGATTCGTCTCGCAGGGAGATTTATCCTCAGTAAATTTTATAATTTTTGGGGCTAAGGAGACTAAATCCGGAAAAATATTGTGATTCCATAGTTAATCTCTTTTCAGACTCCTTAAAATTGAAAATATTGTCGAGTGATATTGTCTTGTGACACTCATTAAAATGGTTTTGAATAGACGTTTTTTCGGTGCTAGTTTACCCCTTTTTTGAATAGACTAGACTATTTGCGAAAAAAGTACCCAATGGAGTCTTCTTTTATGTTTTTTCAAACTCTCTAAAAATGAAAAACTATCTATCTTACCTTCTCTGGGCTCATTAAAAATACATTGAAGGGGGTTTCATTATGTATTTCTAATCACATTTACATATCTGTGTCTTTGGCCTAATTCTGGCTCCTTGTTTTTCTCAACTAAACCTTTGAAGCATGCCTTATACGCAAGCCTTGTATCACTTTGCCTTTGTGACCTGACACCTTGACCCATGGAGGAATTTTCCCCGAGTGTCCTTTTCCTACACATGTCTCCTTTCTCTGAGCATTAGTGTGTTCCTTGTGCCTAGAACTAGTATGCTTTCTTACGACACTCCTTTCTTCCTTTGTAACGTAACATTCTTTTATTCTTTTTCAAATCTCTTTAAAAAATTGAAAAAGACAAAAAAATAAAAAAAACCACAAAAAGAGGGGACGGAAAATATATATTCTTTTTTGGCAGCACAATGAGTCTCCCTTGGAAAAAGCACATCCTTCCTTTTTTTTGTCAAACATTGTGATTTAATATGACCTTAAGAAGTTGTTCTCGCTACATAGATTTGTGTCCTCCTCCGTTTGGTTACTCTTCGAAACACATGGAGAGTTTGTGTTTCCTCTTGCATCGTGAACTTATGTCAATCTCATGCTTCCTCAGTCTGATCGTATGTCATGATTTTTTCTAAGAGAAGTTTCACCCATCCTGAGTCAGCCTTTCTATAGTTTGTCTCTTCCCCTCATGCCCGACCATCCCGGAAATTCCAATCAAGTCCTTGTTCAAAATCAATGAAGTTCTCTTCTCGATCATCAAGATCCTCTTGTCCTTTCCCAACGAGTCATTGAAGACCTCTGGGTAGTGAAGTTGTACACTCACATTAAACTCCTACCTGAGTTTTGAAGATCTTGAAGTTGTTGCTCGAGCTCTGAAGACCTCATCTCTATCCATCAGATGTTATTGTCTTCTTGAAGATGGATACTATGCTTGTATATCTTTGATTTTGAGATGTAGATCCGTTGTGTATTTCTTGCAGAAACACTTTAAATAGTTATATGACATGGATCTGTAGTGTATTTGATTGGAAACCATGAATTATTTCATCTCGATCATGGGTATTCCCACCTCGGAGAGACAATTGTTATTTTTGCATATGGCACCTCCCGAACTCTGGTCCCAGGCTCACTCGTTAGGTACATTGGAAAAAATTTTGTATTGTATTTTGTCCATCAGATGCTATTATGACCTAACATATTAGGGGGCATTTGTTATAGCTCTAAATTTCTCTACACATTCATACCTGGCCTTTGGCCCTCTTACTTGCATTTTTTTCCAAGACATCATTGAGTTACTCTTCTAAAAAACCCATTTTTTGAATATGTACGTGCCCTACACCAATAATACTCATGTACATACACTTTTTGGACCACTACATCCCATGTACGTATGCATGTTGTACCACTACAACTCGCGTATACTTGAAAAATTTGAAAAAAATAAAAAGTTGCAAGGAATTCATTGAGATTACAGGCTATTGGGTAGTTTCCCAACTAATCCACTACCTATAGCCCGTCAACCAACCAAATAACCATAATTTTCCCATATAAAAGGAGGTTTTGGGGTCTCATTCCAAATCTAGACATAAGAACAATGAAACTCTTCCCGTTTCACATCCCCTCCTTACCCCAAGTAATTGCATCCCTTTTGTGAGAATTTATTCAGAATTCCCCAATTTGCCCTTCTTCCTCCATTAGTAACCCATTTAACTTCCGAAGAATAAGTTTGAGAGGAGAATATATAAGTTGGTGCACTTTGAGCTTGGTGAAGAGGATCCCAGACCAGGTTCATGGAGAAGTAGTCGGCTTTGGTTGTAAGTGATCATTGTATTATCAATAAAAGAAGCACTTTTCCTATCCCAAATCATGATGTATCGAATGTTTTCATTTGATTTATGTTTTTATTCTAACATGTAACCCTTATTTTTATATGAATTGCACGTTTGTATCTTTATGTTTGTCTTTCTTTGAATGTAGTCCAATCTTGGGAGGAGGTTTGCAGTCAACGAAGCCTTCAAGCGCGAGAGGATCATCATCGAATGTGGAGTAGAGGTAGAGTTACCCAATCCTTCTCATTTTTCTTTTCTTGTATAAGTCTGGGGTATGTTTGGGGTAGTTAGAGAAGTAGTTGACTTTTAGACAATTTTGATCTTCCTACATTCTGAACCCTAGTGTATTCTTAAGGGGTGGTTTTCCCGCTAGAAAATAAGATACCAAACCTTGCATATTTTGGGTGATAATCCAAATCAATGGTGGTTCAAGAAGTTATGGAAAATAAAGGGTCTTTTTTAAAGTATTTTTTTTTCTAGCTTGTGCTCCAAGGAATAGTTATGACCTAGGATAGAGAGCAACATTGGAACAAAATGGGGCCAAACTATTTTTATCTGTGTAAAAGGAATGAATAAACAATTTTTCATTTATTCTTGGAATTCCCATTTGTCTATTAGGTTTGGCATGAAATTGAGTTCCATATACGTTTGGAACACTTTTGGGACAAGGAAACATTGATAGAAATCTTCTATGAGTACTTTGATTGAATTTATTTTAAGGAATTATGAATTATTCAAGTTATGGTTGCATGGGGGGTCTAGTTGGATTGAAATTCATGTATCTTTTAGGATAAATGCTACCCAAAATTTAAGGTATCTCATCAAGATTTGTCTCTACTCTCTTTTTATAAATATATAAAGCTCATAAAAAAAACCTCAAACTATTGGTGAGGATGTAATAAAAAATGTTCCTTGGGTGTTTTTTGATGGTGACTTCCATGGCCTGGGTAGAACGCATGATTTGGGATTCCTTCTATATTTCTCAAGTGATCAATATGTTTCTGGAAAATTATTGAACATGCACTTATACTAAGAGGGGGGGGGGGTGTTGGAACATCAATCATTCATGGTTCATCACACATTTCCTGTGTTTAATCGGTTGAATGGTCGACCTACATCTGGATACAATCGATCGAACGATCGACCAATGCACTATATCGGTCGATCGAGTAGTAGATGTACCTATCAGTTGGACATTCGACTAGTAGTTGAAGATAGTCAAGTGGTGGATCAACCAACCTAGTAATCAACTACAAGTTGGAATATGCATAGTTGGTTGGGTTAAGCATCCTTGTCGATTCGACTCAATAGCGCAGATTTGGTGGATTCAAATATAACAATCGATGGTTACATGTGGAAAAGATATTCTATATTATATCGAATTTGGTTATATCTTGAGGCTATAAATATCAGACCCCTTTGGGTCATTATAATAAAGAAAAAAATATCATGCAGATCAACATGTGAAATATGCATTGTGATTTTCTAATCATAGTGTGCTTTGCTTAAGTGTTGTAATGGTGTCGTTAGACATTGTTTATGTGAGGAATGGAAATTCCTCATTCAAGATTTTTTTAATATTACTAGGATAAGGTAAGATGAGTGAATGTTACCCTAGTTTTATAGCATTTCAAAAATATCAATCATCCCTCAATAAATATGTTCTTGGACCTGATGTTATTTTAAAATTTTGTGTTTTATCTTTAAAAAAAATGTAAAAAGTTTATATGTAAATAATTATAAGAATTAAAATGAATGAAGTTAAGAATATAACAATTAGAAAATAAAAAATAAACAAGTCTCAATTGAGAAAAACCATATTTTTATTAACAAAGTTTTTCTGAGTTACAACAAAAATGCCTCTTGTCAAACCTCTGCGAGGGTGAGAACCAAGATCAAACTTAGAATTCTAATATGGAATTGAACATCATACATAGACAATTGGTGTTTGAAAGAAAATGATCAAGATTCTATACATTGGATTCAATCAAGTCACAATCCCACCAAGTCTTGACTCTGCAAAATAATCTTAATCAAACTTGAAACTTAATTCAGAAATTCTAATAAAACTATACAAACTATCAAGAGAATTGAATGACCTTCTGAAGAATGTCAAATATCTATTATTCTTATTCCTTTATTTGTTTCCACCTTTAGAAATATCCTGTTATCAACAAGAGCATTAATAGTTTTTAAGAAACTCAAAAAATGAAAAGATATAATTTAGAAATATCAATATAAAGCAAGAGAAAACCTTATCAGAAGTATTTCTCTCTAATTCCTCATGTCTTCTTTGTCCTTTGGTTCTTCCTTTTATTTTCTAAAAGGTATTTTCTTAAGTAGTTGAACTACTACTTTTAGTTTACTAAAGTTAAACAACCGTACTTAGTAAATAGGACAATAACTTAATTTATAAGGATAATTAAGAAAAAATAACTAACTAGGTGGCGTCCCCCTCTATATGAACACTTTATCTCAATAATCAAAATAGTTTTTCCTTGTTTCTCCATCATAAAATCATTAAATATAAAGTAAACCAACATCATATAATATAACAAAAAAATTCATCTCAAACACCATGGAATAAAACACTTGTGTCTCCCCTAAAATAACATGATATTTTAAAAGTTTCAAAATAAATATCATGGTTCTGCCATCTATCCTCAAAAGTGTCATAGTCAAAATTTGTCTAAACGTAATTAAAAAAAATTAGGAAGCTTCTTCCTAAAAAGCTCATATATTTCTTTAGTAAAGTCCTCATATTGGGACTTCTTCTCTTCTAGCTGGACAATTTCAAGATGTTCTTCATGTAAACTTATCTTCCCACTGCATGTTGATTTAATATTTGAATGAGAAAAAGAGGAGGATTTGGCCATGTTAGTTGAAGTAAAAGGTTGTTTACCTTTGTCAATGTGAGAGCAATGTGGTGTGGTTTTATGATCCTTTAAAGGAGGAGGAGGAGGAGGAGGAGACATGGACTCACATGTAGCAGTTGTGTGAATAGGTATTACTAAATGAACTGGAGGTAAAGGAAAAGATGAACTAGCAACTACATTAGTATGAATTGGTGGAGGAGGGGGAGGCATAGGCCATTAATTTTCACCTGAAGAAGGATTAGAAAATAAGTTACCCCATCCATCAACATGAGGTTATGCATGGGACTTAGGGATGTTTACAAGACCAGGGTGAGTGTTGGGGTCCTTTTGACACAAGGGTGAGCAAAAGGAGGTCCCTTAACTATCTATTTAGGCTATCCAAAAATCACAACAAAGAGTTAGTTGGTTAGTGTCTCAACTAATATAAAGAAGAAATAAGTAAACAACAATTAAATAAATCTAATCTAAGAAAACAATAACTTGAAATGAATCCACCAAGAAAACACAAGAGGGATAGACCAAGTAAACTGATCTTTGAATTGATACTTGGAGAAATATGGGAACTTATGAGTCCCCTCTTCCTCCTTGGGAAGTATCTTGAGTCCCCAAGTACAAAGTCTTGTTTCTGCTATCAATGGCTAACAAAGGAAAATGGTGAAGAAAAGAGTGATGGAATACTTAAGAGGAGAGAGTCCTAACACTTGCTATGGATGCCCAAAGATTTCAAAGAGGAATATGGATTCCCAAAGATAAAAATGAGTAGCATAACAATAATCAAATGCTTCTTCTTTTTTGCATAAAATGGCCCTTTATTTATAGGAGGATGGAAATATTTTTCTTAACCAGTTCCAAATGTTAATGGGAGGCCCTTAGAGGTACCTCCCATCTTTTTTAGTCATCCCAAGGAGAAATTTGGGGAATATTTTGGGTATGGGGGAGATCCCATTCATCCCAAAATCGGTTGAGGCTCGACCAAATTCATCAATGTGTCCACGTAGGTATTTCAACTATTAGTTGCACACTATGTGCACTGTGCGCATTGTACATCATGTTAGCCCACATAGGTCTATGCACACTACTTTGGATGAATGTGCATGGGTTTCTAGAACCACTTTTACATAGTTTTATGATTGTCTTTCCAAACTAAATGTAATCCTTTCATGAATATTGGTAGTATGCTATGTTTGTGTTAATTATTTCTTCATCCATTTTCTATATTTGTAGTGAGCCATTTTTTGGTGATAACAAATGCCCCTTGATGTGTGAGG
>ML802504.1:80707-114221 GCA_009831015.1 Picea engelmannii
TGGGCACATTACTTGGAGGAACCTCTCAGTGTAATAGCTCATTGGAATCAGGAGGAGAAACACTACAGGATGGGATGGCTAGAAGTGACTTTCAGTGGCCAGGGAAGCCACAAGGAGAGATAAGGAGTTTTTCAAAGGTAAAAGGGTTAATTAATTAATTAAAGTGATTTAATTAATTAATTAAATATTAATAAAATGTAAGTCACTTTGGAGGGACAAGGTGAAGCAAAAGTATAAAGGAAAGGCAAGGGCCTCTTCTCATGATTTCATGTATGTTTATCTTTTGATTTTTGGCTTCTAGCTAGTGAGCCCAACATTGGGGGTTTTGAGGGTTTTGACTTAACAAACCCTAGAGGACGATTCGGTGGTGAAAGATTCCACCTAGCTTGTCCCAAGCTTGGTATCAAAGCTGCAATACGCTCCCACACCATTCTAGTTCCAGATCTACTCACTTGCAGGAGGATTCCACATCAGTTGTTTGTGCAGGTAGAGACAAGGCGCACCAGTTGGGGTTTCTAGCAAGGGGGGCACACCATTCATTGAGGAGGGATTCGTCCTAGCTTAGGAGAAGGGATTCCGGGAATTCCAGATAGTGGGTTTCCTTTGCAGGTGTCTTGGCATCATTCTTGGTGGTTTTCCAGAGTCTTTCAGTGGAGGATCGATTTGTATTGAGAGTGGGACATTTTCCCAAGAGGAGGGCACACCATTATTTGGTGGGTAGCTAGATCTAAGGATCTAGCCGGTATTTGGGGATTTGAGCACTTGGGTTCTCATTGCAGCATCCTGACCTATCATTGTGAAGAGTTTCAGAGCATTTGGAGGCCTCTTTCATCAGGGCCGAATTATCTAGGGCTTCAGTCATCAAGTGGGGCACACTATTCAGTGGAGGAGTTCATATCTACAGAGGTTGAGAGGGATCTTGGAGATTCGGGCACCTGGGTTGTTCTTACCATCACCCGATCTATTGTTTGGCATCTTTCTAGAGGTGATTGGACATCTTTGGCACCAATGCCGAATTGTTGAGGAGCTTCAGTTATCCAGCATAGCGTGGCATCTTCCAGCAGTGAGGGGTTTGGCACTTGGCATTGGTCTTCATCTCTTATCCAACCTTTGGAGGCTTATTTTGTATTGTCGGGAGAATTTTGTAGCAGCTCATACTTGTTATCCATTGTCTATCAAATTGGCCATCTGTTGAGCATTCCATATCGACATCTCCATTGTAGTAGGTTCTTCTTTTTTATGAATAAAGAAGATCTGAGATGTTTTGGCTTGTCTATCTTATTGCATATGGTTGAGGTATGTTACATGGTTATATCTTTCTATTATTTACATACACACATCTAAACAAGAAGATCAAAAAACTGTTTGACGAAATACCTCACTCAGATAAAGTTTTAAAATGACACCAAAACAGTGATGATCCTTGCATAATGGCTTGGGATCATTACATAACCATAAATTCAAATATGCAAACAAGCCACAAAGCATATATAAATCATAAAATAAATTAAACATGTTGCATGCAATTTGTTTTTTGATAATAATAAGAGAACTTATCTGAAATTGAATTTGCCCAACAAATTGACTAAGGGTGAGGACTTTTCGACCCAACCATAGCCTTAGTTTCACATTCCTTTATACAACTGGCCACCCCCTAGCCAAACAATGATACCACCAGGGTTAATTTTGGGAGAAGATCTTAGCAAAGTTTGGCAAAAAGGTATACTCTCATAAGGTAATTTTCATAGGGAAAAACTCCTCATAGGATCCTAGGACTCCCACAAACTCTTGGTAGCCCCTCTTGTTGGCTCAATGAACTTCCCCTTCACTTCTCCATAGTTTTTCGAGGAAACACCTCCTTCATTGTTTCCAGTGCATCCAACAAGGCATTGACTCATTGTCCCAAGTTCCAGAAGAGCCAGAGGTTCCCCATCTAAATTTCTATCTTGAATTTGCTAGTATTTCCTCTCTATTTGTATCAACAACAACTTATCTCTCCTCCTCTCCTATGTTCTCTCTTTACATGCAAAATTTGGTTTGACTACCCATTCATGCATTACCTCACAAAATCACAATTTTCTCTCTTACCAATGGAGTCCTGGGTCATCCACGATTTCCCAAGAAGGTTGTACTCATCCCATGCCTCTCATTCATTGTTGAGAGGGCATTGTTAGCTACCACCTGGGCTTAATGATTGTTGGAAGGAGACACTTCAACCAACCTAGTATTTTCATTAAATGATCTGGGATGGAGGGAAAATCGGTGAAGTGTTTTTCAAATTCAAAATTGGTTTTGGTAAGGGTGGCTTGGGATTATTTACAAGGTAAACCCCCATATTCACCCTCACCATTACCCACTCATGGTATCATGGTCCTTTTAGGTTCTCGTCCCTTATTCAATCACTTGGCATTTTCATTAATTAAAATAAGATGCATATAAATTGTCCTTGATTTTTCCAATTCAACATGGCATGCTAATAAAATGTTCATGCTGAAATTAAAACAATACTAAACACAATTAATTACAATTTGTTAGGGGATCAAAATGGGGACATTACAATACCACAACAAGATATAGTTTTTACTATTAAAAATAAAAAAAAATCAAACCAAAATTGGATAGAAACACCTCCCAACCATGTTACATGAATGAAACCAACAAAATAATGGATCTAGACAATGAGATAATATAGAAAACCAAAATAACTTTCATAATATTTATAGCTAAGTAAATAGGTAAGGGAAAGCCAATGTGAAACCATTTCCCAATGAATCCACAGTTCAACAAAGATTGTAAGGTAGTGAGGAAAATACACCGAGAGACAAGACTAAAGAGAATGTCACTCTATGCAAGCTAACCATGAAAAAGAAAAATTGTAAATTTGAGAGGTTAAGACATCAATAAATTTTAAAGATGGAGAAGGAAAACCAAAAACTTATTGGAGAGAATCATAAACCTAGATACATGGGGTAGTAATGATATCACACTAACCCAATGGCTATCTCATGTGGAAAATCTATATGAAAATAGAGAGAAAACAACCCCAAAAAATAAGCATAGGGGAAGAAATAATCACAAAAGAGGATGTGCAGGAGGGTATAAAAAAGATGACATTGGGCAAAACAGAATACATCGAATACTTGCAAGAAGAATAGATGAAATGGTAAATGATTCCCTTAATAGACATCTTAAACCCTACTTAATAGCATAGGCAAAGAAGAGTTCCCAAGCAACTAGGCAACAATTCTCATTTTGCCCATATTCAAAATGGAATACAAACACAAGTTAGGGAACTACATAACCATGATTATCAACCTAGTGTTTTACAATATCATGGGAGGGATTATCAAGGAAAATGTGACCAAATGGTTGGAGGAAAAGGATAAAATATCCAAAGGGAAAGTTATTTTTTAACCAAAGCACTCCACCAGTGAAAACTGCTACTCATAATAGAAAAGACTTGGGACAACAAAGGAATATAGCTATGATGTTGCTTTGTTGATTTCAAAAATGCCTTTGACACCGTATTGAGGGAGAAACTATGGGAGAGGTTAATGGAAATGAGGGCCACAAATGGTTGGAGGGAAAAAATTCATAGTTTATATGACTAAGTAAAGGTCAAAATCAAAACTATAGAGGGTCTTTCCTACATATTCAACAATGACATTAGGGTGAAACAAGGTTACTCCCTCTCCCCATATTAATGTTTGGTGTTTACATAGATAATCTATAGGAATGGATAAACAAGAAAGGTGGAGTAGGGTTGAACATAATAGGGATTATCATAAAGATCTTGTTGTATGTAGATGAAGTGACACGAAATTTAAGACACTAAGGGTCCTATAGGATCACCTAGAGGACTTAGAGTCCTTTTGCATGGAGGTTGGGATGAGCATGAATGTGTGGTACACTAAGATAATAGTCTTGTTGCTAAACAAATAACAAAGAAACCAAAAATTAGTTTTGAAGGAGATACAAAAAGGTGGGACTAGATTTGAATGAGAAGAAAAGGTGGGATGCACACATGAGGAAAATACTACGAGAGTGGAAAAAATTAATTTTCCCACTACAAAATAAATGCAAGATAATAGAGGTTAGGGACTAGCAAATGCTACACTCCCTCTTTCAAACACTCATAACCCTAATACTTATTTGTGGATGAGAAGTATGGGGACCAATCATATCTATAAACATATGTAACCAGATTGAGAGAGTAAAAAAACAAATGATAACAAGATGTATAAGAATAAAAAATAAATACCCCTTATGAGATACTCCTACAGGAAACAAGCCTATACCCAATATAATTGGAGGCACTAAGAAAATTGATTGTGTCAAGACAAAAAATAGTAGTCATGGACAATGACTGGATTCTAATTAAAATCAATGAAGATAAGATAAAAGGGAGGAAGAAACATGGAACCAAAAGAGCACAAATTGAATCAAAGAGTGGGATATATAAGAAGAAATGTACCTTATGGATAAAAAGGTGTTGAGGCATCATGTATAACAATGATGTAGGAAGGGAAAATGGACAAAACACACAAACATAAAACTATGATACTACTACATATATAACTTGAATAGATAAGAGGAGATCAAAGTGAAAATTTACTTCAAGCTTAACATTCCATGGCATGAAAAATAGGTAATATTGAAACTAAGAAGAAACTCACATAGGTTGATTTGTAAGACAAGACAATGAGAATGATCCAAGGAGTAATGGGAGGAAATCTTATGTCTTGAGCATTTGGAAATGGGAAGTAGAAAATGAAAATTTTCTCTAGATTCTATGTTTATATTTTGAATGTACTTTTCAAAACTCTAAACATAGTTTAATATCCAAAAATTATTCTCAAACTATGACAAACTGTGAAAATCTACATACACAAACTCTTTCTCCTACACCATGTAACATGCTCACAAATAAGGGAGAGATGTCACATTTTCATATAAGATACTAGTAATCAATATTTCAAGAGGAACTAATGAGAAGTAGAACAAGGTTAGCTAAGAAAATTATGCAAACAAAAAGTAAATGGTTGAGAGTTGAGTCAACAAGATAGTTAATTCTTATATGCAAAGTGAAGATGACTACACTTAATTGAATACACTAAATCCATGATTCAAGCCCCACAATTACACCAGAAACTCTAGTCATAATTTCTTGTTTTGTTCCCATAAAAATTGAATACACTAAATCCATGATTTAAACACGACATTACACCAGAAACTCTAATCATAATTTCTTGTTTTATTTTCGTAAAAATTGAATACACTAAATCCATGATTCAAACCCCGCCATTACACCAAAAATTCTAATCATAATTTCTTGTTTTATTCTCATAAAAATGATACAAATCATGTAAACTTTATTAACTTTATAATCCATATGATAATTTGATAAATCTATTTATAATAATCTATCTATTCCATATTTTTCTTCCTTTACACATATTACATAATTTGAATAATCTATCTATTCCATACTTTTCTTCCTTTACACATATTACATAATTCAAATTGTATTTTTCACACATTTCTCAAACGCCACATTCCACGCACATACCTATTACTTGGATTGATGCCAACAAATCAATTCCAAAATGGCTCATTCCTTCCCTAATTTATTTTTATATTAATATTGAATATGTAAATTATAAATTCGAAATTTTGAATGCTCATTCCTTCCCTAATTTTGAAATTTTGAAACTCGGATGAAACTCGACTCCACCTGGGAGAATGTGAATCCCACTCATTAAAAAATTCATTTCATAAATTATTAGTCTTTGCCTGCAAGATTTGTTGAGAATTAAATGAATGTGAATATAATATTAAAAAATTCATTTCATAAATTATTAGTCTTTGCCTGCAAGATTTGTTGAGAATTTTTTGTTTGATTCGAGAAAGAAAGATGATAAGGTGTTAGCATTAACTTCATTAATATATAAAAATATAATAAAATAAAATATTGCTTCATGGTCCAGTTTCTGTTTCCTAGCCTCTATCACAAAATATTATATTTAATATTATAAATAAATTTTAATTAATTAAAATTTTGAAAAAGTTTGGATATAGACAGTTACACTCTTTTTTCCATCTAACATTTGATAATGAAATCTAAATTTATTTTAAAGTAGTTAAAAAGTATATATTATATATATACTTTTTAACTACTTTAAAATAAATTTAGATTTCATTATCAAATGTTAGATGGAAAAAAGAGTGTAACTGTATTGTTTGTTTGTTTGTTTGTTTGTTTATGATTTGTGGGATTAGTCTGTGGTTTGAGAAACCGTTATTCATGGACGTCTAAGTCATTCAAATCATCCGGGGATCGTATGCCTTGAGCCACACCAATTCTTAACATGGCTGGATTTTTTATCCCCACGGGTTTCAAACCGATGACTTAACATCATGGAGTGCCTTAACAACACACTCATTGACTGTCCTACACTTGAAAGAATATATATATATATGGAGTATTATTTTTATTAATAGAAGTATAATTTAAATGTAATTTAAAATGTGTTTTTTTTAAGTTGCAATTTTTAATAAGAGAAAGAAAGGTAGGGTATGTACATTTTTATAAATTAAGAAGTCAAATTGTTACATAGAAGAATTTTATCCCTCAAATAAGGCATATATCAATTTGGTGTTTGTTTTTTTCCACAGGAAATTTTTCATTATATTTATACAAATATAATTTGTTCTCATAACAAGCCTTACAACATAAGTTCCTTGATATCTTGAGCTAAAAACACAAAACATAGCTACACAGATTTTCATATTCCTTACAATAGGAACATCTTCTCCTAAAGTTCCAAATGAAGAAAAAATTCAAAAAGGAATAATGTCTTTCATACTTAGCTAAATATTGTAGCTATTGATACCATCAACTATTTACTAGACTACAAATATTTACTCCCCCTGGAGCCTTCTAAAACATCTTTAAGAAAACTGTGGGACCCTCATGACCTCACTCCCATTGATTATAGGCTACGCTCCCAGAGAGTTTTGATAGTGCCAGTTTTGATAATTTGTTTGCCTCTTGATTCTCTTCTCTCTATATATGCACAAATGTTATATTGATAATTTGGTGTTTGGTTACACTATGACTTTAAAAGTAAACTAATATAATATTATTGTATAATGATTGATTAGTTGTGAGGTGACTATGTGTACTTAGTTAGTCTTTCTCTAGTCTATAAAACATGTTGTATATATATTCCAAAGCAGGAAAAAGCCTGCATTAAGTAGGGTTATCGTGGTAGCTTCTACCGCTACAATCTCAAGACCCCTATGTGTAACCAAATAATTGTGTGCAAACAAAACTTGACCACCTAAAATAACTCATTGGTGGTCCATAAGGGGACAACCTTTCACTCTTGTTAGATGTGTATGGGTCTTAGGCCATTAACTTGATTCCTTATGTACAAGGAAGATGAGATCTTAACCAATTAAAAACAATTTTAAATCATACTCCAAATTAAAAAGCAACTTTAACGAGTCACTAATATCCATTAAATACATACCTACTATCATCCCCTATGATCATTTCTAAAGTCATTAAATAAAATCTACTCTGGAAAAACTAACCTATAACCCCTACTTAAAACTTGATACTAAATCTAAATTACAATTTAACTTCATAGTAAAAAAAATACAATAAATAGTTATCCAATACATATATTTTATAACCTTCCAAATAACTTCTCTAACTAACTACTTATAGAAAAATAAAATTTACTCTCTCTTATGTTAACTAAAACTCAAAACATGTGAGGCTCAATCTAATGTTCTAGAAGCAATGCCCCGCATAATTCCAATCACTACCATCTAACTTCCATAGAGCAATCTTTCAATGCACATAATTCCCATCACTATCATCTTATTTCAAAAGTCCACTCTCGCCAGCTCTGTAAGGTTAGAGGTGCCTCCTTTTGCTCGGAAAGGACAATTTCCATTCCCAAATCATATAGGTTTTCTATTTGTCATATTGTAGTTTTTCAATTTAAGGTATCTCATCAAGCTTTGTCTCTACTCTCTTGTTATAAATATATAAAGCTCATAAAAAAACCATCGAACTGTTGGTGAGGATGTAATAAAAAATGTTCCTTGGGTGTTTTTCGATGGTGATTTCCATGGCCTGGGTAGAACACATGATTTGGGATTCCTTCTATATTTGTCAAGTGATCAATATGTTTCTGGAAAATTATTGAACATGCACTTATACTAAGAGGGGGGGGTGTTGGAACATCAATCATTGATGGTTCATCACACATTTCCTGTGTTTAATCGGTCAAATGGTCGACCTACATCTGGATACAGTCGATCGAACGATCGACCAATGCACTATATCAGTCGATCGAGTAGTAGAGGTACCTGTCAGTTGGACATTCGACTAGTAGTCGAAGATAGTCAAGTGGTGGATCAACCAACCTAGTAATCGACTACAAGTTGGAATATGCATAGTTGGTTGGGTTAAGCATCCTTGTCGATTCGACTCAATAGCGCAAATTTGGTGGATTCAAATATAACAATCGACGGTTACCTGTGGAAAAGATATTCTATATTCTATGGAATTTGGTTATATCTTGAGGCTATAAATATCAGACCCCTTTGGGTCATTATAATCAAGAAAAAAATATCATGTAGATCAACATGTGAAATATGCACTGTGATTTTCTAATCATAGTGTGCTTTGCTTAAGTGTTGTAATGGTGGCGTTAGACATTGTTTATGTGAGGAATGGAAAGTCCTCATTCAAGAATTTTTTAATATTACTAGGATAAGGTAAGATGGGTGAATGTTACCCTAGTTTTATAGCATTGCAAAAATATCAATCATCCCTCAAGAAATATGTTCTTGGACCTGATGTTATTTTAAAATTTTGTGTTTTATCTTTAAAAAAAACGTAAAAAGTTTATATGTAAATAATTATAAGAATTAAAATGAATGAAGTTAAGAATATAACAATTAGAAAATAAAAAATACACAAGTCTCAATTGAGAAAAACCATATTTTTATTAACAAAGTTTTTCCGAGTTACAACAAAAATGCCTCTTTTCAAACCTCTACAAGGGTGAGAACCAAGATCAGACTTAGAATTCTAATATGGAATTGAACATCATACATAGACAATTGATGTTTGAAAGAAAATGATCAAGATTCTATACACTGGATTCAATCAAGTCACAATCCCACCAAGTCTTGACTCTGCAAAATAATCTTAATCAAACTTGAAACTTAATTCAGAAATTCTAATAAAACTATACAAACTATCAAGAGAATTGAATGACCTTCTGAAGAATGTCAAATATCTATGATTCTTATTCCTTTATTCGTTTCCACCTTTAGAAATATCATGTTATCAACAAGAGCATTAATAGTTTTTAAGAAACTCAAAAAATGAAAAGATATAATTCAGAAATATCAATATAAAGCAAGAGAAAACCTTATTAGAAGTATTTATCTCTAATTCCTCATGTCTTCTTTGTCCTTTGGTTCTTCCTTTTATTTTCTAAAAGGTAGTTTCTTAAGTAGTTGAACTACTACTTTTAGTTTACTAAAGTTAAACAACTGTACTTAGTAAATAGGACAATAACTTAATTTATAAGGATAATTAAGAAAAAATAACTAAATAGGTGGCGTCCCCCTCTATATGAACACTTTATCTCAATAATCAAAATAGTTTATCCTTGTTTCTCCATCATAAAATCATTAAATATAAAGTAAACCAACATCATATAATATACCAAAAAAATTCAGCTCAAACACCATGGAATAAAACACTTGTGTCTCCCCTAAAATAACATGATATTTTAAAAGTTTCAAAATAAATATCATGGTTCTGCCATCTATCCTCAAAAATGTCATAGTCAAAATTTGTCTAAACGTAATTAAAAAAATTTAGGAAGCTTCTTCCTGAAAAGCTCATATATTTCTTTAGTAAAGTCCTCATATTGGGACTTCTTCTCTTCTAGCTGGACAATTTCAAGATGTTCTTCATGTAAACTTATCTTCCCATTGCATGTTGATTTAATATTTGAATGAGCAAAAGAGGAGGATTTGGCCATGTTAGTTGAAGTAAAAGGTTGTTTACCTTTGTCAATGTGAGAGCAATGTGGTGTGGTTTTATGATCCTTTAAAGGAGGAGGAGGAGGAGGAGACATGGACTCACATGTAGCAGTTGTGTGAATAGGTATTACTGGATGAACTGGAGGTAAAGGAAAATATGAACTAGCAACTACATTAGTATGAATTGGTGGAGGAGGGGGAGGCATAGGACATTGTTTTTCACCTGAAGAAGGATTAGAAAATAAGTTACCCCATCCATCAACATGAGGTTGTGCATGGGACTAAGGGATGTTTACAATACCAGGGTGAGTGTTGGGGTCCTTTTGACACAAGGGTGAGCAAAAGGAGGTCCCTTAACTATCTAGTTAGGCTATCCAAAAATCACAACAAAGAGTTAGTTGGTTAGTGTCTCAACTAACATAAAGAAGAAATAAGTAAACAACAATTAAATAAATCTAAACTAAGCAAACAATAACTTGAAATGAATCCACCAAGAAAACACGAGAGGGATAGACCAAGTAAACTGATCTTTGAATTGATACTCGGAGAAATATGCAAACTTATGAGTCCCCTCTTCCTCCTTGGGAATTATCTTGAGTCCTCAAGTACAAAGTCGTGTTTCTACTATCAATGGCTAACAAAGGAAAATGGTGAAGAAAAGAGTGATGTAATACTCAAGAGGAGAGAGTCCTAACACTTGCTATGGATGCCCAAAGATTTCAAAGAGGAATATGGATTCCCAAAGATAAAAATGAGTAGCATAACAATAATCAAATGCTTCTTCTTTTTTGCATAAAATGGCCCTTTATTTATAGGAGGATGGAAATATTTTTCTTAATTGGTTCCAAATGTTAATGGGAGGCCCTTGGAGGTACCTCCCATCTTTGTTAGTGATCCCAAGGAGAAATTTGGGGAATATTTTGGGTATGGGGGAGATCCAATTCATCCCAAAATCGGTCGAGGCTCGACCAAATTCATCAATGCATCCACATAGGTATTTAAACTATTAGGTGTGCACTATGTGCATCGTACATCGTGTTAGCCCGCACAAGTCTATGCACACTTCTTTGGATGAATGTGCATGGATTTCTAGAACCACTTTTACATAGTTTTATGATTGTATTTCCAAACTAAATGTAATCCTTTCATGAATATTGGTAGTATGCTATGTTTGTGTTAATTATTTCTTCATCCATTTTCTATATTTGTAGTGAGCCATTTTTTGGTGATAACAAATGCCCCTTGATGTGTGAGGTTAGGAGCATAAGTATAGCTGAAATACATCATAGTTTCTTTGGTGATGATTAAATTGTGTAGAAAGTGAGAAAACCTAAACTTGAGGAGTTGTGGGAGTCATCTACCAGAGGAAGAGGGGATGGATGATCAGTACAAAGTAGGCTAGAAAAACAAAACAAAAAATTACAAATGAGGTGGGTATGCCCCATGCTCTTATCATGATACCATAAAGAGATAGTAGTAATTGAACGTCTTGATGAAGTAGATATATGCAATGCCCTCGAGATCATTAAAAACAACATATGACGATTTTGATGACAAAATTGGCTCAGAATCGAGTGGTGAAGGACTCAGAGGCATTGATGTCCTAATTAAATTTTGAGGTCTTTGGCAGCCGCTAAAAACTGCAATGGTCACAAAGTAAGATACATCGTAACATGAGATTGTGTTGCATTCGAATTTCATGGAGATCAATGACATTAAAGAGAAATTAGGTCTCTCTCTGTTTCGTATGAGGCTACTCATTGTCAATGGAATGAGAGCTAATATACTATCACTTTTATAGAAATTTGTTGGCTTCGACATGAAAACTAACGTGAAGAGACAAAGCAAAGGGCTTCTGGATATCCAGCTGGATCATCATGGTGTCATAAATTGTATTGTTACTAGTGAAGGGGGTGATGATCATGAACTATGTCTAGAATATACAGGATTCCAAAACCGCCCTTAGTTGGGGGGTATTGATGGATGGTAGCAACCGTAATATACTATCTGGTGTCATGGGGATGGCCAGATATGCAAAAACTATGTTGAAGGGGTGAGACTACAATGGGATGTAGCGTAGGTCAAAATATAGAGTGATATGGGACACAAAGGTCTATAGGTGGTCAAAATTTTGGCTTGGATGAAAATGGCTTGTAGAGTGTGTGAGAGTAGTGAGATTCCCCAACCAAGGATAATAGAGGTTGCAATGTTCCAAGGGAAAAACTACCATCGGGTGCGATGTCCAAAATATATTGTACTTGATTAAACGTAAAACATGCTTTTTACAATTAAAAAATGAATAAATAATGGGGTTGAAAGTACATGTACATAAATGGGTTCTCTAGTGGAGTATGGCTTGGTTGATAGAGGGCACAAGTAGACACGGGTGAGGGTGGGGGCCCCTTCGGTTTGTTTTTGTACTAGGTAGATGAATAGAGGATGATATTGGAGATGTACATTCGATGGTGGATGATGCAAAAGGTCAATGATAATGCGAAGGTGCATTGGATGTACCCAAAAAGGAATAAGGGGGGTTTCTGTAATGGGGTGGTTAGTATGATGAGGAGGAATAAGTATGAGGTTCTTAATCAGGGGTGTAACATGACCAAGACTCCCGATCCTAATGGATAGAACAACATGAGTGTCATTATGCCAAGGGATAAATATATGTGGGACAACTCATGGAGGTGAGAGAGCTATCAGATGATGATACATGAATGCAAATGGAGGTGATGGTAACATAGAGTTGGGTGTGGGGAACCTAAAGATAATTTTCAAGGGGGTATGATTGATAAATGAAACTGAGAGTAGAGGGTTGAATGATATTCCATTTTGAAATATATACTTGGAGGATCCAAGAGATTGCATGAATTAAGGTGTGAGAGGGGTTGTAGGTGAAGTCCTTCATATTCAAACCAAATACCCGACGTGAAACATACCTTTTGAAAATAAAACATGTGTATAATAATTGCATGATAATGAAATGTGTCAAGGTGGGTGTACATATTCCTAGGGTGGCCAAAATAGGTTCCTGGGGCTCCAGATTGAAAGGAGAATCCGAGATTATCATTGTGAAGGTGCGGGAATCTGGATCCCATGGGTGTAAACTATGTGAGAAAGGAATTTTGAATGCCTCCAAATGGATGCAAGGATGTTGGGAAAAAGGGAATACATAAGGGCATGGGGCCCACATAACCACCTCATTTGTACTTTTTGTTGTGGAGGTCTGAGAGTTGTTTGGGTGGATTTTTCTGAGTTGTGGGAGAGCAGACGAGGTCAGATTCGAGTAATGAGAGACCCAGGTAAGTAGTCAAAATATCATGCATAGTCTAATCATGTTTTTAGGAGGGTATGGGGGCATACATAGGGCCGTACGACCATTTTTTTGAGTGGGGGGGTGGGTCCATGTGGGAGATCTTATGATCCCCGTGCATATATGCACATGTTTAATTATTAAACATGTGCATAGTATGCGGTTGTATCACCGACATCCATGAAAATGTGTGTTGTGTTTGGGGTTTCAACCACGCAGAGGGTGGGTTGGACATGTGCACGGTTGTTTGAGTAACATCCGTGCACATGTGCATGGTTGTACCAAAGATAGTTGTGCATAAGTGCAACTATCTGAAAGACAATCTCGCACAAGAAAAGTGAAAAACTATGTGATTGTTCCAATAAAAGTCACGCATGTGTGCGTGACTATAGGTGAAACAATCACACATTAGTGTGTGACTGTTAGTGAAACAATCATGTATAAGTGTGTTCTTTTTATGGCAATAGTCGCGTAGGGGAAAAGTGGGTTTATATGGATTTGGTGTGAATTTTTTTGTGATGATGAGTTAACATAGTTTATGTTTCCATGGATGCAGGTTTTCAAAATGATAGCGATGATTTCGGTGCAGTGGAGGGGGAGAGACTGGGAGCCTCTGGGGAGAGAGGTGAGAGTGGATGCACAGATCTGGCAGCATTTGGACCGGGTCGGGTTACTATGCTTTTTTTATTGTGCATTGATCCATACTGAGGAGCCATTGTTAGACTTCATAGTATGGATGTGGTAGTTGGATCGACAATGCTTTTTGGTATGAGGGGAGAGCTACATATTACCACGACAATTGATATATATTTCATTACTGGGCTCTTGTTTCAAGGGGCAGATCTAGTGGAGCGAATGCGACTGTCGGTTGGGGTAGCACTGGGGGCACTAGTGAGGTTGTATTGCTCAGAGGGAGTAGTGATGAGTGGTTTTTCAATCAGTATCAACTAGATTGACTCATTGGAGGTACACATGTTTTGTGCGATGGTGGTATATATATACAGGTCACTGGGGATGCAACGCATTTATGGTGCACATATGGTGATCTCAGAGTAGGCCATGAATAGTCGGATGCTTGTGTGGGCCCGCTTGATGTGTTCCTACATGGTAGCATAACTGGACCAGTGTGTGGCGGTCAGGGGTGGCAAGTTTTCCTTTGGCTCTATTTTTTTTGTCTTTATGTTCGAGAGGGTGGTTTTATTATTCCCTCAAGCTATTTTGGACCCGATAGCGCTGCAGTATCCACAACTAATGAGGTGGGCAGTGTTGATGCCTCGACAGGGGGGGGGGGTTGTGGGTCAATATTTTTATCCCTACATTCGAGTGGGTCTGGTGGGAGAACTCTCAAGTGTTCTATACCTTCTTGTATCATGGGATAGACTTCCGATGCCATCTAGGCATGCACCTACCACTGGGGGAGGACTAGGAAGACTGAGGTGTGTATATGTCATTTATGTATTTATGCTTTGTCATTGAGTTTATGTATGGGTATATCGTTGGTACTGATGCAATTTTGTTGGTTTTGGTCATGAAAATGTGGGACCTAGTGGTATTGAAGTCGATGTTTCTTGGGGGATGGTTGACGAGCAAGTAGAGGAGGGGTGGCCCAAGAGGTCTCGTTAGTTTACTGACCCAGGGGCAGGCTCAGCATATGTAGTCGGGGTAGGACCGATACATGTAGGGGGAGTAGGAACAACAAGGGGCCATGGCAGAGCTAAGTCGGGGGCACAAGACCAAGACCTGGAAGAGCTCAGGAGATGCCTCGAGGGTGTCTTGGACAAAGTTCCTGAGGATTTGTGGCTTCAGATACGAGATGCGGGTATCTTGCAGTCATGCATTGGTGGGTACCCTTTATGGTGTTCAGTGGTTTGTCAAGAAATAGTTACAGGTGCAACGATGATAGGGTGGATTCTTGTTGTGGATATTCCTCCTGGGGGAGATCCACTAGATGGTGGTGTTGTACCTTGACTAGGGTCATCCTAGGTGTTAGGAGGACCAGATACAGGCATAGCCTAATTTTGTATTATGAAGGAGTCATTGGAACTCCCCTTTTTGTATGGATATGATGAGATGGCCTAGCCATGGAGCTAAGGAATGTATATATTGATTTTTTGTATCAAACACAAAAACGATCTATATATATGAGTAAAACATTTGAGAGATGTGTGTCTGTATTTGATATGTGTTTTTTATTTTAATTGTGTATGGATGAATGCAATATGTATGTTAATGTGATAAATGTCAATCTAGTACTTGATTATCTATTTTATCTTCCATCTAGTTGTGGTTTCTAGAAATATGAGCAAATTTGATGGACTCAAAATTTCATAGCAGAAGTTTGACTTGCAGGTACCTGGGATAGAGACATGGATCACGGATAGATACACGTTGTTGAGATGATGGACGATGAGAAGATAATATAAGGCAATGCTAAGGTGACAAATATGAAGGTGACTGGCCTCAGAGAGGAGACCAATGAAAATATCATATTCACCTTGGTTATTGGTGGCAGGGTCGAGGCATATGCCGCTTGAGTGGAGCAGCAAATGGTTTGGGGTTTAAATTGCCCAAGATGCCAAAGAGAGATTATGGGTCCGACGGATGGCCCCGTCCGCATACCTGATATGATAAGAGAATGGAGAATTCATCTATTGACACAAATACACTGGATTGCGCTCATATAGTGAAAGAGCTATAAAAATACTAAAAACAACTAGGAAATAAAGGAAAACGTAAGGTAAAATGGTTACACTTAGGAGTAGAATTTATTCAAGTATAAGTCATTGACTAGGTCCTTGACGGTAGCACCTCTGAGGTGGCCCAATATGTAGGCACTCTTATTAAGGTAATGACGGATGGAATAGGTTCCTTGCCATAGGGTTTCAAATTTGTCATGGCTGAGGGTATCATGGGTAATATCGTAGGCCAGCACAAGGTCTCCTTCAGTAAAGGACCGAAGGTTAAATTGGTGGTCAAAAGTGGATTTGGTCCACTTTTTGGCTGCTTCATTGTTCTGTAAGGATGTCCACCGATATTCATCGAGATATTCGAGGGCTAACAATCATTGCTCTAGGGGAGGTGTATTGGGAAAGAGATCAATTTTCGTGCGTAATGTTGAGATATCTCACTCGATGGAGAGGATGGATTTGATGTTGTGGACTAAGTGGAAGGGTGTGAAACCAGTGGTGTTTTTGAAATTTATTCGATATGCCCATAAAGTTGAAAACAACATATGTTGCCAATTGGTCTTATGTTTGTCAACTATGCATTGGACCATAGTTTTGAGCACTTTATTGAAAACCTTGACTTTTCCATTGGATTGTGTGTAGTAGGGTGAGGAGAACTCATAGGTGAATACTAATTTGGCCGATATTTTTGCAAAGACTTCATTCTCGAATTGTTTACCATGATCGAAGACTAGTTGTAGGGGGACCCTGAAGCGAAATATGACATGGTTAAAGAAAACAGGTGTCGCAGTGTTGGATGTATTGCTAAACGTGGGCATTTCTTCATCCCATTTGGTTAATTAGTCAATGAAAACTACAATATACTTGTGCCCATTGTTGGACAGAGGATTACATGTCATGAAATAAATGCCCCATTTATAGAAGGGGTTGACAGTGATTATAGGGTGTAAGAGGAAGGTGGTGCTCGAGCCTTTTGTACATATAGTTGACATTTGTCACACCCTTTAACTGCATGGATGCAGTCATGAAACAATGTGGGCCAAAAGTAACTTGACCGAATGATATTTTGGGCAGTGGACATGCCAGATAAGTGACCACTGCATACCCCATTGTAGTAATCATTCAAAATTTTCTTAGCCTCTTCTAGGGTGAGGCAACATTGAAGAAGCATGTCGACGCCTCTAGTATGGTAGAGAATTTATCTTATGATGAGGTATCATGAGTCTTCATGTTTAATGTGATAATGATCGTCGTGATATAAGAGTATACTGGACTTTTGAGTGTGGAGGTAGACCAAAATATCTTTGTACCATGGGTTTGTTGATGATATGAGAAATAAATGCTCATATTGGAATTTCTCATTGATTGAGGAGTCTGTCGAGTTAGATGGAAAGTATACGAAGAGTTCGGTGAGAATGAGATATTTATTTCTCTTTGGGGGTGGTAAAATCTAGGTGGTATTCTTGGAGAATGATGATCTAGAGAGCAAATTTTCCATTGATCTGGCAGTGACTCAAGAGGTAATGCATGGGGTTGGAATCAACGATTACTTTGGAGGTACAAAGAAATATATAATCGTGCATCTTTTGAACTTCGATAACAAATGTGAGGGACAACTTCTCTTCATGATTGTATTTGAGAGGTTGCTTAGAGAGGTTCTTGTTGATGTAGTATATAACATGTTCGCATTGGTCATCTTCAACATGAACGAGTACTCTAAAAAACGAAACATCGGAGGCTGATAGGTAGAGTATGTAATCCCTATCATAGTCTAGGGCACTAGTCAAGGGGGATTTTTTGAGTGCCTCATTTAGTGAATCGAAGGTGGCTTGGGCATGATAGTCCCAATGAAATGGGATGTCTCAATGGAGTAAATGTAGGAATCCATGGGTGTGGATGGCATAGTCAGAGACAAATTGTCATAAGAAGTTTGTTTTTCCCTGGAGGATTTTCAAGTGGCATAAGTTCCTAGGAGGGGGGATCTCGTTGATGTCATGAACTTTAAGGGGGTCTATGGTGATACCCTGTTGGGATACTATGAAGCCCAACAGGCGGCTTGCAGTGACACAAAAGACACATTTAAGCGAGTTGATTCATATGTTCTACCTTCGGCAACATTCAAAGATGATCCATAGATCCTCTATGTGTTGTGAACGTTTCTTGGATCAAACAGTGAGACCATCCAAGTAGGAAAGGATGATGTGAGAGAGATCATGGAAGGCATATGTCATTGTGCGTTGGAAAGTGGCCTTGGAATTTTTGAGTCTGAAGGGCATAACTCGATAGTTGAAGGTGCCCCACGGAGTTGTGAATGCAATTTTGTATTGGTCCACCTGCCGAATTTATATTTTTTTATAGCCTAAAACTCTATCCATGAGAGAGAGGACTTCATGACCGAGATTGGAATCGATGACTTGATCGATGAAGGGAGTGTGGAAGTTGTCTTTCGAATAGGCTTGGTTGAGGTCACGAAAGTCTATGCAAAATCGAATGGTGCCCTATTTGTTATTGATCAGAACATGGTTGGAAATGCAGGATGTGTATGCAATGGGGTATATGAAGCCACCAACACAGAGTTTGTCAATATTGGATTTTATCTCCATGGATTTGGAAGGCTGGAGGGGGTGTTTCTTTTGGAAGACAGGGGAAACTTCAAGCCAAGTGTCAATGCAATGTTCAACAATGGTTGGGTCTAACCCTGGAATTTCAATGTATGACCATGCTAGCACATCTCGATATTCCTAGAATAAGGATTTTTACGCTATAATTTCCTTTAGGGAGCATGTTGTCCTAAGGGTGATTTTTTCCACGACATTGGTTTTGACTGAAATGTTTATTTTGATGGTGGGTGAGATATTGGCCATGTTACCTTCTTCAAATGCATCAGGAGAGGGTATTGTATTTTTGAACCAGTCTACATGGCCAAAAGGGATGAAATATTGCGCTTTGATGGTACATAAATGGGCATCTATTGGTGGATGAAAAGCATTGTGTGCCAGAAAAAGGGATCAATGATGAAAATCATCCTAGGGGAAATCAGGTGCGCATAGGACTTCTAATTTGTCTTCATCGAACTGAAAGGTGATGGAGTACAAGGATTTTGTAACTATTGTGAGTTGGATGTTGAGATTATTGGGTATATTTGGTAAAGGTTGGATATCATCATTCATTCCTGAGGTATATGGACCTATGGGAGATGAAGAGGAGTTGTCAATAGATTTCATGAACCAAATATCCATAGATGAACTGGATGTATTTTGGTATGGAGGAGGGGGAATCTCGTAAACCAATGTTGCAAGGGAGTTGGGGTGGGTTGGGAGGAAGTCCTTGTGTCCTGGTGGAATGGCCAAAGGGGTCAATAGATGGGAGGTGGTCTCATCTTGACTTCTTGGATGGTGATCATTTATGGTCATATGCACCGAGGATGGTACACTTGGTTGAATTAAAAGGAGGGAATCCCTCCAGAGTGTGAGTCCCTCAATGATGAGTGGAAAGTGGTATTTGTAATGGTCCATCTAGTAACATAGTGCACAAGGGTGTCTAATGCACTCATTTACTGACGTAGAGACATAGATAATGTCAGTAACTAATTGTACCAAGGAGATGCTTTTGGATAATTTGGGTAATGTGGTCTAGCGCACTATTGTTTTTACGAGGAAAAATTGTCTATGGATAGGGGTAAACCACAACAAATGGAAATGAATGCATAAATCAACTCTAATATCAAGTATTCTATATAAGAAAATATGATAGAGAGACAAGATAAAAGGCCTACCATGTCTAGACGTTCGATGAATTCCACTATTGAGCACTTGAATCAAAGAAATACACCTTCAACTAGTCCTCAAAAACCAAGAAACGTGAGCATACGATGATAATATATGATTTTATCACATTCAATAGCATAATCCATCAACATTCATAACAAATATTCCCATGGAAAAAACAATTCAAATATTCGCAAGATATTAATTGGACGAGAAAATATTATTTCTATTAGAATGTAATTAGTGCAAGTGAATGAATTACAAACTTCCATGTCGACATGTTTCGAAACCGAGAAACTAAGTTCCTTCCATATGGGCCTCCACCAATTCAATCCTCCACCAAAGGCAAACTCATATAAAAGAAACAATGAGGTTCTCAATCAAGTAGGGAAGAGCTTGGGGGTTGAACAATGTGTTCAGACTTAAAGGACAAAGGGATGCAGACTCAATATGAAGTAAATAATTTCTCCAGAGAAACTTTTCTCTCAAACTTGAATTCTTCTCTCCTTTTCCATATCTCAAATTTGGCCTATTTGTATCCTTCAAGTGGAACTAAAGGGTTAAGTCAGAACGTTTCGAGTATCTTGAAGGTCAAGGATCATGGATCTCATGATGTGACATGGAAACCTGACACCATTTTTTAATTTTGGGCACAAATCCTGATGTACACGGGTTGTAGTGGTGCAACCTGCATATACACATGTTGTACAACAGGTAGGGTGCATATATGTGGAAAAATAATGTTTTTAGCTCTGGGATTTGCAAAACGGGACTTCAATTCTGCATAGGGAAATGGAAAAAGGCCTTCTGTGCAATTTTGCATTGGGTGAGGAAAATATTGCTAAAATAGATGTCCCTTAATTTGTGAGGTCATAGGAGTATATGCGATGGCGGAAATACATTATAAGACCCAGAAGTGGAGTAATGGGGACCCGGTGGGAAGAACTAGTTTCTCATTACAATCTATACTGACTTTGCACACATGGCTGCCAATTTGAATTACACTGCAAATCCATGTGAAAATATACCAAATAGTTATCCATGGCCATGAATAGGAAATACAAAGGTGGTTACATGCCAATGGATATCATAGTAATGAATAAGACCCTGCAAAGCTAGTCTCAAAATCAATCTGAAGATATTTGTCTACAATGGAGTACAATATGATCTCCGATGATCATTGAAGTCACATAGGTACTAGTCCAATGAAAGGTTGCAACAAATCAGGGAAGTTGTGACTATAAACTGATGTCTTCAAGTATTCTATAATATCTGCCAAAGGTGCAAGTCTACATCATTTGAATAAAGGATTTGATGTCGAACACAATGAGACTTTGTTTGATTACCAGTTAATGAGGTATACCATTAACAAATGTGATATAGCCTGCCAATGATGAAAGTAGGTATCAAGGCAACAGGTACATTCTTACAAGTGTGAATAAAGGAGTTGGAGTCGAACACTTGAAGAATCCATCGATCAGGATACATTAATGTAATCCCAACTATCGATGGCGAGAGAACATACCACTAATTACTGCAAGCCTCTAGGTAATCATAGGACTCTAGGTCTCATCTCCAGAATAGATGAGCTAAAGTCGATGAAAGGAGAGAATTAAGGAATCTCTCATCATTCAACATGAGGTACAAATTAGGATCTTGATGATTTGGAGGAAATTAAACGAAGAACATGTTCATGAACCAACATTTATGTGGATCTTTCACATGTGCTAGGTGCAAGAAATACATGAAAAATACCCTTTGAATAGCATCCAATAAGGAAAACTATTGAAAAAGGTGAGGAAACCACCAATAAGGCTAATGGAATCCAAGACATTGCACAAAGCCCAATGTGTGAATAAATTTATCTCCATCAAACATAAGGGAAACCACCCAGTTAGCGACCAATGATGAAATGTCGACTTCTAGGTTCAAGGTTACCTACCAATGAGTAAATTAGGACTAGGGTATGCAATAGGACTACAAATTCATGTGATTTTGAGACAGACTGAGGGTATGGACGACATGCAAAGTCAAGAGTTATGAGGAATGGCCGACACAGGTTGATAGACATCCTTTGAACAAGAGCATGAGATATATGGAAGAATCTGGTAGCATAGAATCAATGATGAAACTTTGATATGCAAGAGGCATCAATCAAAATATCCATAGGGACTGGAAGAGTAACCAGTCAGGGGAGCTCACTCTATGTAACGACCTTAGCTTCCTAAGGTCATGATAAACCCAAAATTTTGATGCCAAGTGGACTAAAAAACTTTTTGCTCTATTCAAAGGTGACACGACCGCTGCCAATATAAGATAATACTCCCTTCCCGTCCATATTTTTTTTTTTTTCATAGTCAAATGAATGCTATGATACAGAGGAGGAAACGAGTGTCACAAGTAAAAAAAAATAGTTCCACCAGTGGAACATACCTATGCTCAATGCAATGGAATGTTTCCTCCTGGGTATAGGGTGTCAAGCTGCAAAGGATATAAACAAGGCTCTTCTTGGTTGAGGATGCAAACTACTGAGGAAAATGAGTTATAACACAAAAGCGAGAACCAGAAATAGGCTCAATACTGCAAGCAAGGGCATGAGATTCAATTACAACTTAACGCCAAAAAATGTCCTTTTTGTTAATCTTAGTCTAATTGGTTTGAAAAAGGGATGAACTTGCACCAAATAGACGTCTTTTCAAATCCAATTTACGAGTGTGAAAGAGACAAGTTCACTAGGAAATATTTTCTCTTTTTGGAAACGATTCGAAAAAGAGATTAACCAAGACTCACAACCTTTCAAATCCAATTAACAAGTGTGAAAGGAACAAATTCAGTCGACAATCTTTTCGCTTTTTATACAAGTCAGAAAAGGGCTTAAATCAAACTCATTGAGGGAATTCTAGGTGGCATGTTATGGGGGAGGCCAAGGCTCTCATGCATGATTTATGTTAAAGGTCAGCATCTTACGAATAGCCAACAGAATTTTGGGAAAACCAAAATCTCTCCAAGTCGAGGAGGATAAATTACTAGCAGAGGTTACCTTCTCCATGATATATTGGAGAATGTCTCTTACTTGAAAAAACATAGGAGGAGGAATTGGATACCCCACCAGACCATCCTAATGAAAGGGATCCTCTCCAAGACTTGGAGGGAGAGTACTCGGGGATATTAAAGCTCTCTGTTGTTCAGAAAGTGCAGTACTAGAAATTCTAATGACATGGTTGAAATACACATGACCCTCCAAACGAAGAGTTGGATTGAATGAAGATTGCATCGATACGACCACTTATTCAATCGTTGGTTTAATAGAATGTGTAACAATAAGGCCAGGAGATGCATCACCTTAAAAAATAGGATTAGGGTTAGGTGATGATTGCATTGGCATGATTATCATGTCAATCAAAGGAGAAATAGAGTGTTGGGAAACCAAAGACAACTCAGAACCCGAAGGGCCCCTAGATGAGGACCACACTTTCGGTATCCTAACAGTAGTAGGACACAAATGAGTAAGGTGACATCCTTCACAGATCCTACAAAGGAACTCGGGCTTATATATTACACGTCTAGGCTTCTTGGTCGTATGAATGCCCCCAACGTCATCCACAATGGTTGACGACATGCTCTCAGCATGACTGGAAGAGGATGGAGGTTCATCTCCCACATGATGTATATAGGTTGGAAATGTGATGTTGGTATGACTCATGGAGACTAGAGTGATGCCCCAAGCATGACCTGCAACGACTGATTGTTGTTCTTCAAAATGACTTGTAGAGGTTGTCGACCAATCTCCAACATGAATAGTAGAGGTTGGTGATGGAATTTCAGTATGACTTGCCATGACTGGACTGGCGGTGGTGGTGAGTTGTGTCATTTGAGACCAAGGTCTTGGGAAATACTGGTTTTGAGACATTGCAAGCCAGGAAGGGTCCCGGTTTACACCTTGTCCCTATCTGGAAAGGTAGTATCCCCCACCTAATTGATCCATAGAGGTTTGTGGCATCATCACTAAAGAAGATGTCTACGAAGAGTCAAAATTATGATAAGGATTACTCAAGTGAGGATTACTCCAGAATGATAATCAGAGGCTAGAGACATGCCCCCCCTTCAATGTGTAGTTTAGCGAGTCCAGAGAAGGAAAAATCAATTGTTTTTGATGTTTAGATAGTCTGAAAATAACTTAATGGTGACTCTAGGGTTGTCCTTTTTCGTAATTTTAGTCTCGTGAGGCCGAAAAAGAGATAAAATACCACTCGAAAGATGCCCTTTCAAACCTTTTAATGAGTGTGAAAGGAAGCAAGATCACTCGAAAATCTTTTCATGTTTAGAGAGATTGAAAAGAGCTTAAAGGAGACTCCAAGGGGTTCCTTTTTCGTATAACCTTTACGAGTTTGAAAAAGTGATAAAATTCTACTCGATTACATTCTCATGTATTTTCGAGCGTGAGAAAGAACAAATACTAAGCTCGATATTGGTTTCATTTTTACACAAGCTTGAAACAAAATTAAACTATGCTTGTAAATTCCCAACGTAATTTCCAAAGGTTGGGATACCCATGGATGGTTGGTGCTCTACCGCCAGCTTGAAAAACTAGTGGCTTAAATCCAGAATGATAATCAAAGGCTAGACACATGCCCCCCCAAGCTTCAATTCATTCACCATCTTTGAGTTTGTCACCAATTTCTATATTATATGGAGAAAAAGGATAAGGGTGGATGAAAGGAAGGTTCAAATACGATACCTAATGAAAGACTCGACTCATTATCTATGAGATATAGCTAAAGAATCGACTCAATATCTATGAGATCTAGTGAAATACTCGACTTGAAGGGGTAGGTGAATGTTTCATTTTTTAACGAGCCTGACACAGGAAAATAACTATGCTCAGGATGTTTCATTTTTTAATGATATTGTCACAGAGAAGTAAAACTATGCTCCAGGTTCTAGGTTCAATTCCCAAATTTATGTTTCATTTTTTAATGAGCTTGCCACAGAGAATAAAACTATGCTTGTGACCTTTGTTTCATTTTTTAACAATCTTTCAATAGAGAAGAAAAACTATGCTCATAGCTCTGTCTTGATCATGTCTTCCAAGAGGACAATGATTTGGAAGGAATGCATGTCAAGGGACAAACATCAATCATGGCTTCCAAGAGATATTCACTAGATGGAAGAAAATCACTCTGGAAGGAATACATGTCAACGACTTCGATAAGGATAGGGAGATCTTGCTCTAATATCCCTATCGAAGAGATGACCATGTCAACTACCGGATCTAAGTCAGAAGAGACTGAGCTCACAGTGAGAGGCTCATCTTCATCGACAACTGAAGGCATGGGAGATAACGCCACGTAATTGACCTGTGGCGAGGGTGATAATGTCTACATATAAGAACCATTTAGGGAGGTCATTGGGTTGGTAATCAAGTCAGGACCAACAAATGAAAGTTGATCAATAGCCACAATTCTTCCATTGTGAGGAAAATATATCACATGAAAAAGAGTGGACACAACATATTTCATGTCATAGACATAATCTCGCCCAAGGAGTAAATCGAAATCCAAGGGGTCCTGGACTACCATAACATAAATAAAGACAGTTTTCCCTCCCAAAGTTATGGGAAATTGAGGAAGGACTCCTAAAGGGTGATTGATTATTCTGTTAAAATCTAACAGATTCCGCATAACTGGTACAAGATGATGATAATCAAAATATTTCCAAGCAATAGAGGATAAAATACTAACGGTCGCACCTTCATCTATCAGTGTCTGAGTTATGTACTGACCACAAACCTGTACTATAATATTGAAAGGAATGTGAGAGGGGATATGAGGTCCAGTTAGAACACCCCAATCGAAAGGATGGATTCATTACTTGGAGGGGGTTCCGTGGGAGAAGGAGGAATCCCCCCAACACGGTATATTCTGTATCAACAAGAAAAACATGGGCAATATCGGGTTTACTCTCTAAAGGGTGAATAGGATTGACTAATGATGGGATCAGATAGACCACTTGGGTTTCACTCTCCAAATGAAGAGTGGGATCGAATGATGATGGAACCGGAGAAACCACTTTGGCACTCTTCAGAGGAGGAGTGGGATCGATCGATGATGTAATCATAGCGACCACTTTGGGTTCACTCTTTATATGAAGACTGGGTTTGATCGATGAAAAAACTGGATAAGCTACTTTGGTTAGTGGTTCAACTGACGATGAAACCATATTGACCACCTGATCAACCGGACTGACCGAGGATGGAACCGGATTGACCATTCCATCAACTAACAATGGATTGGGAGGAATCTTACGATAACCAGTTGGAAGTTGAAAATTTTCCAAAAGAGAAGAAGCCTCATTCATACGAGTACAAAGGTGAGAGTAATGATCACCTTCTCATAACATTCAAGGAAACTTGACAGTTTTATTCTTCTTACCAACCTTAACGTCACTATTTGACGGGTTGTCACCATCATGTCTAGCAAGGTCAGATGATGTGGAGAACCACATTTCTAAGACCTTGGGAAGACTAGGGAAATCCCTCAGAAAGTGGCCACCCTTACAAATACTGCAAGGGAATTTGGGTTTTGGATTCTTCGTTGTAGTCTTATTGACCTCACCAAAACTCCCAGTATGATTAACAATAGCTGGTTGGTTGGATCCAACATCTGATGTAGTTGGAGGATTGGCCCCTTTCTAATTCTTCTTCTTCTTCTCTTTATGTTTCGTCTTCTTCTTATCAACCTGGATACTTTCTTTATATCTTTCACTAGGAGAAGAAGGAAAAAGGGAAGCAGACTTGACGGGTGAAGAAGGAGAAAATTTGACATGATTTTGATGTGTGGGTGGTGTACTTACATCTGAAGCACTAGGTTCATTTGAAACACTGGGAAGATTTGAGATCACTAAATTAGGGAACAACCAAACTGGTAATCCGATCGTGAGTCCTGGAAGACTCATTGTAGCAATGCACAGAGGACCAATGTTTCCAAAAGAAGGAAAGGTGAAAGGTTCTCTGGGAAAAGGGGTTCCTCTGTTGGTACTCCCAGGAGTTGATTCCATTAACATTGACTCAACCTAAGGTCCACTAAGGAAAATAAACAACACACGCTACAAATCTGAGAAGCAAACAATCAAACAAACCTTCCCACAATGAAACCACTAGTTGGTGATGAAATCCAACATCATGGGATCAATATAGAAAGGGGTTGGGATAGAGTGAGTGAATAAGTTATGTTGGCGACCCGCTTAACAGACTTATGCCTTGGTGCAAGCTTCCATATAATAAACGTGGATTTAGTCTCCAAGGAGCCCGAGTGAGTTTGACCAATGTATGTTCCAGATATAGTGAAGACTTCCCTTCACCGTCACCTTCTGTAAATACCCTAAGGATTATGTCCACTAAGGTCACTAATTCGTAGTCATCCTCTGGGTGGGTATAGTCGAAAGTTGAGTCTAAACGTATGGGAAGGATAGCAAGTCTGAAATCCTTCAAGAGAACTGAGGACAAGTGGACTAGTAGAGGATTTGGAGTTCACGAAGCACTGAGACCAAATGAAGCTAGTTGGACCTCAAGAAGAACCCCCAATATACGATTTGACTACTATGAATGGTTAAGCCTCAGAGGGATAATCTTTGTTTCTCTCTCAAACGCGACCAAGTGCGTAACTCCTATGTGAGAGGGGGATCCCAGCTATGCTAATACAAAAATTGGATTTTACTCTCCCTATCATAGGATGCTAATTTTGTTTGAAATATTTGGAAATTTATCCTTTCAACCTATTCCAAATCCCTACAGCTGAAGCTAATGTAGGTTTGCTACCAGAAAAGTAAAAATGTCTGATAAATTTTAGTTTAGTGTTTGATTTTTAAGGTTGTTGTTTACTCAAGAGGAAAATGGCATGGACTAAATGATGTTTTGAACGACTCTAAACAATGAAAATAAATGAGAATGCAAATATTTCACTTCGATGAAAGATATATTACGAGAAGGAGAAAATTTTTATCACTCCCAGATGCACAATGTCCCAAAACGCCAAAAACCATGAAATTTCTCTACTTTAAATGCAAGCTATTTTCACTACCCAAAATCAAGAATGCATCTATATTATTTGTTTGATTATAATGTATAAACAAATAAAATCCAAATCCTTTAATGCTCCACTACTTTCAATTAAAATAAGAGTCAGATGCAAATGCAAAAGACATGAAGCAAAAAGGCTACAAACAAAGCATGCACTCAAGGCATTGAGGTATGAAAGAAAAAAAGTATTAACTTGTTCGAAAAAGAACTCAATCAAGGATTTTACAACCAACAAGCATTCAAGGAGTACAAGAAAATGTAGAGAAGAATCCAAGAAAATGCAGGGAGAAAGAGAAATCACTCAAATTTTCCCGACAAACCAAGCAACAAGAAAGGGCAATTTCACATTTATGAAATTTTTTCAAGATCCAATCAAGACAATAATGAGTGATAAGTACCAAATATCAACCTAAATAACTTCACAAACCAACATAAAGAGTCTGGGCAAAGACTTCAACAAAACAAGCTGAGAAAATATGAATAGAAGATGGCAAAAATCCTCTAAGGAGATCAATGCTCTGTCTCTCAAGGGAACAGAATGTTGTTGTGCTCTGTAAATAATTGTAGGGGAGCGCTGATTATAGATAAGTGCCCTGATATTCTTACATGGGGGTGTTGATATTCTCATAAACTCAAAAAAAGAGAAAAAAAAAATCAAAACAAACTCACCCAGAATGCACAGAAATTGGTGAAATTGCTAGTGAAGATGGGAGAAGGGTAATGGATCATGAACAAATAGTAAAACTGATCTAAAAGGTGGGAAAAAGTTAGGGAATATCCAAGGTAATACAAATCAATGTCGATCCCTAGTGGATTCGCCAATTTCTGTTGTAGGAAAATTCCCCTATGGACAGGTGAATTCCCTCTTGGATCTTAGACCCCTGTGACCAAGACAAAAAGTGCTAACTTTGAACACTGACATTCCTTTAAACATAGCTAAACTATTCAATATAGAATAGGAATAAAGTATGAGTACCTTTTTATGAAGTTTTTCCTCTCTCATTCCAAGTTGAGCTTGATCGCCAAGTCCTTCAACAAGCCCTACAATCCAATAAACAACGAAGACAAAGCATACTTCCTATTCTACCAAGATTAGTTTAAAACTAGATTCATTCAAAGAGGCAAGTCCATGAAAATGTACACAAACTTTAAGGAAATAGGCCAAGCACATGTATTAATGAGAAATCAAAAGAGATACTTACAAACCATTGATGAAGTCGCAACAACCTCTCCAAGTCCTCCTCGCCCATCCCTTGCACAAAGTTCCCAAATTAGAGGTTTGATATCCTCAAGTCTCCACTTCTCATGAGATCATAAGTTGGGTATCTCTAAACTCTTCCATTCCTCCCTCCTCCATGGAAATCCCTCATTATATAGGATTTGGAGTCTTAACCACCATTGAGAGGATCTCTCATCAGATCCACTAAAAAAAGGATCTCTAGGATATTTAGGGAGAAAATATTTCTTAAGGATTTTAGGGAGAAAATATCTCTCAATGATTTTAAGGAGGAAATATTTCAACCATCCATGAGATCCTCCACCTTCCCCAAAAAATAGGAAACCAAATGTGAGGTGGAATCTCACACTTAATTACTTTCTTTTTCATGAAAATTAATAATAATTCATGTGCACTTGATTCTCACACTTAATTAATTTCTTTTTCATGAATATTAATAATAATTCATGTGTACTTAGTATTTTGGCCTTCATGTAATATATATCTCCTCCACATTGACTAGGGATTGTGACATATGTTATTCCATGGTTTCAAGGTGTATGAGACACTTATATGACACTTATGACACTTAGGGAAAGGTACATAGGTGTGAGAATTTCATGTGTAACACAGATCATCTCAATTCAATTCACAGAGGAGTATGATTTGGAGAATGTTTGTCACACATGGAACTCCCATGTGGACTTCTAGAGGATACACCCTCTAGAAACACTAGGGTCAACTCCCATAGTGTGTGACGTCAAGGGTCAACTCCCTTGACATGTCTTCATGTCCTCTCCACATGGGACGTGTCATCATGTGCTCTCCACAAGAGACATTGGGCTATAAGACCAAACACACTTATCCATTCTCAGATAAGTGTCCCACTTATCCTTTCTCAGATAAGTGTCATCACAGATCAACTCAACTCAATCACAAAGGAGTACGATTTGGATAATTTCTTGGGAAGTTGCAAACATCAACACTCCCTCTTAGAGATGGAGGCATTCTCTACCATGCCAAGTCTGTCACGGAAGTACTTGAACTTCGTCCTGGTTTGGTAAGAACATCAACAACCTTCTCATATGTAGGAGGGTACTGCACCAATACTTCCTTCCTCTCCACCATGTCTCGGATGTAATGGTACTTGATCTCAATGTGGTTCGATTTGTCATGAAACACTGGATTATTTGAGATCTTCACACAATTTTGGTTACCATAATGAATAATCGTAGAATCTAGCACATGTTCGGATAAATATTCAAGGATCTTGTGAAGCCACACTACTTTATGGACTGGCATACTTAATGAAATGTACTCTTCTTTGGTTGTGCTAAAAGCCACATAAGTTTTTTTCTCGCTACACCAGGAAACCATGGAAGATACCAAAGTGAATAAACACCCAAAGGTTCTCTTTCTGTCCACTACACTCCTTGCCCAATCAGATTCAATATATTCTTGCCATATCATATCAATAATGGAAGTATATCTTAGAACATGTCCAACTGTGCCTCGCAATTATCTCAACACATCCTTCGCAACAATCCAGTGTGTCTATCTCGACTGACTTATAAATCAGCTAAGTGCACTCACTACATAGAAAATATTCGGCATGGTTTTAACTAGATACATCAATTATCCAATCAGTTTTCCATACAGAGTCGGATCAATTTCTTTAGAATCAGAATAAGACACACTTAGTTTCTTCAAATTTGTCACCATTGGTGTAGCCATGGGCTTCAAGTTCAGTATCCCAAACTTCTTCAATATCTCAACTGTGTACTTCCCTTGAATCAAGAAGATATCATCAGTTCTCTACCACCCCTCTAGTCCTAAGAAGTAGTGCATCATACCAAGGTCCTTCATCTCAAACTTAGAGGCCAATGCTTACTTGCATTCAACAATAAGGCTCTTTGTATCGGTGAGGAATAAATCATCAACGTAGGGAACCAAACTCAGGGACTCACTATTAATAGTCGTGTAGTATAGGCTTGGATCGAAAACACTTTTGTTGAAGCCAAAAAATCATCAGGTGTCCATCAATCCTCACATACCAAGCTCGAGGTGGTTTCTTGAGTCCATACAAGGCCTTCTTCAACCTGCACACATGAGACTCCTTCTCATGTATCATGAAACCATCTAGAAGCTCATTGTATATTTATTCCTTAATCTCTCCATTGAGAAAGTTTGTCTTTACATCCATCTGATGTACTCTTGAACCCATGGATGTTGCAGGGGTAATAATCATCCAGATAGAAGTGTATCGAGAAATAGGAGCAAATTTATCCTCATAATATATTCCCTCCATCTGAGATAATGCATGCCCATGAAATTGTCTTAAAGCGTTTGATTAATCTGTGAGGCAAAAGGTGTCCATCCACCTATAACAAATGGATAAGTGTAGTTTCCTTTATTTATCTATTTGTGTTTCAAAGCTATGGTTTCTAGGTTTTAGTAGCAAATTTCTACCTTTAAAAACCGCTCCAGAACAGAAATTTGGTGAACCAACAACCATATAGTCGCTACAAAAATCCAAAGGCAGACAAAAATACAATACGACATTTTTTTTTCTTTCACGCATGCCAAGAACACCATGCATCCGTACCTAAATGATCTTAATGCATTTTATGTTTAGGAGAATGTATAAACAACAGTCAGCAATATTTACATCAGCAATGTCACGCTCTTCCCTGTAAATCTACGAGGCTTCAAGAAGAGTTATCTCGATTGAAGCAACAACGAATAAGCCTTGGAAATATGAATTCTCTATATTTGTCTTTGGCAGTGCTTTATATCATATCATATTTGGTATGGAGAATACCAAGGCTAGTTATGCACTCGTATTTGTAACCATTGCTTCCATATTACCGTTGTCATGTTCAGACACGCTGGCCAATTCTAAAAATCATGAGATCAAAGTTAATATGGAGACTGAAATAAAGTCCTACATTGTTTACATGGACAAATCCATGAAGCCTGACCATTTCAGTCTCCACCAACATTGGTACACTTCATTGATAGATGAGGTTTTAGGATCCAATTCAGATCCTACTACAATTCTATATACATATGATATAGTCACGCATGGCTTTGCTGCCAAGATGACCAGTGCAAAGGCTTAAGCCATGGAGAATATGTATGGGTGCTTGGTTTTCTTTCCAGACGTTGTCAATAGACTCCACACTACTTGAACCACACAACACAAGCATGTAGAAATATTCACACAAAACACAAGCTATCTCTCATTTTCCCGGGCCCTTCGCTGAGGGAGTCAAGCCTAGTCCTGCTCTGATACCATGTTTGTTTTCTTCATATAAGATATGTTCTATATAATATTACAATGATGAGTGTTCCACATATAGGGAACATATGGTGACCATCCATGAAAGAATGTATCCCTTGAATAATCAATAACTATTTATTATTATCATTTACTTATTATAGAAGATATTTAATAATCAGTAATAATATTATTAATTATTATTCTAAAAGAATCTCTTCCCGATGTTGTCCAAACATCAACAATGCCATGGGTCACACACTTATGGCTAAATGTAGTATATTACCTATGATTTAAGAAAACATAATAGATAATATAATAAATTTTATGATGCATAGTTGTTGCAAGGAGATGTTATTAGACTATGAATCATTGTAAGTAGATATTAAGTTGATAGAACTAAGGCTGGGGAGAGAATACACTAACACATAAGTGCATGTAACATACCCAACCAACTAAGTAACATTAAGGAGGTAAGGTATTCAATATTTTTCCTCTTAAACCCTATTCTAAGGCCACTTTCGAGCTCAAAACTGCATTTTCCTCATTGAAATCTTTCCAATCACTGTACTCTTACTCAATTCTGAGCTCTAAACACAAAGTTATGGTCTTTCAAAATTTTCTTAGAAATTTTCTCTCTCCTAAATATCCTCATCGATACGGGACTCCACACATGCTAGGTGACATGGCTTGTTTGGATGACCCCTATATTATACATTTACAAAATCATTTAACTCCCTTTTGAGCTTATCGCACAAGTGAAAATTTTCGCCCAAAGATTGTTTTGCACTATCCAAAAATTTCTTATCGTGCCCAAAGATTTAGGTTTGTGATACGTCACATGAGGAAATTTTTTCACCATGCAACACACCCTCAATGGTCCATCGCATCTTCCAAAATCTTCCTAAGTGTGTTGCTTTTTAGTCTTGAAAATGTTCTGATCATTCCTTTGAATATTTTTAATTGTGCGTCGTGTCGCACTTAAAAATTTTCTCACACATGACATACCACAATTTTGAAAATATTCTTATTTGTGACACAGTCATTCTCTCTTCCTTGTTACATCGTCAAAAGATTCAACTAAGGGACTTTCA
>ML802504.1:129956-143256 GCA_009831015.1 Picea engelmannii
AAACATAACTCAAGAGGTTAGGCCTTTCCCAACCTATATAAACAGGCTCTATGATGGTGGAAAGGGGAAAGAACTGAACATATGAAACTTATGATCTTGGAGGAAACTGACAGTCAGCCAAAGAGAAGTGATCAGTGAAGCTGTTGTTATCCAGGTTGTGGATCTCTCATGCAAGGGTTAGACGAAGAGGACTTGACGAAGCTATCGCATTCGCATCTACGATTGTAAGTACTGCTGTCGTTATTCTCATTAATATGACACGCTTGGCCTGTTTCTTTCTAGTTCGTGTCTCATGTTGCATGAATTTATCATTCAGTGATAGATCTGTTTTCAAGCTAATGTCAATAGAGTAGGAAGTGGTCGTATCTTGTGTTGTCCACAGACCTCAGCGAGGAGCAAAGGATTGGAGCGCAACTCGGAGCATGCAGGGACAAACGTCGATTGAAAGGTACTTCTAATATCTTCTCTTCTCATGCATTAGTTTAGATGGATTTGAAAGGAATTCAGTGTCCATGTTAAGCATTTTTCTGTTTAGGGTTAAGGTCAAGCCTTAGAGGTAATCTACCTGTCCGCAGGAAGATTTTCCTACAACAGCGACGATCCCTGATCGTCCACCCTACTCTAGATATGGACTGTGACATCTCTGCAGGCTGCAATATACCTAGGGTGTGACGATGCCAAAATCTAAGGAAAAGTAAAACTTCATGAATGTTCTAGAAGGGGATATTCTAGAGGATGAGGTGGTCTCCGAACGGTTTGGATATTACTCACTTCTCTGATTTGGTTGGATCATCCTAATATCCTCACCCATCTCTCTTTCACACTATGTAAAGAGGGATATCTCATGGAAAAGGGCTAAGGTTGAATAGGATAAGTTTTGTATGGAGAGTTTTACTTCTTCTTGAGAGCTTTTCTTTAGTTCTACAAGCTACATGGTGGATCTTCTTCATTCAAAGGCTTTGGAGAAAAGGTGTGTGTGTTAGAGAAAAGGGCCATTGAAAGGGGACCTTGCAACATAAAGGATTTGGTTGTAATCTCCACTTTCTACTTATTATAATACAATGATATGTTTATTTCCCATAAAACTGGTCTTGTTTTATTGTATGATTCCTTGATCACATACATAGGTTCTTGTTGAGTATATTGTATTGCTTTCACTTTGGTTGGTTTGTGTTCTCTTGTAGGTTCAATATCTTTGGAGCATTGGAATGGAGCTAGGATGGAAATGGAAAGAGGAAACGACATTTAAAAGGTATGTTGTCTATCTCTTGTTAACTAGTAAACTCAATAGTTAGAACCTAGGGAAAGTCTTATATTCTGTTATGTTTTGTTCTAGTTTCTAGTGGGATATAGGGAGATCTGTTTCTGTCCGCATTTACTGATTAATCCAATAAAAAAATTGGCGACCATACTGGGGATATGACCTCCTTTTGGATTTTTTCTTCTTGTTTTCTTTTAGCCTACCTTCCTCTGATTTAATTCATTCTCTAAGTTTATGGGTGATCCATCTGGACTCTCTGGGTTTGAAAGTTCAGTTAGATTTTTTGTCTTTCTTCCATTTTTCCTCATTTACAGAGATTGTCGCAATGTACCATATTGGAAGCCTGTGAAGACCCTTAGATGTCACACCCTTCTTGTGCAAACTAGTGTGACGACATCACATTGTGCTCTATGAGCAATCTGCGACAACCTTAGCTCGTCGCAATGTACCCCACTGTCAACCTGCGACGATTCCTGTAGGAATTGTTGGAGTGAGCCAATTTGTATTTTTTCACCCAGTTTTTCCTCAGTTTCCTGGGATGAACTTCTGATACCAGTGTTTGATTGATTTATGAGTTTAAAACTTGCATTTGATTGGTTTTCAAGGATTGAAAGTTTGTCTTTGTAATTTTGCAAGTTTTTGGTTTTTGATCTTTGTCACAAGGATATAATATCGGGATATTGATTTGAGTGTTTGTTTGACAAAGGATATTTGATTTGTTTGAGGTTTTGGATTGATTTCACTTTCCAGATTGTTTTTTTATTAAAATACATTTTTGTTTGCATTTGACAAAGGCTTTCTTATCTTTTTCATTTTTGTCTATATTATGAGTTTTGATTTGGGAATTGTGTTGAGAATGTCTTGATTTTTTTGCATTACGCTTTATTTTTCCTCGTTATATCTCTGATCTTATTTGAAAAAGAGAGGACTGAAATCAATTATTCTTTGTAGTAATTTCTTACAATAAAATTCTCGCATTCGAAATATTTGTTAAAGAGAAGAATTGGAAAATTTTGTGGTTCATGATTATTTGGAGTTTAGTTCATTCGAAATTGAGAAATTGCAATCTGTAGCTTTTGTACTTCAAAATAAATACCTTCTCCCTACTGTAATTAGAGTTCATTGAATTGGAATATTTCACATTCATCTCTTCTTGCATTCTATTGGGTCAAGTTCACAACATCATCATTTTCATTTCCACCTCCATTTTGAGTAAACAACATCTTTTAAAATACAACGTAATTTTAAAATTTATTAGCAACTTTTATTTTCTAGGAATTCTCTTCACCAACATTAGCTAGGATAGCACTTTGGAATAGGTTGCAAGGTACACTCTCCAAAGCATCAAAACACACAATAGTATCTTTTGATAGAGAAAGTTCAAATCTAATTGTTACATTTTGTCCTGGGAAGCCCTTATAACACAAGGGTCAATCATGAGGTCGCATTAGGACTGGCAGAGTTACTCACCCTGATTTGTTGGTCTTAGTGTAGAGATTGCATGTATTATTGGGGATCACTTGAGAGTATACCCATGATTATGTGCGAGAGTTTCTCAAGTTGATTTTGGGCTAGATACCCTGCCTTTGCGCGTGGATATGACTGTCGATTGTTTCCCCAAGAATCATTGTCGTAGTTGGTAACCTTAGTAGCCTATCTCTTTAGGGTTTTTACACGAGGTGACTGTGGAGGGGAGATTCTTCATGGTACCTAGAATTGACGTTAGCCAAAGTCACTCGGGATCCTTAAAGGGTATACCCACAATTATGTGTGGGAGATTGCACCAGGGTGTAAGTCCGTTAAGCAGGTCATCAACGTAAATTTTCCACCCGCTTTATCCCAACCCCTTCATGTCTTGGTTTTGTGACGTTGGATTTCATCACCAACTAGTGACTTTGAAATAAGAAGGTTTGTTTGCTTTGTTTGATTTCTAGATTTTATTAGTGAGTGTTGTTTGTTTCTCTAGTTGGCCATAGATTTATTTCGTTCTTTATTTGGATCAGCCAACATTGGCCTTCATCGTTCACGTAGGATGCAAGGGCTACCCCCAGAATATCCAGAAGGTTACCTCCCTTTGCTCCCTAACTCACAAGAAGGCTCTCCTGAGGGAATAGTCAATAATGAAGTAGCTTCTGAGGTTGGAAGCACACACTCTTTAGAGGGATTTAGAATAGTTTCAGATTCTTTAGAATCATTCCAGCTTCCCCCAAATCTTTTATTGATTATTAGACAAGACGCACATTTTCTCCAGATGAATTCATCGGGCGAAATTGTTGTTATTGAGAATATTGAAGTACCTACTAGACCTAACGCAGGATCTGGACTAGACAATCCACTTTTTCAAAGTGAATCATTTAGAATCCCGACTCACATGGCTGGAATTTTTAATCCTAGCTCTACCCCTTATTTGGTGCAAGATATTTTTGGCGCACTTGGAATGAGTTCTAATCAACCTATGGCATCACAAATGCCTGAGATGTCTGTTACCTATACGGTACCTTTAGATCATTTTACTGGCATAACCGGTAATGTCACCATGGTTTCATACCAATTTTTGGTTGGTTCTCACTTGATTATTCCTCTCCAGATGGCCCATTCTACTATGGTCCCACGAGCTATGACCGTTTCTACCAGAAATGTGGTTATCACTAAAGCTCCCATTGGAACACCACTTCTGCTTAGACCAAATCTGTCACTTCCCCTTGGGTATAACGCTTTGAATACTTCCATTTCTATCCCTACCTAGATTCCATCCAAAGGGTCTGGAATTTTTGTTCCTCTTGGGTAAAATTCCGCTAGTCAGTTTGTTCCTACACCTGCCCAGGTTCTCTCTTGGGGGCCTTACGTTCCTCCTCCACATTTGTTTGGAGGATATAATCATCCTGGCCCTAGTGGACCCAATCTAGTTGGAGGCATCGGTCATTCTATCACTACTAATTTTCATATTCCTGTTGGAGGTCAACCTCAAGTTGGGGGGAAACCTCAATTTGCAGGGAATCCTTAGATTGGGGGACAACCTCAACTTGGGGGGAAACCTCAAGTTGGAGGCCATAACCTAGTTTATGGAAAAAGTATACCTGCATTACAATTTCAACCTTGGAATCTTCCTTTCCAAGGGAATCAACAACCGATGGGGGGCAACATCCTCAAGTTAATTCATTTTTCCCCCTAATCTCGGTCAACTGTGTCTGAGTTCTATGAATCATACCTGGGGTCAAAATTATCAGTCCAATGTTCCTTTCCAAGGGAGCATACCTAATATTAATCAAAACCCTCCACAACCGAATCTGTCAGGACTGTTTAACTATCTACAAACTGCTTATGGTCCTACTAGTATACCTACAAGACTTCGTCCTCAAAAATACCAATTTCCTCAAGTGAACAGATAGTTTTGTTTTCTTGCCACTTTGGATTTACCAGATTTATCTAGGATTTTGAATGATTCTATTTTTCATTCTTCATATTGGCTCGTCATACCAGCCAAATTATCGTCTGACATTCCTAATTTCGACGATCGATCAGGAGAAGACCCAAATAACCATGTCATGACTTTCCATCTTTGGTGTTCATCCAACTAATCGATGGATGACTCCATAAGATTATGAATTTTCCAACGAACTCTCACAAGTTCGGAAGCAAAATGGTACATCAAGTTACCACGAGGATTCTTTAATGAATGCAATACCCTAGCCATGGCCATTTTAATACATTACCATTTTCCAATTCAATATGAGACAAGAACCAAAATTTTGAGTTCTTTTAAAAAATCTTCTTCCACTCACATTTTTTATCACATTCACGAGTGGAGGAGGAGAAGATTCTTAATCAAAGTTCCCCTTCGTGATCAACTATTGGCTGAGTGGTTTACCAAATCACTCATTGGGCCTATAGCCCGTGATGTTTTCATGGGTGGTCTCGTCACTGAAGAGCGGGTGATTAGTCATGTTCAGTATCTAGATCTCGTTTATTCGCAAACGGACACACTTTACGACTTTATCCCTGATGCTCCTCATCCTTCCACGAATCCTACCCCGACACCTCCAGCAACTTCTCATGTTGTTGATGGCGTGATTGGCACCTTTCATGTTGAGACTCAGTTTGCAAACGCCAGTCATACCAATCCCAAGTCTACTTCTCCTAATGTACAAAATAATCCTTCTCCTACTCCTTCTTCCGGTAAAAATTCTGAAGTTAATTGGGTTCATTCTACACCTACCGATAAAATTCAAAATAAAAAGAAAGGGAAGGGTAAGAATAAGGAAAAAAAAATACTACTCAACAATCTGAGAAGTCCAAAACGCATCCCGCTGATGAGAAAGATAAACGTAAACCTCATTACCCTTGCCTTATTTGTGGTGACAATCATTATACAAAATATTGTCCACGACGTGTCGATGTTAGTAAGTTCCTAGAAGGGACCAGGAAGCCTTCCACACCTACCATATTGTGACAACTGTTTCCTTCTCAGCAGTAGGCCCAATTGGTCATTCATGACCAACATTCTCCTTCTACCTCATCTTATGTCCTTATGTGTATTGGTGACTCCAAGAATAATGAATTTGTAGTCGCAACTCGAGCCAAAGATTACTCTCCATCCAAAGATAAAGTTGATGATATACCAACTTCGTTGGTTCAACCTCCTCCCCCAACTTCACCTCCAAATGGTCCTCTTCATCTCGAACGACCGGGTCTTGATACAGTTCTTCATCTTCCTCCCAAGGGCATTGTTTGGAAGTCTTTGTTTAATCCTCACACATGTGCTGACCAAAATTGCAGTATTATAGAGGACCTTGCGCAAGCACCATCTACAATGTCGGCTCTCAAATTCCTTCAAAGTTTTCCTACTCAATAGAAGGCGTTGTTAAAGTCTATTGGTGGAATTGATCCTACCAATACCAATTTGATAATCTTTGACATGGAAGAATATATTCCAAGGCTTCCTCCTCGATTAGCGTTTCAGATCCAATTTGTTGTAGAAAAAAAGAATATTTGTAGAACCGTTATTGATGAAGGAGCCTCAACTTGTGTTATGTCCATTACTTGTTGGAAAGCTATTGGCTCTCTTGCCCTTACCGAGTTGCACAATACTCTTAATGCCTTCAATGGTATAGGGTTTAAACCTTAAGTTGTTCTTCCTTCGTTGTCTATTACGTTAGAGGTTAAGTCGGTCAATGTCAAGGTTGAGGTCTTTGATACACCTCTTGATTATAACCTTCTACTTGGTTGTAGTTGGATTGATTCTATGCGTGCAATTGTGTCTACCCTTTTCTATGTGTCACGTTTCCCACACCAAGGACAGGTCGTTATTGTTGACCAACTAGCCTTCTTTAATTTCAATTCTTGTACAAGTAACGTCCCTTTTATTTCGAAGACACCTCCCTCTTATGAGAATGTCGGCGTGGGTATTTTAAAACATTCCACCTTGATGGGTACATTTCCTATTCCACCACCCCATATTCCTCCTCCTTTTTTCACTTCGATTAACATGATCTCAACCGTTGTTCGTGAAACCCCTGAGTCATATGACCCATGGATAGTACCTAGCTCTGGTGATTGCCTTTTTTACGGCAACCGAATTCCTTTAAGTTCGGTCGAACCCTCTTATCAAGTTATTCAATTGGCAACTCCTTCTCCTCTTTCTCTCTGTGATACATCTCTGGATCCATTTCATGTGATCTTTCCTACTGATGAGATGATCATGTCAGTCATGTCTATGGAAGATACTCCATGGGACGATGGGCATCATTGTTCTATTCTCTTCCTAGAACGTGATATCATAGAGAGCTACCAATGGATTTCAACTCCATTGACCATTATTGTTATTTATTTTGTTCCTGAGTCAACACACGATGTTTTGTATGAAGGGAACTTGATAAATATTTCACCTACCATTCCTCTTGACATATCCATTAAACCCGGAGTCATGGAAAATGTTCATATCGACACCTCTTGTTCTACTGATAAGGTTTGCACTTATAAATCCATTTTTCAAGAGTTCTATGACATTTTTTCCTGAAGTTATGAAGAAATGCCAAGTATTGATCCTGATATTTTTGTGCATGAGATTAAGACTTATCTGGATGCTAAACTCGTTCGAAAGAGACTTCACCCAGTACATCTGCGTAAAGATGCTTCTATTAAGCTTGAAGTTGAAAAACTTCTTTAAGTTGTATTTGTCTATCCGGTGGCTTTGACTGATTGAGTATCCAATCTTGTTCTGGTAAATAAGAAACAAGGAGTGATCTGCGTTTGTGTAGATTATAGGGATATAAATAAATCTTGTCCTAAGGACAATTATCCAACCCCTTTCGTTGACCAGATCGTTGACGACCGTGTCGGGAGTGAAATATTCTCCTTGATGGATGGTTTCTTCGTCTATAATCAAATCAATATTTTACCAGCGGATCAACACAAAAATTCTTTTATTTTACCTTGGGGAACCTTCGCCTAACAAAAATTACCCTTTGGTCTCAAAAATGTTGGTACGACTTTTCAGCACGCTATGTCTTACAATTTTCATGACATTAAGCACATTGTACAACCCTATATCGATGATCTACCGATGCATTCCATGCGTCGTCAATATCAACCGACACATTTACGGGTCATTTTCCTACATTGTCATTATTATCGCATACATTTGAATCTACACAAACACATTTTTTGTGTGGAATCTGGTTGAATTCTTGGTTTCATTGTGTCTATACATGGGATTCAGGTAAAGCCCTTGAAGGTTGAGGATATTCTTAGTCTACCTCCTCCTTTCACGCTACGCCAACTCCAAAATTTGCAAGGGAAGGCAAACGTTTTACGTCAATTCATTCCCAATTATGTCGAATTAACGAAAGGATTCACTCGAATCCTCAAGAAAGTTTACGCTTTTGTATGGGACGATACTGCAAACAAAGATTTTGAGGCTTTGAAACTTGCCTTAACCCGTACACCATTGTTGTTTCCCCCTGACTATAGTCGAGATTATTTCATGTACTTAGTTGCTTCGGACTCTACCATTGTTATAGTTTTAGTCCAAGAGGATGATTCACACGACGAACATGTGATATATTATTTTATTCAGAGTCTCATGACTACCGAAACCAAATATTTACATGTGGAGAAACTCGCCTTGGAAGTTGTTCAAGTTGTTCAACATTTTCGTCACTACATCTTATTACACAGAACCACAGTTATTTCTAATTGCAACCCCATGCAACATATCCTTACTCTACAATTGTCGGGGGGGAAGTACTCTAAATGGATAGTGATTCTCCAGGAGTTTGACTTGGAGTTTAAACGTGCCAATTCAAAGAAGTCTTTGGTTTTTTCTGAATTTATGTGTGACCTTCCCTCTACTGATACATAAAATGTGGCAGAGGATTCTATACCTGACGAATCCCTCTTTCTGATCAATTCCGATGATGTATGGTATAGAGATATTATCATTTATCTCCAAACTCAAACTTTCCATCCTGATCTTTCTAGTACAGATCGTCGTCATATACGGTATCAAGCCTGCTAATACATTATCCTTGGTGATACCCTTTACCATTGTGGTATTGATTCCATATTTATATGATGTCTCACTTATGATGAAGCTGAGAAAGATTTGAATGTTTGTCACTCTGGAGCATGTGGCGATCATATGTCTCGGTATGCCACTGCCCAAAACATCTTACGAGCTGGTTATTTTTGGCCTTTATTGTTTAAGGATTTCATTACTTCCATCCAGAAATGTCACGCTTGTCAAACTTATAACCATAAGATCCAATATCACCCTGATCCTCTTCATCCTTTAGTTTCCATTGGTTTGTTCGCTAAATGGGGCATTGAATTCATGACATGTAACCCTCACTCGGTTGGGGGGCATGGATACATTATTGTAGCTATGGATTATTTCACTAAATGGGCTGAGGTGATTCCTACATTTGATAATACCGGGAAAACTGCATATTTATTCATATTCAATCATATCATTACTATATTTGGTGTCCCTCGAGCCATCGTTACTGATCACGGTAGTCACTTTTGCAATTTTATGATGTTCAAACTTACTGAGAAGTTGGGTCTCTGCCATGAAAACTCAACCCCCTATTATCCATAGAACAATGGCCAGGTTGAAGCAATTAACAAGGTTCTCATTAATATACTTCAACGGATGGTAGGAATTCATAAATTAAATTGGCACATGATGTTGTTCTCAACATTATGGGCTTATCGAACATCCTTTAAGTCTTCCACGGGATTCACACCTTTCCAGTTAGTATATGGTATCGAAGCAATATTGTCGATTGAATGTTAGATCCCATCCTTGAAACTAGTTGTTGAACTTCTCCCTAACACCTCTACTAAAGAGAAACGTATTTTGTATTTAATGCAATTAGATGAAACCCATCATGATGTCTCCTTAGTTATTGAAACTCAGAAAAAATGTGTTAAATCCCACTATGACAAACATGTCAAGCCATGTGTTTTTTATGAAGGTGATTAGGTTCTTCTTTATGAGGAAGATCATTAATTTCTAGGGGCCGGTAAATTCGAGCCCATGTGACGGGGTTCTTATATTTTGAAATGAGTGTTGGAGAAGGGATCTTATGAGTTGGTAGATTATGATGGAGTTCCTTTGAGTGAACCCATAAATGGGATTTACTTGAAGAAGTACTATACTTAAATCATCTTTGCATGAGTGTTGTGTATTTTTAGTGTATCATACTCTTGTGTGCTTTTTCATTGTTTGGTTCCACCTTTCAACTGATTACTTTGCATTGTGCTTGGTTTTCAGATGTCAGTGTCTTCACTACCCTACATTGGCTTTGTTGATGGCACTAGTCACAGTACTCAAAACTTAGCATCTATTGCTTGGGAAATCTATGCACCTACGAATGAATTGATCAGTCTACATGGTGTATGCCTTGGTTGTGCAACCAATAATATCGCAGAATACTGTGTAGTCATCGAATTATTGACCAACGTTGTTTCACTTGGAATCCACCATCTTATTGTACAACTGGATTCGCAGTTACTAATCTTACAGTTGAGTAATGTTTATTCCATCTGGAGTCCTACTTGGAACGTCATTTTGATGACATTAAATATCAACACATCCCTAGATGTCTAAATACATTAATAGATGCATTGGCTAATTATGTGTTAGACAGACATTTGAGACATTTATAAAATACAATCACATATTTGTACATAAAACAAGTAAGCCGGTACGATCCTCATATTAATAACAATAAAATTTTACAAAAAGTGTTTTTGTCCGACGACCAAAATATCAAAAATGTGAAGCACATGGATTCATATACATGGAGCATCAAGGATGGTGCTCTCTATAACACGCGACTTCCCTTGCTACTCTACGAAGAAGTCGATTGATATTCATTGTGAGTCCCTCCATATTTTGTTATATGGTATCGAAGTCAGTAGCAGTTATTCCTGCTACGACACCTCTCTCCCCTCGCCTCTAGATAGGGGATGAACCTGGAGGACGATAAGGTCCCACATCTGCATCATCGGAGAGAAATCGATTAGTCATTAGATAAACAACATAAAAAACATTTTATATATTTAAAAATAACAAAAACATCATATAAACAAAGTTTCCTCCTTACCTGTGTCCCCCCATTAGGAACCTTCGGGAAGAGCTAGGTCTGGATCTCCACGGAAGTCTAGCCTGGAATATGCATAATCATCGACCATGAGCATTTGAGTCCTCAACCACTCGAAGAAGACACCCTTATACCTAACGATGGGATCATTTGCATGGCGGGCCATGAGGTCTACCAACCTCTTCATTTTCGGATCCTGTGGAGCAGGTATACCCCACTCTACCCACAAGCATAGAAATAGGACCCTCTCTAGGAAGAAGGATACCAAAATAGAACTGTATTTGAACTATTTCAACCCACCACTTATGCACTTGGTTAGTTGTTTCTTCATACTTTTAAGAACCCCTTCGCACCAGTTGAAGACTCGAGGCTCCATACACTCCAATGCATACTGAAAATAGCTTTGAAAATCCACGTGGGGAGCTGCACTCCCTTCCATTCACATAATAGTATAGAGGATGGTCCACAGAGGCAAGTCTCGGACATCCCTGATAGTGAATTAACCGATATGTTTTTGGGTACCCGACACACAATGTTCACTGATGTAGTGGTTCATAGGCTCACTTCCACCCCTGCTACCTGTAAGTGTTACTTGGTATCCATGGCGAGATAGTCATGTTAGGAAGTAGATATCCTCGATATATATGGTGAGTGTGTGGGAACCCACATGAAATTATTTCTCGTTCACATCCCACATGTGAACCAGGTACTCAAGTAGTCTCAGTTGGGCCCTCATGCCCTAAATCTTGAAGAATTTCAACAACCCACACTACCAGAGGGCCATCACCATTCTCGGGTCATTCCCGATGAAGTAATCTTCCTCTTCATTCTCTCTTTTGCACCATTCCAACACCTTGATTGTTGTTAGGTTCCTAACTTTCACATAGGTAAAACAATATATTCGGATGTAATAAAGGTCAATATTAATAAGGCCTTTCAATAAAATAGAATAAGGTGGATGTAAGAAGACCTAATAGAAGCTTTCACTTCTAGAAGGATCTTCCTCTATATGCTTCTTTTTAGTATAAATAGGAGTCGAGGGTATGAGAACCCTAGATTGGATATTATTGCAATAGAGCTCTGCTCAACTGGAGGTTTCCCCCTCGAAGAGGCCCTTGAACATTGCTTTCAGATTCAAAGTGTTATTTCTGTTGTTATTCTTATATCATTTCAGTGTTATTGTGGTGAATGTTCTGGTTATATTGTTGTTATTCTGCCATTACTAGCATTTTATTTCTATTTTGCATACATTTTATATTTGGTATATTACAAGTGGTATAAGAGCACTTTCCTCGGCAGAAAGTGTGGATTAAATTTTTTTTTTCAAGGTAGTGATGTATTCTGACATCTTTAAGCCACAAATATCTGTCGTTACACGCATAAACCCATGGTTGATGGATTCATACACGCGGGAAATATAAGTGGTGCTTAAGCACACATCTGTTGGACACCCTTGTAACCCATGTTGGTACCCCTTCGAGTGGTAGCGCATCAGACAACACCTGTGTATGGATCGGCCTAGATTACCTGAAGCCCTCTTTAGATAAACCGATCATCTTCCTGACTGCTATAGTGTCATCGAGAAAAACACTCAGGAAGATACTCTCTAGTACCTGGGTAGTTGGGTAGTACTGCTAAGGGTACGGTCTATCCTCCTTAGTTAGTGCCCTACGATATCGGGCCAAGTACTATTGTTGGACCCCGTGCGTATATCAGAGAACAGGGAAAACCCTTGTCTATAGAACCCTTGAATACCTAACCCTTGGGGGACAAAAACATAAACAAATTAAAACATACAAGATCTATTACTACGCAACTGTGTTCGGGTTGCCAAGTAAATACACATTTATTTCTGGTTAAGCATATGGGAATTTTCTCTCTGCAGTATACTTCAGACCGGAGTATAACTCTGTAAAAAAAAAAAAGTCTGGAAATTTTTTCACCATTATTTCAGACCTATTCCATTGGATTCATCTCTTCCCCCTTATCACATTCATCCATATCATTTTTTTGGCAGATTTTTTTTACCCCGTCCACCCCTTTTCAGTTCCCCCATCCTCATGGCCCATACTCGTAGCCAAGACTTGAAATCTCACTTCAACACCTTGCAATCTAGTCTCATTGAGACCCAACAAGAAGTGAAACAAATCAGTGCCAATGTTGTCTCCATCAATACAACCATGCAGTCCTCAATGGGAAAAATCAAACAAGACCTCACCACCTAGCTTGAATCAATATTTTCGACACTCTGCACCAAAATGCATATCCTTACAGATAACCCTTCCTCTTCCTCACCCCCACATATTGAAGGTGACCATTCCTCTCATTCCCATACCTTGCAGAACCATCACTTTCAACGTGACCTACACCTTCCACGGGTGGATGTGACCAAATTTGATGGCTCGGACCCCACTGGTTGGGTAACCCAAAT
>ML802504.1:156209-171494 GCA_009831015.1 Picea engelmannii
CCAAATCATGATTGCCAATGGTGGTTCCATGAAATGTGGAGGGCATTGTGAAAATGTGCGTCTCCAAATTGGTGACTACCACCTAAAATCCCATATGTTTGCTATCGACATGGGAGGTTGTGACATTGTGTTGGGTGCAGACTGACTAAGGACTTTAGGTCCCATTCTCATGGATTTTAAAGACTTAACCATGCAATTCGACCAGGAGGGCCACCAATATAAGTTCCAAGGCATCACCGCCGGTTCACCTGAGATCATTAGTTCCCATCGCATGGAAAAGCTATTCAAAAAGGGTCATTCTGGTGTTATCGTCCAACTCCATGCCATACAAGCAACAGAGACACCCTCGGTACCACAAGACCTCCAAGCCATCCTTTCTAAACATCAATTGGTCTTTTCCACTCCCCAAGGCCTCCCTCCTTCCCGTGGTGTTCATGATCATTCCATTCCCCTTGTACCAGAAAGCCTTCCTCCCAATATACATCCGTATCATTACCCCTTTTCCCAAAAAAATGAAATTGAGAAAATGGTCAAGAAACTCCTTAATGCAGGCGTTATCCACCCTAGTACGAACCCCTATTCGTCTCCTGTGGTCATGGTCCTAAAGAAAGAAGGTTCTTGGTGAATGTGTCTTGACTTCTGTTCCCTTAACAAACTTACCATCAAAGACAAATTCCCCATTCCTGTCATTGACGACCTCCTGAATGAATTGAGTGGCGCCCAATTCTTCACTAAACTAGATCTTCGTTCAGGCTACCACCAGATACGTATGAAAGAGGCAGATATCCCCAAGACTACCTTTAAAACTCATGAGAGCCACTATGAGTTTTTGGTCATGCCATTTGGCTTGTGTAATTCCCCCTCCACCTTCCAAAGCCTCATGAATCATGTCTTTCTTCCTTTTCTCTACCATTTTGTCTTATTTTTCTATGATGATATCCTCATCTCTAAAAAACCTGGACAAACCATCTTGCTCATGTGGATTGAGTTCTCCATCTACTCTCTCAGCACCAACTTTTCCTTAAACAGTCTAAATGTGCTTTTGGCACCACAGAAGTAGAATACTTGGGTCATCAGGTTGGAAAAGATGGCATCAGGGTGGATCCTAAAAATATTGAAGCTATGCAAGAATGGCGTCACCCAAAGACTCTTAAGAGCTTGCGTGGATTTCTAGGCTTAACAGGGTATTATTGCAAGTTTTTTAAGAATTATGGGAAGATTGCAACACCTCTCATTGCTCTCCTAAAAAAGAACTCTTTCACTTGGACTCCAGCAGCTGATCAATCTTTTCAAAACTTGAATATGGCCATGTGCACCACTCCAGTCCTCGCCCTTCCCGATTTCACAAAGACCTTTGTGTTGGAATGTGATGCCTCAGGGAAAGGAATTAGTGTTGTCCTTATGCAAGAGGGTCGACCTTTGGCCTTTACCAACAAGCAACTATCTGAAATAAATTTGGGCAAATTCATCTATGAAAAGGAAATGTTGGCTATTTTGCATGTCGTGGATCTGTGGCATCCTTATCTATTGGGGCAACGGTTCCAAATTAAGACAGACCATCAAAGCCTCAAGTATTTTCTGGAACAACGCATTTCCTCCCCAGAACAACAAAAATGGGTTACTAAACTCTTTGGATATGATTATGAGATCATTTATAAGAAATGAAAAGACAATGTGGTTGCGGATGCACTTTCCCAAAAATATGAAGATGAAGGATCCCTTTTTTCTCTTTCATTCATTGTACCAGATTGGCTCCAAGCCCTTCGCCAGGAATGGATACAAGATCCCAAAAGTTCACAGTTGATCCAACAATTGTAGTCCAATGCTCCAGCTTCCCCAGGGTACTCTTGGCTCCATGAGGAACTTCGATACAAAGGCCATTTGTATTTAAGTAAACAATCAAATCTTAAATCCACGGTACTTTCTGAGCTTCATGCTACATCCACAGCAGGGCACTGCGGGTTCACCAAAACCTATGACAGGGTCAAACGTTCCTTTTTCTGGGATGGCATGAAACAGGACATTCGTAATTTTGTAGCTGAATGTGACGTGTGTCAACACAACAAGGGAGAAACAGTCAAATCACCAGGCACACTACAACCTCTCCCGATTCCACCTGCTATTTGGAAGGATATCTCTATGGATTTTATTACCGGCTTACCCAAATCGGGAAATAAATCCATCATCATGGTGGTTGTTGATCTCCTTTCCAAGTATGCTCATTTATGCGCCCTTCAAGACCCATTTACCACATCCACAGTGGCTCAAATCTTCATGGATCAGGTCTTCAAGCTTCATGGCATGCCGCACTCTATTGTTTCTGATCGCGACCCAACTTTCACAAGCAATTTTTGGCAAGAATTGTTCAAGATACAAGGCACATAATTGCATCTCAGCACAACTTATCATCCCCGAACTGATGGCCAAATGAAAGTTGTCAACAAGTGTTTGGAAACATACTTGAGGTGTTTTGCCTTGGAAAAGAAAAATCAGTGGGCTCAATGGTTACCCCTAGTTGAATGGTGGTACAACACTTCATACCATACAGCTACACGCATGACTCCTTTTGAAGTGGTATATGGACAGAAGCCACCTTCATTTCTCTCATACTTACCAGGTGCCTCGAAGGTCCAGGCGGTTGACCTAACACTTACAGGTCGAGAGGCTATTGTCTTTACCCTCAAAGAGAATTTTTTCATGACACGGAATCAAATGAAGCAACAAGCAGATGAAGGTCGCTCTAAACGTCAATTTGCAGAAGGGGATCAGGTGTTTCTTCGACTGCAACCTTACACGCAAACTTCCCTCAAGTCTGAGCATTGTCAAAAGCTAGTGCCCAAATTTTATGGTCCTTATACCATGCTCAAGCATGTGGAACAAGTTGTCTATCAGTTATCTTTTCCCAGCCATTCGAAGCTACATCATGTTTTTCATGTTTCATGCTTAAAGAAAGTGATTGGAGCTAAGTTCCAAATTCAAACCAACCTTCCAGAGTTAGCTGAAGAAGGATCCATTTGGCTATAACCATAAGTATTTTTGGACTAGCATGAGCGTCGCCTATGTCAAAGAACCATCAAGGAAGTGTTATTCCAGTGGAAAGATATAACTCCAGCAGACGCCACTTGGGAACCAACTACTATTCTGCAACAATTTCCTCATCTCAATCCTTGAGGACAAGGTTTTTATTAAGGGGACGAACATGTTAGGGTCCTAACCCGCACATAGGTAGAACAATATATTCGGATGTAATAAAGGTCAATATTAATAAGGCCTTTCAATAAAATAGAATAAGGCAGATGTAAGAATACCTAATAGAAGCTTCCACTTCTAGAAGGATCTTCCTCTAGATGCTTCTTTTTAGTATAAATAGGAGTCGAGAGTATGAGAACCCTATCTTGGATATTATTGTAATAGAGCTCTTCTCAACTGGAGGTTGCCCCCTCGAAGAGGCCCGTGAACATTGCTTTCATATTCAAAGTGCTATTTATGTTGTTATTCTTATATCATTTCAGTGTTATTGTGGTGAATGTTCTGGTTATATTGTTGTTATTCTGCCATTACTAGCATTTTATTTCTACTCTACATACATTTTATATCTGGTATATTACAACTGTAGAATACCTACCAAGAAACCATAAAAGGAGATTAGCATCATAATTTTCTTTCCTGGAGGGTTTTTCTTGTTGGATTCATCTTTTAAAACTTTTGGGTTGTGGTCATCACAAGCCTGTGCATTTTCATAGTGCGGAGTTGTCACACCCTAGATTTAGGGTCGACTGCAACAATCCTAGATCGTCGCAAGATACGATATAGGGTTCCTGCGATGACCTCAACGCATGGGTAACCTCAGAAAATCAACCCAAAAGAACATTTTTAAACAATGAAAATCAAATTTTAATCCATGGAAAGATGAAGAAAATGAAGATTACCTTTTCTACAAAGACGATTCGTAGAATGATCAGCCATGCACTCTGCAATCCGTAGTTAAAAATCGAGGTAAAAAGGGGGTTTGGAGCAATGTTTGGGTGAAGTTACAAATGAAATAGTGAAATATGGTTTTTTACCTATTTTATTGATTTTTTACTTTTTCATTTGTATATTATATTATTTTATATGCTTCATCTAAACCCTAAAGTCCTAACAAATTTACAAGTGGTTGATTTTTTGCAGATAGAAAAGTATGGGAGTGAAACGTTGGAACAAGGGTCCGCTTTTTGGTTTGTTTTTATACATTTGTCACATGTACAAATAATTTTAGGGTTTTTCAGGAAAAACTCTGAGCAAGTCTTGATTCTTTCTCATGCTCGTGAAACCATGAGAATGTAATCGAGTAGTCTTTTGTCGTCTTTTCAAACTCGTAATGGTGACACAAAAAATGAAGCCTATGGAGTATTCTTTAAGCTCTTTACACGCTCCATAAAAATTAAAATATTGTCGAGCGACCTTGTTCTTTTCACGCTCGTAAAAGTATTTGAAGAAAACATTTGATGAGTGGTAGGTTATCACTTTTTCAGTCTCATCAGATTAAATTACGAAAAAGAACCTGATGGAGTTCTCTTTAAGTGTTTTTTAGACTCTCTAAACATGAAAATCCCATGATTTTTCTCTCTTTGGACTCGTTAAACAAACATCGAAAGACCCATATGGGATCGAACCACCCCTTGTTAGGGTTCGTTAAACATACTCTGAGGGACTTATCCAAAGGATTACCTTACATCAACAAGAATATGATGTCCTCCTCAATATTGCGTAAAAATAAAGAGGTACTCGCTAGAAATGGTGGGGGAGAATTGGGAAAGAAATGTGTCTCTGTATTTGTGTTAGTGGCAGTAATAGTTGCTCTTGAACATGACACCCCCCTTCATCATTGTATTTGGGTTGGGAAATACATTTATCTCTCATTTGACCATCCACAAATTTATATGTTGGGTCCTTCTTAAGTCAATGTTGCCAAGACCATTGTCGTGTCCTTCATATGTTCAAGAGAAGTCCAACCTAAATAAGCCTTCTATTGATTCGGTCATCTACATTTATAAATATTCTACCATGTCGGCCTTCCCTAAGTCAATTCCAAATCACTTCATACTCTGATCTACTTCAAATCCGTTACTTATTTCATGTCATTTATGGGGGATACATCAAGGACCTCCTGTGATGAGTCTTTTCTCGTTGACTTCAACTCATTATCCAGGAACAAGAATTAGAAAGCATTTAGTACCTTAGAGCCTGCATGCTTCAGTGGTGGGTCTCTTCGCTTTCAAAAGTGGGTTCACATCATTGACCTCTAAATGAGATATTCCATCAAGTGTTCGAATTCAACTCATTTATTTGCATTCATTGGATTGTACTAGGGTGCCTTGGGAGTCATTGACATCAATGGTGATTTCCCTCGCACTTGTTAATGATTTTCATCATTGATCGGTAATCAAGTGGTTTCTACCATGTTCAACTCAGACATTTGTAATTACATGGTTAGATTCATACTTAGAGATGATGGAAATGAAGACCCTAGATCTCATCATTCTGATCCAGGTTGCGATGGAGTATTCATGATTTGTATTTACACATAGATCCACTTTGTATGTCTCGTGGCTATGTCATAATTTGATTCCTTTTAGAGCATCCACAGTGTATTCTTGGTGCCTATGTTGATTCATAATGACATGGATCCACATTGTATATTTAGTGGCGATGACTCACTTGAAATTTTGTAATCTGAGCATGGTAACGCCTACCTCAGACGATGGTATATTATTATGCAGAGGCTTGATTGTTTGCAGGTTCCCTATCAGTGCGCTCTTTGTTCGAAACGCACATTCTACAAAGTATTTTGGTTGTCACAAGTTCCATCTTCATACTTTGGGGGGCATTCTATTACACATTATTTTGGTCACCCCAGTGATCCACTAACAACATGTGTTCATGTTCCCTGAAAAGATAAAAGATTCTTTCTCCATGAAGAGAGTGATTTGATTTCCTTTCTCAAAAACCTTGTTAAGGAAGGTCATCGCACCCTGCAAAATGCATGGGGTGCAACGATCTCTGATCATCGCAACCTGCTCTAGATCTAGACTACAACGTCTCTGCAGGCTGCAATATACCTAGGGTGTGATGATGCCAAAATATAAGGAAAAGTCAAACTTCATGAATGTTCTAGAAGAGGATGCTCTATAATATTAGGTGGCCTCTGAACGGTTTGGATATTACTCACTTCTCTGATTTGGTGGGATCATCCTAACATCCTCACCCATCTCTCTTTCAAACTATATAAAGAGGGATTTCTCATGGAAAAGAGCTAAGGTTAAATAGGCTAAGATTTGTATGGAGAGTTCTACTTCTTCTTGAGAGCTTTGCTTTAGTTCTACAAGCTACATGGTGGATCTTCTTCATTCAAAGGTATGTGTGTTAGAGGAAAGGGCCATTGAAAGGGGACCTTGCGACATCAAGGATTTGGTTGTAATATCCACTTTCTACTTATTATAATACAGTGTAAGAACCTATTGTATGATTCCTTGATCACATACATAAGTTCTTGTTGAGTATATTGTATTGATTTCACTTTGGTTGGTTTGTGTTCTCTTGCAGGTTCAATATATTTGGAGCATTGGAACAAAGCTAGGATGGCAATGGCAAGAGGAAATGAAATTTAAAAGGTATGTTGTCTATCTCTTGTTAACTAGTAAACTCAATAGTTAGAGCCTAGGGAAAGTCTTATATTCTATTCTATTTTGTTGTTTCCAATGGGATCTAGGGAGATCTGTTTATGTCCGCATTTACCGAATAATCCAATAATAAGGGATAGGAAATAAAGAGGAAGAGAGAGAAGGATCTGCAGCTAAGTGCGCATATAGAAATGTATATCTTCATATATTCTATCAATAAACATAGTTTTGTCGACGTAGCCCTAGGGATAGGGTGAACCACGTAAAATATTGTTGTTCCATATAGTTGATGCTTTGTTATTTACTACCTTTTACATTGTTATTTCACTTTTATTTTTCTTGTCAAAGATAAGAAGATATAACTTACTTCGCGAAGTTAAGAAAAATACTGTTAAGAATCTCTGGGTTATTTTGCGTTGTTATTTTGGAATCATCTTGCATTTCCTCTGGTTGTAGACACTTGTGTCCTACAACCCCTCTATTGCTACTTCGGGGGAGACATCATCTGCTTCACAGGTGTTGTCGTAAGGGCCAGTAGTTAGGGTTTGTTGGTGCACTGTTAGAGTTGAACCCTGGATCTTCCCCTGTGCCAACAAATGGTTCCGTTGTCGGGACCGAGATCTTCTTGAGGGAATGTCAAGGTGGTTTCCATCGAAGACATAAATTCAAAATTGGATAGAATAACAAGAAAGGGACTTCGCCGAAGCTCAAAACAAGAACCCTAGCATTAGTACAGAAGAATGGTTGGGAAGGTGCATCTTTACTAATGTGCGCGAGATTTTATTTGTACGATTTCATCAACAGGTACAAAAAGAACGAGAAAAGACTTACCATGACAGATATATCAACAAGAAATAATTTAAACAAGGAGATTTGATACTTTTATATGATAGCAAGTTCATGAAGCATCCAGGAAAGTTCAGGACACATTGGCTTGGGCCATTCGAGGTTGTCTATGTTATAGAAGGTAGAGCTGCGCAGTTGAAGACTCTTAATGGAGAATGGAAGGATGGTTTAGTAAATGGGAGTTGGTTGAAGCTGTATTGTGACAACCAACTGCCTCATAGCTCTTAGTAAAAGAAAAGGAAGAAGGTTCTAGGTACCAGGTGCAGTTGAAATTGGGTAACAGACACAAAAAAGACAGTCTTCACACAACAGGGAGGGACAAAGAAGAAAGCACAGGCTGCTCCGCCCAGTCTGCAGTCGAAGTAATACAAAAGGATCAACCCTGCAGTGACTCAGGATGAGTCACATGTGAGTGTTGGGGGCATGTTGGCCCTTGGTCATGTATTAAGGAAGAAAGCAAATATTAAGGAAGAATAAAGAAAAATTATGAAGTGATCGGAAGGCACACAAACTGAGGAAGGGTCGAAGTGGTTAAAGAAGAATAAAAGAAAGAACAAAGTAAAGGAAAGCAAGCCATTGAAAGAGAATATCAAGGAAGAAAAAGAATCAAAGAAGATAGATCGTGGACAAGTCAGCAAGTGGAAGAAGACACTAATGGGTGCTTTGGAGATCCTTGCGGAGAAGAATGAAGAACATGTAAGAAAAGTCCTTAAAATGAGGGTTATGTGGACCTAGGGTTTTTGGCACCTGGGCTTCGGTCCATGTTTTTCTAAGAGTCATGGAATGTATAATAGAGGTCTAGAATAGTTGAGATGGGAGGCGATAGTGGTGTTGAGATGTAAAAGTGTTATGTTTTAGGGTATTCTTGTATTTTTGGGTCTTCAGTTGGGTGTGAAGATCGACTCTGTTGTTGGGTGCGCAGGGATAGGAAATAAAGAGGAAGAGAGAGAAGGATATACAACTAAGTGCGCAAATAAAACTGTATATCTTCATCTATTCTATCAATAAACATAGTTATGTGGACATATCCCTAGGGAGAGGGTGAACCACATAAAATCTTGTTGTTCCATGTGGTTGATGCTTTGTTATTTACTACCTTTTACATTGTTATTTCACTATTGTTTTTCTTGTCGAAGATAAGAAGATATAACTTACTTCACGAACTTAAGAATAATACTGTTAAGAATCTCTAGGCTATTTTGCATTGTTGTTTTGGAATCATCTTGCATTTCCTCTGGTTGTAGACACATGTGTCCTGCAACCCCCCTATTGCTACTTCGAGTGAGACATTATCTGCTTCGCAGGTGTTTCTGTAAGGGCTAGTAGTTAGGGCTTGTTGGTGCGCTGTTAGAGTTGAACCCTGGGTCTGCCCCTATGCCAACATATATATATATATATATATCCGAATGATCAGAATGAGAGCTGAAGCTCTTATTTATACAAATCTTAGCAGGTAGCCGGTAACTAGATAAGGGAAACTGCCAGTCACAAGGAATCCGAAAAAGAATGATGGGGCAGCTGTGGACTACAGCTGTTATCTCATCCCTTAGAGGCTCGGCCATATGGGGACCCATCTTATCCTTTATTATGGATGACATAGACAAAAGTAGATAAGAATCCTATCTTTTACACTGTGGAGTTCACGGAACCCACGTACCTTCGGGACACCACTGTCGGACCGATAGACATGAATTATTACAATCTTTATTTTAATGGCAGACAAACTTTATTTACAAAAGAGGACAATGGGTGCATCACGCTTCTAGCATATTCTGAATATTATATTCAGCAATAGAGTCAAAAGATAATTCACTGTTATATTCATGACTGGATGGAGGAGAACTGTGATCTGATGAGAAGGGAGGAAGCCCACTGAAACACCTGTAGAAAGGTGATCCTTCCATTGCCGGTATTAATTCATTTTCAGGAACGCACAGGTTACCATAATATTGACTTGAAATTTTGTAGCAAGGAGGTTCATATGGTTTAGTAGGGAGATAATGCAGATCACTGCCCATGTATGAAAGGCTGAAGACAAACCATGCTTCATGTTGAGCAGCTTCACATACTTCTTCATGAAACCATATCTTAAAGGCTTCTTTGTCAGTATTACTGAAGAAATCTGCATCTCTTGAACAGTATGTCCAAAATAATAGATACAGCCATCCTGACCATGAGTAATAGTAATCTTTGAAAAGATCACATTTGAATGTCAGCCAACAACATCCATCATATTTAATCTGATGAAGAATTGTACAATAATCTTCATATGTCAAGGTAGGAGAGTAAAGGCTGATATAGACTTGTCCTTGGTGTGGTCCACCAGTCATTATTCCTCTGAAGAGATCTCTATTTTCTCTAAAATACCTGCCAAAAGATTCAAACCCACTATATTTTTGTATCCATAGTTCTAGAATACGTAAGCAAGCTGGACTGTTTTTTACATAGCTAACTAAGCACTCAAAACAGTAACCATATGTACAATCTTTGCAAACTAAGATCCATTTGAATTCTGGTGGAGGAGCATCATTGAAGCTCAAGGAGGATGAAGCCATTTAATTGTTTTATCTTCTTTCTTAACTGGTGCGACTTCTCTTGTTAAAATATATGCAACACAGTTTTCTTTTCCAGGCTTGTATTGTATGTCAAAATCATAACCATCAAGCCATAAGCTCCATCGCAGAACCCTGTTGTTTCCCTGTTCAAGCAATCTCTGATTAGTCAACATTCCATTCATATGCTTTAAATCAGTTCTTACAATAAAATGGATAGGTTTAAGAAACATCCTGAACTTTTTTATTCCATTTTTTACTGCAAGAATCTCTTTATGAGAAGAGGGATATTTTGCTTCAGTTTCAGAGAAACACCCAAAAGTATAAATGCATACTTCCTCCAGCTTTGAACCATTCTTCTGGAGAAGTACTGCTGCCCATGTTTCATGAGAGGCATCAGTTTCTAAGATTAATTGCAATGATAGGTCTGGAAGATGTAGCTTGGGTAAGTTCTGGATTTTTTGCTTGATTATCTGGACAACTTGGGTCATTTTATAGTTCCAGGGTATATATTTACTCAATCTTTTTTGTAATACCCGCACATCCTTGGCTTGGTTCTCATAAAACTGGCGGATATAATTTAAGCAACCCAGAAACCTTTGCAATTGCTTTGTATCCAGTATTTCATCAGGAAACTCTGTAAGTTTCTTCAATACATGGTCTTGAAGTTCTACTTCTCCTTGTGAGAGTATAAGACCAAGATATTCTATCTTAGTTTGTGCCCAACATAGCTTTGACTTACTGAGCACTAAACCATGCTTGAACAACAAATCATAAACAACTTGTAGATGTTGTACATGCTGCTTCATATCTAAAGAACATATTAACAAGTCATCAATATATACAATGACAAAATTGAGGTGTCTGAAGATATCATCCATTCTTTTCTGAAATTCAGAGGGAGCATTCTTCAGACCGAATGGCATAACTCACCATTGATACTGTCCTTGAGGTACTACAAAAGCAGTCTTATATCTGTCACTGGGAACAATACCAATCTGCCAAAATCCACTCTTTAGATCAAACTTGTTGAACACATTACATTTCCCAATTTTAGAAAACAATAGTTCCTTTGAGGGCAAAGGGAATCTTAAAGGTAACAAAGCTTCATTTAACGCTCTGTAATTAATAACCATCCTTGGTTTTCCCCTCTTTTGTTCACTATGTTTATTCACATAAAATGTTGGACATGCCCATGGACTTCTACTATTTTCTATTAGTTTTCTCTGCAGTAATTCTCCTATTTCCTTTTTGCAATATTCAAGTTCTGTAGGAGACATATGATTTGCAGATGCATTTTGTGGTCTGGGAACATAATCTTCTTTATAAGGAAGATTCACAAAATACTGTTCTCTAGTCCAGAATGCATTAGGATAGTCAGAAGTGCAATCATTTTCAATTTTTTCTTTGATTTCTTTGATCATATCTGATCCATGCTTATTGGCATTACTGACTATCTTTTGTATTCTTGCAAGGCTACTAGAAGAATGTTCTATTTGCTTAGTTCTTTTGTTTACTACAATTCTTCTTTCAAAGACAGTTTTGCTTGGTATCTTTAGGGTTTTTCCATTTACAACTAACTGTACAAATTGTTTCCCTACAGTTAGAGGAAGACACTTATTCACAAAGTCTTGGCCTAGTAGGATATCAGAACCAGTATCAAAACTGTACAAGGTTACTGGTATTTTCTCTGTTCCAATATATATTGGGAAATCTGGAGCTATATGTCTGATTTTTAGATCAGTCTTATTGACAACCTTAAACAAAATATTTACAGGGTGCCAATAGTATTCAGGTATGGCTCCATGTTTAGCACATGAGTTCATGGCTCCAGTATCAACCTGTGCATCCAATGTATATTGCAGATATCCTGATACTTTAATATCTATGGAGATGACTAATCTGTCATCTAGGCCTTTGACCAAAGTATTTACATGAGGTTCAGTCATTTGTTCTTCATCCTGGAATAATGCTTTTTCTATATCATCATTTCTTTTCTTCTTAAGAAACTCTAATTCTTCCTTTTGTAATTTTAAAGTTTTCCATAAGTCACGAATTAGAGATTCCTTTTCTCTGACTTCCTCTTCAAGATGGAAGATTTCACTATCAAGAGACTCTTCATCTAGATTCGGAGGAGAGTAAGTAGATAGAGCTTTTCCTTTTGGCTCATGAATATGTAGACCTAATGGCTTCAAAGTAGGTTCTTTGGCTCGTACAAATTCAGCATCAGTAGGGGTGTAATGGTGAATATTCACCACGCTTGGCTTCTGGATAGCATGAATTTGGTCATTGAGTTGGTCTAACTGGGAAGAGTAGAGGTCAGATAAATGGAACTGACCAGGAGAAAGGGCTGACAACTTTTGCTGTAGAATAGAGCACTGTGAAAGAAGAGCATTTATGTCTACAGAATACATCATTTTTATTTCTAATAAATTGAGTTCTTCTAGATAAAGGTCATCATCTGAAGAAATAGAATGTGTGGGTGAACCGGGCGGAGAGAGGTCACTTTCATCAGTGACAGAAAGGTATTCACCTTCTGAACGGTGAGAGACTGAGTCCCATTTTGCAGGATCATATCCTGTCAGGAAGAGATCCATAATTTTCGTTTGGGCTCTTGTCTTCGACCGCAGAGGACACTGTGACGCCCAGTGGCCAGGCTTATGAGAGATAAAATATGTTTTGGATTTAGTGTTAGCATTGGGGGATCTTTACTTAAAGAAGTACTTTCTCCTAGGCATAGAAAACCTATGACTGGATTTCCTAGCAAAAGGTTTTCTTTCATCGGAACAACCACATTCATTTTTAAATCCTTTCTTAGAATGTTTCTTTTGATGAGAACATCCAAAACTGGATGTTTCTGTGAAAGTTTCACATACTGAGGCATCAAATCCTAAATGTTTCTTTAAGGATTTGGCAGTTTTTCGCTTCATGCATTCTGTTTGCAAAGCAGTAACAATCTGTTCTTGTAAACCAGTCAGAGATAATGTTTCTATTTCAATTTATACATCTTCTAATCGTTCTATGACTAAGTCAGGGACTTTACCAGGCAGAGAGGATAGGTATTTTCGCAGATAAGCAGTATTATTTGGATCTGGAACTTTATACAAAAGTGATTGCATTGTACAGAAATATTTAGGCAATTGTTTAAGGTGACAGAGTTTTTGATTCATGAATAGATCAACATAATGACACATATTAACTTTAATTGAGCCATAAAACTCATGGACGACGGCTTTAACTAGTTCATCTACTGGTCTCTCATGTTCAAGTATCCTGAGTTTACTTTGAGGAGTTACTCTTTCCCACCAGAAATTTAGATTGCCAACAAATCCCCAAGTGATTCGTAATGCAATATCACTCCAGGACACTTTATCTTTATACAATTTTTTTTGTGTCCTAGCCCATGATTGCCATTGAAGGATAGTGTTTTCTATTTCTACTTTGCTTTTGCAATCAAAATCAGAAATAGGAGCACTATCAACATGCTTGATGGAAACCAGAGGTTGTCCATCTATATCCATAGGGGCTTTCTTAGATCCGGAATATTTGGCATTACACCATTTTCCCATGCAGATTGGGCAGATGGTCTACTAGAATATTCAGGCTTGCTAGAAGATTCTGGCCTGTCTGTAGCTGGCTTAGATTCACCATCCATCATTTTGATGAATTTACTTTGTACAAAAGAATCATGAGAAAATATATGTACAGGAGATATTTGGCTGTCTGTACTAGCTGTTTTTAGTTGGGCTATCTGAGATTCTAAATCAGAAGCTTGAGTTTTGACCAGTTCCAACTTTTCTGTAGCTAGTTGAGAGACTTCAGCTAATCTAGCTAAAGTAGGATTGGGAAGACTAACAACCAATTGTTTCAAGGTTAGATATTTTTGGTCATTAGGAGAGGATGGACCAAAAAGAGAGAATGTAGCATCATTACTTTCTGGAATAAGTATGGGAGAAGCAGACTGAGATTCTTCGTGGTAGGAAGACTTTAAATTAACTATTGCTTTCTCTATTGTATCAATCTTCTCAAGAATAGTTCTTAGCTCTTTCAGAATAGTTTCTTGATTTTGCTCAAGGTGGTCTATTTCAGAATGTAGACCATTCAAATGAGATTTTGTCTTTAAAACATCTTGAGCAATATCATCTAAATTCTGGGCTAAGAACACAGACTGATAATTAGAATAATTCTGTAGTCTGATGATATCTTGAGAAGGCTCTGCATCTGATTTTCTATATTTGATGAAATCAAGATCTGCTACCATTTCATTCTGGAACTTAGGGACATGATTCCCTAGTCCTAAATGTCTATATGGTAGTTCTGTCCTTTTTTCTTTTCCACTTCTAGGCAAAGGAGAATCAAACATTTTTATGGTTGGGACAGCAAGATCTTGGCATTCTGAACAATCAGTATGCTGACCATGATGCTCAATCTTATTCTGGAATGTCCTGAAATTAGTACATAAACTAGGACATGGAGCAGTTGCATCAATAGAAGTTGAAGCAGGTTCTTGGGTAGGAAATTTCTTTTTACAGTAGTAGCAATCTTTAGAACCTTTCTGATGATGAAATAAATGAGTATCCAATTTAGATCTACCAGACACCGATTTATATACAGGGGTTCTGGGAGGTGAATGTATAGGTGTTTGTCTAACAGACTCAGATCTTAAAGAACTAGCAGAAAGATTAGAGAACTGTCTGTCAAGATCTTGAATTCTCTGACTTTGTGACCTTCCTAGCTTTAATACTGATTTACCTACTGCATTAGTAGATACGGTAATTTCTTTTGGCATAGGAGGCTGTATTTTAGCAGAGATGAGTTCATAGTCTGCTGACCATTCTTCTATTTCTGTTAGTTGACAAAACCCAAGTGTCAAAGGAGAAACGTTTCCAGGGCCAACCACCACGCTTTCGGAAGTAGCGCGTTGATGTAATTTAGGATTAAGGGTAGGCATGGTTGTGGAAACAAAACAAAGGTAGATAGAAGAATGAAGTTGTGCTATCTTGGATCCTTTGGCCATGTTGAAACCTGCAAACTATACATAGGCTTGCAATAAATAATTGATATAAGGATCACGGAGAGATACTTGATAGCGAGGCAAGGCTGAGGACCAGACAGGGCCATTATGCAAAGGGGCTTGGAAACCAGAGATCAAGGCATCCTGAAAGGTATTGTGATTGCAAATGAAAAACACTGATCTCAAGTGTATGTATATATATATATATATA
>ML802504.1:171544-187292 GCA_009831015.1 Picea engelmannii
ATACCACAATCACCCAACTCACAAAATTCTTGGAAACTATTCATAAATACATAATATTATTTTTCCAAACAATCATACAAACTATTATTCATTGTTATATGACAAACATTACTCTAGTAATGGTTGGATTTCCTTTTACAAGGGTTCTCATTCATGCACTTCTAGCATCTTACACTTCCTATACCACAATCACCCAACTCACAAAATGCTTGGCAACTATTCATAGATTCATAATATTCTTATATGTATGGCTCTTAACGCACACTAGAAAATTATATAAAATTCATCATAAAATACACATTACCTACACCATCTAAACATGCAGTCCCCCTTCCAAGTTAATATCTCAGTCCATAGCACTACATGGCTCTTATAGGAACTATAGGGTGACCATCACAAAGAAAATGCTCTCAAGGAAATTTTATGGGATTCATGTACTTAGGATTTAAAATTTGGTTGTAACTTGAAACCTCATTAAATAATGGGTTAAAACTTAGCATGCAGGAATGGTGGTTTGAACAAAAACCACATTGTCATCATTCAAAACAAGGTGCATTACAAGGATGTGGCTTATATACCAACTCCCATCACCAACATACCTCTAAGTCTATTCCATTCTTGGCTTCCAATACCTAAGTAGTATAACATGAGCTCATAGGATAATTTATGTCACCTAAAAGATTTAGTTCAAACACATTAAAAACTTCTGTTCCATTCTTCTACATATGGGAATGCAAGGAAAATGCAATAATCAGATTCAACATGATCATGCCACAAGGTCATAACCATAAATTTAAATATGCAAACAAGCCACAAAGCATATATAAATCATAAAAAAAATTAAACATGTTGCATACAATTTGTTTTTTGATAATAATAAGAGCACTTATCTGAATTGAAGTTGCCCAACAAATTGACTAAGGGTGAGGACTTTTCGACCCAACCATAGGCTTAGTTTCAGATTCCTTTATACAACTGGCCACCCCCTAGCCAAACAATGATACCACCAGGGTTAATTTTGGGAGAAGATCTTATCAAAGTTTGGCAAAAAGGTATACTCTCATAAGGTAATTTTCATAGGGAAAAACTCCTCATATGATCCTAGGACTCCCACAAACTCTTGGTAGCCCCTCTTGTTGGCTTAATGAACTTCCCCTTCACATCTCCATATTTTTTCAAGGAAACACCTCCTTCATTGTTTCCAGTGCATCCAACAAGGCATTGACTCATTGTCCCAAGTTCCAGAAGAGCCAGAGGTTCCCCATCTAAATTTCTATCTTGAATTTGCTAGTATTTCCTCTCTATTTGTATCAACAACAACTTATCTCTCCTCCTCTCCTATGTTCTCTCTTTACATGCAAAATTTGGTTTGACTACCCATTCATGCATTACCTCACAAAATCACAATTTTATCTCTTACGAATGGAGTCCTGGGTCATCCACGATTTCCCAAGAAGGTTGTACTCATCCCATGCCTCTCATTCGTTGTTGAGAGGACATTGTTAGCTACCACCCAGGCTTAATGATTGTTGGAAGGAGACACTTCAACCAACCTAGTATTTTCATTAAATGATCTAGGATGGAGGGAAAATCGGTGAAGTGTTTTTCAAATTCAAAATTGGTTTTGGTAAGGGTGGCTTGGAATTATTTACAAGGTAAACCCCCATATTCACCCTCACCATTACCCACTCATGGTATCATGGTCCTTTTAGGTTCTCATCCCTTATTCAATCACTTGGCATTTTCATTAATTAAAATAAGATACATATAAATTGTCCTTGATTTTTCGAATTCAACATGGCATGCTAATAAAATGTTCAAGCTGAAATTAAAACAATACTAAACACAATTAATTACAATTTGTTAGGGGATCAAAATTGGGATATTACAATACTACAACAAGATATATTTTTACTATTAAAAATAAATAAAAATTCAAACCAAAATTGGAAAGAAACACCTCCCAACCATGTTACATGAATGAAACCAACAAAATAATGGATCTAGACAATGAGATAATATAGAAAACCAAAATAACTTTCATAATATTTATAGCTAAGTAAACAGGTAAGGGAAGGCCAATGTGAAACCATTTCCCAATGAATTCACGGTTCAACAAAGAGTGTAAGGTAGTGAGGAAAATACACCCGAGAGACAAGACTAAAAAGAATGTCACTCTATGCAAGCTAACCATGAAAAAGAAAAATTGTAAATTTGAGAGGTTAAGACATCAATAAATTCTAAAGATGGAGAAGGAAAACCAAAAACCTATTGGAGAGAATCATAAACCTAGATACATGGGGTAGTAATGATATCACACTAACCCAATGGCTATCTCATGTGAAAAATCTATATAAAAATAGAGAGAAAACAACCCCAAAAAATAAGCATAGGGGAAGAAATAATCACAAAAGAGGATGTGCAGGAGGGTATAAAAAAGATGTCATTGGGAAAAACAAAATACATCGAAGACTTGCCAGAAGAATAGATGAAATGGTAAATGATTCCCTTAATAGACACCTTAAACCCTACTTAATAGCATAGTCAAAGAAGAGTTCCCAAGCAACTAGGCAACAATTCTCATCTTGCCCATATTCAAAGTGGAATACAAACACAAGTTAGGGAACTACATAACCATCATTATCAATCTAGTGTTTTACAAGATCATGGGAGGGATGATCAAGGCAAATGTGAGCAAATGGCTAGAGGAAAAGGATAAAATATCCAAAGGGAAAGTTATTTTTTAACCAAAGAACTCCACCAGTGAAAACTGCTACTCATAATAGAAAAGACTTGGGACAACAAAGGAATATAGCTATGATGTTGCTTTGTTGATTTCAAAAATTCCTTTGACACCGTATTGAGGGAGAAACTATGAGAGAGGTTAATGGAAATGAGGGCCACGAATGGTTGGAGGGAAAAAATCATAGTTTATATGACTAAGTAAAGGTCAAAATCAAAACTATAGAGGGTGTTTCCTACATATTCAACAATGACATTAGGGTGAAACAAGGTTACTCCCTCTCCCCATATTAATGTTTGGTGTTTACATAGATAATCTATAGGAATGGATAAACAAGAAAGGTGGAGAAGGGTTGAACATAATAGGGATTATCATAAAGATCTTGTTGTATGTAGATGAAGTGACACAAAATTTAAGACACTAAGGGTCCTATAGGATCACCTAGAGGACTTAGAGTCCTTTTGCATGGAGGTTGGGATGAGCATGAATGTGTGCTACACTAAGATAATAGTCTTGTTGCTAAAAAAATAACAAAGAAACCAAAAATTAGTTTTGAAGGAGATACAAAAAGGTGGGACTAGATTTGAATGAGAAGTAAAGGTGGGATGCACGCATGAGGAAAATACTACAAGGGTGGAAAGAATTAATTTTCCCACTACAAAATAAATGCAAGATAATAGAGGTTAGGGACTAGCAAATGTTACACTCCCTCTTTCAAACACTCATAACCCTAATACTTATTTGTGGATGAGAAGTATGGGGACCAATCATATCTATAAACATATGTAACCAGATTGAGAGAGTAAAAAAACAAATGATAACAAGATGTGTATGAATAAAAAAAGAATACCCCTTATGAGATACTCCTACAGGAAACAAGCCTATACCCAATATAATTGGAGGCACTAAGAAAATTGATTATGTGAAGACAAAAAATAGTAGTCATGGACAATGACTGGATTCTAATTAAAATCAATGAAGATAAGATAAAAGGGAGGAAGAAACATGGAACCAAAAGAGCACAAATTGAATCAAAGAGTGGGATATATAAGAAGAAATGTACCTTATGGATAAAAAGGTGTTGAGGCATCATGTATAACAATGATGTAGGAAGGGAAAATGGACAAAACACACAAASAKAAAACTATGATACTACTACATWTATAACTTGAATAGATAAGAGGAGATCAAAGTGAAAATTTACTTCAAGCTTAACATTCCATGGCATGAAAAATAGGTAATATTGAAACTAAGAAGAAACTCACATAGGTTGATTTGTAAGACAAGACGATGAGAATGATCCAAGGAGTAATGGGAGGAAAGCTTATGTCTTGAGCATTTGGAAATGGGAAGTAGAAAATGAAATTTTTCTCTAGATACTATGTTTATATTTTGAATGTACTTTTCAAAACTCTAAACATAGTTTAATATCCAAATATTATTCTCAAACTATGACAAACTGTGAAAATCTACATACACAAACTCTTTCTCCTACACCATGTGACATGCTCACAAATAAGGGAGATGTCACATTTTCATATAAGATACTAGTAATCAATATTTCAAGAGGAACTAATGAGAAGTAGAACAAGGTTAGCTAAGAAAATGATGCAAACAAAAAATAAATGGTTGAGAGTTGAGTCAACAAGATAGTTAACTCTTATATGCAAAGTGAAGATGACTACACTTAATTGAATACACTAAATCCATGATTCAAGCCCCACCATTACACCAGAAACTCTAGTCATAATTTCTTGTTTTGTTCTCATAAAAATTGAATACACTAAATTCATGATTCAAACCCCGCCATTACACCATAAACTCTAGTCATAATTTCTTGTTTTATTCTCATAAAAATTGAATACACTAAATCCATGATTCAAACCCCACCATTACACCAAAAACTCTAATCATAATTTCTTATTTTATTCTCATAAAAATGATACACATCAAGTAAATTTTATTAACTTTATTATCCATATGATAATTTGATAAATCTATCTATTAATCTATTTATAATAATCTATCTATTCCATACTTTTCTTCCTTTACACATATTACATAATTCAAATTGTATTTTTTCACACATTTCTCAAACTTGAATAGTAATCAATATATATAAATGATCTTACAAAAGCCACATTCCACGCACATACCTACTACTTGGATTGATGCCAACAAATCAATTCCAAAATGACTCATTCCTTCTCATTTATTTTTATATTAATATTGAATATGTAAATTATAAATTCGAAATTTTGAATGCGTGGGTATATTTTGTGAAACTCCAGATGAAACTCGACTCCACTTGGGAGAATGTGAATCCCACTCATTAAATGAATGTGAATATAATATTAAAAAATTCATTTCATAAATGATTAGTCTTTGCCTCCAAGATTTGGTGAGAATTTTTTGTTTGATTCGAGAAAGAAAGATGATAAGGTGTTAGCATTAACTTCATCAATATATAAAATTATAATAAAATAAAATATTGCTTCATGGTCCAGAATCTATTTCCTAACCTCCATCACAAAATATTATATTTAATATTATAAATAAATTTTAATTAATTAAAAATTTGAAAAAGTTTGGACATAGACACTTACACTCTTTTTTCCATTTAACATTTGATAATGAAATCTAAATTTATTATATATATATATATATATATATATATATATATATATATATATATATATATATATATAAAATAAATTTAGATTTCATTATCAAATGTTAAATGGAAAAAAGAGTGTAACTGTATTGTTAGTTTTTTGTTAGTTTGTTTATGATTTGTGGGACTAGCCTGTGGTTTGAGAAACCACTACTCAGGGGCATCTAAGTCATCAAAATCATCTGGGGATCGTATGCCTTGAGCCACACCAATCCTTAACACGACTGGATTTTTTATCCCCACATGTTTCAAACCAGTGACTTAACATCATGGAGTGCCTTAACAACACACTCACTGACTGTCTTACACCTGGGAAAATACACACACACACACACACACATATATATATGGAGTATTATTTTTATTAATAGAAGTATAATTTAAATGGAATTTAAAATGTTTTTTTTCAAGTTGCAATTTTTAATAAGAGAAAGAAAGGTAGGGTATGTACATTTTTATAAATTAAGAAGTCAAATTGCTACATAGAAGAGTTTTATCCCTCAAATAAGACATATATCAATTTGGTGTTTGTTTTTTCCACAGAAAATTTCTCATTATATTTATAAAAATATAATTTGTTCTCACAACAAGCCTTACATCATAAGTTATCTTGAGCTAAAAACACAAAACATAGCTACACAGATTTTCATATTCCTTACAATAGGCACTTCTTCTCCTAAAGTTCCAAGTGAGGAAAAAATTCAAAAAGGAATAATGTCTTTCATACTTAGCTAAATATTGTAGCTATTGATACCATCAACTATTTACTAGACTACAAATATTTACTCCCCCTGGAGCCTTCTAAAACATCTTTAAGAAAACTGTGGGACCCTCATGACCACACTCCCATTGATTATAGGCTATGCTCCCAGAGAGTTTTGATAGTGCCAGTTTTGATAATTTGTCTACCTCTTGATTCTCTTCTCTATATATATGCACAAATGTTATATTGATAATTTGGTGTTTGGTTACAATATGACTTTAAAAGTAAACTAATATAATATTATTGTATAATGATTGATTGGTTGTGAGGTGACTATGTGTACTTAGTTAGTCTTGCTCTAGTCTATAAAACATGTTATATATATATATATTCCAAAGTAGGAAAAAGCCCGCATTAAGTAGGGTTATCGTGGTAGCTTCTACCGCTACAATCTCAAGACCCCTATGTGTAACTAAATAATTGTGTGCAAACAAAACTTGACCACCTAAAATAACTCATTGGTGGTCCATAAGGGGACAACCTTTCACTCTTGTTAGATGTGTTTGGGTCTTAGGCCATTAACTTGATTCCTTATGTACAAGGAAGATGAGATCTTAACCAATTAAAAGCAATTTTAAGTCATAAAAAACAACTTTAATGAGTCACTAATATCTATTAAATGCATACCTAGTATCATCCCCTATGATCATTTCTAAAGTTATTAAATAAAATCTACTCTGAAAAAACTAACCTATAACCCCTACTTAAAACTTGATACTAAATCTAAATTACAATTTAACTTCATAGTAAAAAAAAAATACAATAAATAGTTATCCTATACATATATTTTATAACCTTCCAAATAACTTCTCTAACTAACTACTTATAGAAAAAAAAAATTACTCTCTCCTATGTTAACTAAAACTCAAAACATGTGAGGCTCAATCTAATGTTCTAGAAGCAGTGCCCGCATAAATCCAATCACTACCATCTAACTTCCATAGAGCAATCTTTCAACGCACATAATTCCCATCACTATCATCTTATTTCAAAAGTCCACTCTCGCCAGCTCTGTAAGGTTAGAGGTGCCTCCTTTTGCTCGGAAAGGACAATTTCCATTCCCAAATCATATAGGTTTTCTATTTGTCATATTGCAGTTTTTCAATTTCGCCAAAAGCTCATTTAAGTTTTTATATTTAAAAATATATAACTTATTTTAAATAAATAATATATAATCATTTAAAAATCCAAAGTTTCTTGGTGAAAGATATTGTCAATGTATTTTTTAAATCACTACCAATAACATAATTAGCTCATTAAAATCACAAATAAATCCATTTGTATCTCGTGCCCGAAAGTTTCAACTTCACGCGTTCTCTTAATAATCATTGTTGACATGGATGATGAGATATATTCTCAATATTTTCTAAACATTTTATATTACATAGAAAATATACAATGTAAATAGTTCTAATTTTTATCATCTTAACTTCACTAATTTATATTTTATGGTGGGTTTAATGATTAAGAACATGTGTTTTTTCTTAAGAAGTTATAAATTCAAATTTAGAGGGAGGTAAGGTATGTATATCTTTATAAACTTTAGCAGTTAGTGGAGGGGTCCCTTGTCCCACAAATAAAGGGGGACCTCATACACTAATTTGGTGTGTCAAGAGCGGAGGGGTCCCTTGTCCCACAAACAAGGAGGTCTGATACACCAATTTGGTCAATTGTCCCACAAACAAGGAGGTCTCATACACCAATTTGGTCAATCTGTGTGTGACTTGACGGTGAAATAATTATAATAATAATTATAATAATTATTACTATTATTATTATTATTATTTAATTTCTCATATTCATTTTAATCTTAAATTTAACACCTCGGATGGGGTGACACATGGGCCACATGGGCCACACACATCGTTGGATGGGGCAATCATGAGGGAAGTTAAAGCCTCATGCCGCCATCCTCCCTCCCTGTCCAGTCATGATGGCTCTCATGCTTAAACACCAAGCCTTAGTGCGTCGGGCCTTAATGGAAGCCTGGGCTCGGCTCCTCGGCCTCAGTACGATCCTTGAGATCGCCATCACACCAACACTAATGGCTACCAGAGCCATAAATGTTTCTTCCCTCCTGGTCTTTTCATTGTGTGGAAAGTGTTATATGGGGCGTTTGAGCTCGGAGCCTAGCACTCTTCTGTTGATCCTGCCCCGAGATTCAGCTTGCTCCTATGGTTTTTATGCTCGCTTGGTGCCTTGTGCAGCGATGTAACGAGAACGAGGCAAGCCTCGTCGAGGCTCGGCCTACTACAACAGATTTGGATGACACAACCGGTTGGGGCCTGCCTCTCACACTCTCATGCTAAATGAAGACCGCATGGGCTCTTCGTGGCAGAATTGGTCTGCACAGGCCCCTTTAGAGTCTTGGCCTCACCATGACCAGGGACTTACCTCTCGAGCTCCAGTTCCAGACGAGGACCATCCGAGTCTCTCAAGGCTAAATTGGTACACGTAGACTCATCAACAGCCACATCCTCCTAGTACTGAGAGTCTCTAAGGTGGTTTCCCGGTGGAAGAAGAATTTCTTCCCAATTGGGGAGAATTCTTTCCTTTCCTTCCTTCGACCGTCCTGCTACCTGTACAACCAGTCCATTATAAGAGTTAGTCGTTATGGGATGCATAGTGGAAGAAGAGGCCTTACCTATAGACGACCACTTAGGGCGTAATTCAACTGCCTCCATGGAAGGAGACCCTGTCACAGACTCTGTTGTTTCCTTCAACTCCATCGTTGCCACCTTGGAGGAGAACTAGGCTCAAGTGGACTACCACCCAACTCCAGACTCTTATAGAGTCATGGGCGACCACCTGGATTTAATATTTGAAATGAGGAGGGACTTGGTCAAGCAACAACACTGCCAGAGTTTATTTGGAAAACACCTAGATGCCCTCTATGCTTCCATGTCAAGCGAGCCTGAGAAGAGTCGTTGCCCGACGTGTTGTCAACCCTTCATCTTCAGACTTCGTCACGATGGACGCCCTGGCTCGCCACATGCATAACTTCTCACATGTTTTTTTTCTTTGGGTCAATGGCTAATTTTTTGCAAAGTTTGCCTATGTTAATCTCTGGTTCAAACCCCATAGCCTCAAGATTGATAGTCTCTAGTTCATCCCGGGGCACCCAGTCCACCACCTATTTTGGTTTTCACGAGAGTGGCAGAACAGGTAGCAAATCCCCTTGTTGTAGTTTGATAGTTGTTGTCTTTTTTTTCAAGTTATGTAACTATGGACATATGTCACGCCTTTGTGTTCTAGTTTTCACTTCGATAGCAGAACAACTGGCTTACTCTCATGTATATCTAGACACGTAAGTTTTTTTGCTTTCGTAAGGTAATATAATTAATTTTATTTAAAAAAAAATTCTTAAATTTAATAAATATATAAATACATAAAAAAATCTGAAATTTAATAAATATTTAAATACATTAAAAAAAATATTTAAATATAATTTAAAATTTAATAAATATTTAAATACATTAAAAACATATTTAAATATAATTTGTTTCATATATATATGTAAAAGTTAAAATGAAAATAAATTTATATTTCAATTAATTTTTTTATTATTATAATTTTTTTTATTTTTATTATTTATTTTTTATTATTATAAATTTTTTATAATTATTTATTTTTTATTATTATAATTTTTTATAATTTTATTATTGTAATATATTTTTATTTTAATTTTATATTTATGAATTTAAAAAAAAACTTTAATTTATTTTATTAGTACTACATTATACATCTCAACCATAATAAAGTGTGTCTCACTTCTTTTAACATACTTCTTTTAAAATAATAAAATGTTAATGTGGAGTATATGTCTTTTACCAACTTTTATGAAAACAACTTTGGACGTCTAAGTCAAACCAAAATTGTACTATAGTATAGTTTATGTGAGAACATATTTCTAAAAATAATTTCAACCTTACTCTAAATACTTAATTTATTAATTTATCAATGAAGAGTAATCAAATATAACTAGATTTAGTATATTGTTAGCATAGTAAAAGAAACACAAGGTGGATTTGTTGGAAAAAAAGAAAGTAATTTTTTAGATAGTACAATTTCATATAAATATTAAAATCAAATTCAAATATAACTAGATTTAGTATACTATTAGCATAGTAAAAGAAATGTCAAAGGAACACAAGGTGGATGTGTTGGAAAAAGAAAGTAAATTTTTAGATAGTACAATTTCATATATAAATATTAAAATCAATTTGATTCATAGATAACCTTTAAATAATATAAATGGATGGTAAAAGAAAAGAAGTTTTTTTCAACTACTTTGTCAAATATTATAATAATACATAAAATACCACCTTGTTGGAAAAAGAAAGTAATCTTTTTAGATAGTACAATTTCATATATAAATATTAAAATTAAATTGATATAAAAATAATCATTAAATAATATAAATGGATCTTGTTGGAAAAAGAAAGTATTTTTTTTAGATAGTATAATTTCATATATAAATATTAAAATTAAATTGATGTAAAAATAATCATTAAATAATATAAATAAATGGTAGAAGAAAAAAACATTTTCCAATTACTTTGTCAAATATTATAATAATTCATAAGATATATTTTTTCTAACCACCTTCTTAAACACTATAATAATATTTAAAATTAAACATTATAATAATATTTCAAGTATAAATATGAAAAAAATACATTATGCATATTAAAATAATCTACATGAGCATTTATATGTCAATTAACATTAGCTACTTAATCTTGCTCATATGATTATCTAGTCATGCATGCAAGCCATGTAAGGGAAACTAACCATATTACAATGAATGGTTCATGTTTAATGTTATGTAGGTATGATTATCGATATATTTAAAGATAATATGCATGAATAATTTATGAATAAATTAATGGTCCTTAATATATTCAAGGATAAGATAAGCGTTTTTTAGATGGTCTATGAATAATTTAATAAATGATAAAATAGGAATAATTTAATAAATGATAAAATAGGATCTAGGAATAGAGATCAGTGTTATTCGTTTGTGAAATATTATAGTGTAGGAGAAATATGACAGGATCTATGTTATAGATCTTGACATTAAGATAAAAATATTTAAATATTTAAAATTTATAAAAAAAATTCTCTTAGATCTCGACTTTAAGATAAAAAGAATTCAAACATTAAAAATTTATAAAAAAAAATCAAAAGGGAATTGCCAAGAATGTTCAAAATGATTTTTAAGAGACTCCATAATAATCACTCTGAAGAAATGGGAATGGACCACGAGATTACATGGAAGAAAGGCATAAATAAATTGGGCTAGTGTAAGAGTTGCTAATAACCTTGAATCAATTTCTTGATGGTTTAATTGCAATATATTTCACCATCTCTGCGTAAACTTGTTCAATATATTTGGCTCATGCATACTCTATTCCTTACAAATCAAAAGGGAGGCACATTGCAATATGATATTTAGTCATTTCCTCCTATGTTTTGTTCTCGTGTTTGTACTATAGTTGCACTTAATTGATTCCTAGATTCGTCACTTATGAGAATTAGGAACTGAGAATTAGGAACTGAGTGTTTGCATAAAATCTAATATAACATTGACCTAAATTCTTGCATTGTTAATATGAATGATTTAATAATACTTTAGAAAGTCTTCCACATTACATTACACATGTTCAATGGCAATAGGAGGAACACTAAGAGGAATTTGATGCAAGACCCATACATATTTTTTTGGATATGTAGGAAATAAGGGATTGAATGGTCATCATGGGATTCACCCCATACATCGTGGACAACCGACAAATTGTTTTAGAGAAGTTACATCCTTCAAACAATGCTTTCGGTGTAATTGCTAACATGGAGTGAAATTCCATTATAAAACTCTGTAATTTAATAATGTTTTATAATATATCACATAAATAACAACTATTAGCAAAATTTATGAAGTTATAGTCTCTCTTTATTGATAATTCATCGTGACAACCCAAATCCCTAGTTAAAAGAAGACTACACTTCATATGGAGTAAGCTAATCTAGTAGAAAAAGGATCTTCTTTCTAACCATAAATTATAAATATGATAAGAATTTTGTAACATCCTGCTCTTCTGCACACCTGATGTGACTTATTCTTTGAGGACACTTGTGTGCAAGTGATCTGGTTCATTATATGATTGACTTCTTCGCTTATGGATTCTGATGATGAGACTGTGGATTATGATGTTATGTTATATTATTTATGTATAGACATGTGTTATTGACTAGTTTCTCCTGAGTGTGCAGGAATCTTGACAGATTGAGGATGTCGATGGCATCAATGGACCTCCTTGGACTCTGGATCGAGTCAGGGAGTGGACTGTATATGATTTGTGTATTTCTGTTATTGCATATGTGACATATGACTAGGTATATTATGATGTTGTTTATGGATTACTGACATGTTTCGTTGATGGATGCAGGATGAATATTGATTTCTAACCAGACTAACATTTAGAGTAAAGGGGTCATACACGACAACCAGAGATATTGAGGGAGAGGTGTGGCAGCAGCCCTGCCACAACCTACTAGCACTCCTGCCATGGCTCGAACTGTAGGTTAATGATTACCTAGTTCAAGAGATCCACAATGCCATGAGGGAAGATTGAGAAAGTCACTCACGAAGATTCGAAGGGACACACATTAAGGCAAGGTCCTTATTCCTTAGAGGCCCTTAGTCTCCCACAAGGTCGCTTGACGGAGTATTGACTCCAAGGGAAGACATCTACCAAAATCAGTCAAAAAGGCGAGTGGCACCCTTGGAGCATGTAGTGTGTCTTGAAGGGCACATCGCGGTTTTAACACTAGTGAGTCAATGAACCTAAGTACCTAGAAAACAATATCTCATTTTGACTTGGTTAGCCTTAAAATAAATGTTGTGTGAGTAAAGTTTAATAATTATAAAATTTTCTTTAAAAACAATTTTTGCTAAGCCTAGTTGAATTTAGAGCATAGATCTAATTGGGGTATAAGGACTAAAACTAATTAATCAATTAATAAAGGGGGGATGAAGAAAAAATAAATTTAGAATTTAAAGGAGAATTAAATTATTTAAAAAGATTAATTGTTGTTTATGTGCAAAACTTGCTAATTTTGAACTTAGACAAAAAGGGAAAATTAATTGCAAAAGGAATGTGGAACATAGAAGGAATCTACTATAGAGAACTTTCCTAAAATGAACTCAACTAAGCTTTAAGAAAGACGTCAGTCATTAAGGGAATGTGAGGGAATAAAGGGACATCGAGGAGCATTTTTAGGAACACTTTTAGGTGGGTGAGGGAAATTGACAATTTAATTTAATTAATTAAATGAAATTCTAGTGCAACTAAGGATCGGGTGACAAGTGTACGGGGGATAATTTTTCCTAATAAATTTTAATAAAATGAATTTAATGTGAAAATGGAAGTGTCACTAAGAATAACTCTATAAAAGAAATGGCAAAGAAGGGATATAGATCACGACTGGTATGCGTAAGGTTATGTTGCCAATTTTTTCTCTTGATTGATTTTTCTTGTGGGAGTTGGGATACCCAGCTCGAATAGAGAGTGGTAGCTCGACCTTGCGAGGCGAGTTGAGAGCTAGCTTTCTTTGGTTTGTGTGCGTGGTCCCTTTGTGGCTCGAGGGGCTCAGGGGGAATAAGAGTACCCCTAGTGTTGGTTGGTAGGTACTAGTTGTTGGATCATGTTGTCATTGATGCTAATGGTTTGATTGATTGATGTCAAGTGATTGATTAATGGAAAAGGATTGATTGATTGATGTCAAGTGATTGATTGATGTCAAAGAATTGATTGATTGATGATTGATGTAATATAATATGTATTGTCCTTGATGAGAATGCATAGATGAAGATGGATCAATGAGTTGTCATTGATATGATGAAGATGGATCAATGAATTGTCATTGACACATGATGAATATGGATCGATGTGGTTTTATTGGTATATGATACATTGTTGGAAAAATTTATAGATGACTCATTATTGTCTTATCATGATTGATAAGGTGCACAAATGGATGAACTCTAAAGTGGTCCCCTTATGGTGAAAGCCCTCACAGGGAGACACTTTGCGGATTGAGTTATCCTAGAAGAATGGTTGGAGGACCCATGCTCTCATTATTGTCTTATCATGATTGATAAGGTGCACAAATGGATGAACTCCAAAGTGGTCCCCTTATGGTGAAAACCCTCACGGGAAGACACTTTGCGGATTGAGTTATCCTAGAAGAATGGTTGGAGGACCCATGCTTGTATGTGGGATAACGAGATGAAGATCAAGGAAATTTTTGGTGAAATGATCCTAGATGTATAGTGCTTGTCATTCCATTTCTGGTGGTATGTAGAATGTCACATAACTCCTCACGATTAGAGAGTTATGGCCATGAGAAGTTGGAGACCCCAGGTTTGGGTAATGGACCCAAGTTTGTTTGATGGGTAACGGTATGAGTTATGATATATTTTCAGAAAATACTATTCTATATGAATAGTACATGTCATGCCATTTCTGGTGGTATGTGGAACGCCACATAACTCCTCACGGTTTGAGAGTTATGGCCTTATGAAGTTGGAGGACCCTCACATGTCATCTAGAAGCCCCAAAAGGTCAAAGTAGTCAAAATGGTTTAAGGGATTTTAAAAGGTAAATAATAAAGTGAAGTGATGAGTGTACTATAATTCAAAGTGAATACAAAATAAATTATTTAAATAATAAATTTAATGGAGAAATTAGAAGTGGGTTAACCCTAAATTAATGAAAGTGGGGCCAAGTGACTTAGAAGATGTTTTTAAGGAAGTTACTTGGAGAGTATAAATAAGAGACAAGGCTCTCTCATTTTAATCACACTTGAGCATATTGAATATCTATATGTTTCTGAGGTAACCAAGGATATCTATGCCGAAATTATAAGGAAAGGTGAAGAAAAGAAGGCTGAAATGCAAGGAAGGATAAATTCTTTTGATGATGCTTTCTAAGGTATGATATTTACAGGTCATCTCACCATTTTCACTATAAATTTTTTTCTACAATGATTCAGACCATGAAATGGCTATTCCATTGAGAAAAAAACATACCCAAGTATCTGTGGTAAAAAATTCAGCTTGTGGGTCATTGTATTTTGGGAGTTACACTCCGTGGACAATAGGGTTTGTGGCTAGTCCTGAAACTAGTAAAAAACAGGTGTTTCAGGTAAAAACATCATAACTTATTCATAACAGGTCCAAATTTAGTGAGACCAAATGTGTTGGTTATATTATAGTCTTTAGTATGTTTTATAATAGTTTCAGATCAATTCAACGAATATTTTGTGTTGGGCACGCTCTACAAGGTCGCTCTCTAGAATAAGCTAGAATTTAGCAAGGTATGCCATTTTTGTGTTATAAATCCTTTTCTGAGAGGTTCCAAGTAGTGCCACCTGGAGGAATTGCATAAAACACACTGAATAACATTGTGTATCAGTTTCATATCTTTATTCATTACAGGTACAAAGTTATGATTATTTCAAGTTGGGGTTGTTGACTAATCCAAAACTAGTCATGGTTGAGACA
>ML802504.1:196504-220741 GCA_009831015.1 Picea engelmannii
CAAAGATCAGTTGCAGGGAAATAAACAGGAAAAAGAAAAACAAGAATACACAGTGCTTGATGAGATCACTGAAAAAGAAATTCCAAAGGAACCAGAAAATCAAAATGTACAACAACAGGAGCAACAGGTACCTCAAACACCTGTAAGTGTTGTTAGAAAATCTACCAGGTTAAGTATACCCCCTAAACGATACTCTCCTTCATTGTATTATTTACTGTTGACTGATTCTGGTGAACCAGAATGTTATGAAGAGGCAATGCAGGTAGACACCAAAAGGAAGTGGGAGCAAGGCATGAAAGAGGAAATGGATTCCTTGGTAAATAATCATACTTGGGACTTGGTTTGGTTGCCTGCAGGAAAAAGAGCATTCCAGAATAAATGGATTTACAAGTTGAAGGAAGAAGATGGAGGAGAAAAGCGGTACAAGGCTAGACTTGTTGTAAATGGGTTTGCACAAAAGAAAGGTATAGATTTGGATGAAATATTTTCTCCTGTTGTTAAAATGGCTTCAATTAGAACTATTTTAAGTCTTGTGTCAGTAGAATATTTTCATCTTGAACAATTAGATGTAAAAACAACTTTTCTCCATGGGGATTTGGAGGAAGAGATTTATATGCAGTAGCCACAGGGGTATGAGGTAAAAGGGAAGGAGAATTTGGTATGCAGGTTCAAGAAGAGATTATAAGGCCTAAAGCAAGCTCCAAGGAAGTGGTATCTGAATTTTGATAGGTTTATGACAGAACAGGGTTATAGTAGATGTCATTCTGATCACTGTGTTTATTTTAAAAAGCTAGAAAATTGAAGCTTTATTATCTTACTATTGTATGTAGATGACATGCTTGTTGCAGGGTCTAATATGCAGGATATAAATGTGCTCAAGAAGAAATTGGCCAATTCATTTGCGATGAAGGATTTTGGTGTTGCAAAGAAAATCCTTGGTATGAGAATAACAAGAGACAAGAAAAATCGCAAACTGACATTGTCTCAGGGTGAGTACACAAAGAAGGTGTTGGAGAGGTTTAGAATGCAAAATGAAAAACCAGTTAGTACACCTTTGGCCAGCCATTTCAAATTAACTAAGGAAATATGTCCCAAGACACAGGAGGAGATAAAATACATGTCCAGGGTCCCATATTCATCAGCAGTTGGCATCTTGATGTATGCAATGGTTTGCACAAGACTAAATATTGCACATGCAGTGGGAGTTGTGAGAAGATATATGAACAATCCAGGTAAAGAACATTGGGAGGTAGTAAAGTGGATTCTCATATACTTGAGAGGTATTGCTAATCATGCATTATGTTTTGGAGGTTCAGAAACCATTCTACAAGGATATGCTGATTCAGATATGGCAGGTGATAAGGATAGCAGTAGGAGTACCACAAGATATGTGTTTACTATAGGTGGAACAACAGTAAGTTGGATTTCAAAACTGAAAAAGGTTTTTTCACTTTCAACAATAGAGGCAGAGTATGTTGCTGCTACAGAGGCTAGTAAAGAGATGATTTGGTTACAGAGGTTTATGGAGGAATTGGGAAAGAAGCAAGAGAATAGCAGATTGTACTGTGACAGTGAGAGTGCCATTCATTTTACAAATAAATCAGCCTTCCATTCGAAGACTAAGCATATATAGTTGAGGTACCACTTCATATGATCCACCTTGGAAGATGGACATTTGAAGTTGGAAAAGATACACACTAGCCAGAATCCTGCAGACATGTTAACAAAGGGAGTAAGCAGGGAGAAACTGAGTTCCTACTCAGTTTTAGTTGGTCTTCAAGAATGAAGATGAAGATGAGGAATTTTCCAGGTCCAAGAAGGTTCAGAGTCCAACATATACAACAACAATGGAGTTGTTGAGATCAGTCTCCAAGTGGGAGATTGTTGGTTATGGAGCCTGATTATCTTCCTGATTCAGAGGTCTTTTACTTCCATCCATGTTTATACCCCATGAAGTATTTACACCCCAGAAGTATGTACACTCTTCCACGTGGGGGAGTGCAGAGGGGGGGTACCCCCTCTGCAGGGTTCGAGGGGGCTATCCCCCCAGCTGGGGGCAAGCGAGCCCCCGAAGGAAAAATTGCATTGTAAATGTATATTGTAATTTCATTGTAAATCTGGACCATTCATTATAAGGTCGTAGATCTAACAATAGAGATTATGTTAGGGTTTTTTTCCCTAGAAGGAAACCCTCTTTTATGAGGGAAATGCATTGCGGCTATGGTTGATGGCGAATATTGTATTCTGAGATAGGAGACTGTGAGAGAAAGAAGAGGAAGTTACAATGGGTTTGTTGTAGGTTGTATCCCTTCATACGTTGGATAATAATAAAGGAAGGACCTAGCAATTTCTCTGGTGGATATAGCCCACACTGGGTGAACCACATAAATCTGTGTCTCTATTGTATTGTGTATCTTCTGTGTTTTGTTTCCGCATTTGTTTTATTTTATTGCTCCACGGTCCTGTTTTTCTAACACTGAGAATGTAAGCTGAGTATTGCGTATAGAGATGGTTCTCTTGTAGAGTTGTACTCTATTTAGTTGTTGCTAAAAAACCCCCGAATTGAAGTCCATAATAAAAAGAAAAATTGTACATACATCTTTTGTTTTTTGTGTTCCTTGTGGAGATGATTTGTTGATGATATGTTGTTGATATATGTTGTTGATATGTATTCACATCTAACTAATTATAAATGACAACAATGAGTAATGAGAAAATGTTGAATGTTAACTAAGGAGTTTTTGTGTAAGAGGGAAGTTTTGGGAAAAATATCCCCACACTCATTCACCCCCCCCTCTAAGTGTGGTAGGTGTGTCCAAAACTAGTGAGGTCTCAGTGGTTATCATGCAGGAGCTGGACAGAGCAAAAATGAGGGACAACAACTTTATATTCTTTGCCTTCGGTTATGATACGCATGTGTAAAATTTGATGTTGTAATTTAGTTAAATGTTTTATATGTGGAATTATATGTTTATGAACTTGAAATGGTTTTCTGATATAGCTAGGAAAGATTGCCTTATGTGGTTAATTAAATGTTTTTAAATGGATTTACACTCTCAATTTGAACTTCAACTGATGTCTCCTTCCCACAACCCTTGCTCTAAGTGTAAAGATGAATCGATAATTAATTCTTGTTTTCGCCCCAACAATCCCCTACTTTAAATTTAAGCGTTTGGATCTATGGCTGTAATTATACTCTTCTGCGTTGAGGAAGGGGCATTGCTCTGCGCCTTCACACCTTGATCAATTTTTATTTTTAGTTTATCTCTGCCCCAAGTATTTTTTCCCAACCTCTCCCTTCACCTTGTTGTGTTCCATCTCTTTTATCCCCTGCGAACTAAGAGCCCTTCTCGACATTTTTGGCTTAATAGTCCCCACTAAATCCTTGTTTCTCAATGTTCCCTCCCTTACATCTCTGAGTTTTTGAGCATCTGTTCCCATCCTGTTGGGGAAGGCAGGCATGCACGACACCTTTTTCTTCTTAGCAGTTCTATCCACCTTTACGCAGGGAATTTCTACCTCCTTACTCAGTGCTTGTTTAACAGTGGATCCATCTGAACCTTCCCTCAAATTTTGAGGTGTCCTTGCGTTTTGCTTCCTTCAAAACAATTTTTTCTTGGGCGTTTTTCTAGAATATCATCCATTTCCTAGCCTCTCATGGTAAGGAAAGTCTCCTTGGGCATCTTCCAAAAATTATCCTTTCACCAACTATTTTACTTAGATCACTCTACATTTTTGCAATCGTCCTCCATAGATTTCACTCTATGTTGTTTTAATTCTGCCAGAAGGATGTGTGAAGGCCCTATGTTTTCATTTTTTTACACTGGAAGGATAAACTAGAGTTAAGATTCCCTATGTGTTAAGAATGGATGGCCTGGATTTTTCATTTTTATTTATTACACAACAAAGACAAAACAAAAGGGTGAGACTTCCCTGGATGTTGATATTGGATTGCCTACGTTTTTATCTCTGCTAGCATTTTTATTATTCCATGCTCATCAATTTGTTTTATCTCTACTCAACGATTCATTTTTTCTCTGCTCAATGACTATTCTCACCTCTGCTCAACAAATTAGCTTTATCACTATTCAACGATTGATATCCTATACTCAATGATTTTATTTGTATCCTCAACAGATCTACAGTCTTCTTCCTCAACGTTTTGACAATCTATCCTCAACGCATAAACAATCTTCTTCCTCTGCGTTTGAAAGTTATCTCTCGAAAAAATTATCTCCCACCTCAGAGAAATCGTAGCCACACTCCCGTTGGTTTAGGCATATACCTCAGTGAGTTTGGGGCGCTAAATCCCAGAGATTTCTTTTATAATTTAATTGTCAGTTTAATTTTTCTAAAAATAAGGATTTGGTTAATGACGGTTGTCCAAGATATCACTAATGCTACCAAGTTATCATTAATGCATCCTTTATTTACGATATTTGACATATGTTTTAGACTTTCCTAACATTGACATAGAGGAGGTATATTTTCCTCACATGTTTCTTGAGGTATATGCATAGTAAAAAGCATACAATTAATTAATGGAGAGGATCTTTGAAGGTTACAACGATTAAATTTTTCAATTAGTATTTTAATTAGTATTGTAGATAGCTAGTTCTTTTTATCAAAATAAATAATTTGGAAGGTTTGTCATTTAAATACATTAAATGAAAGGTTTATTAAAAAAAAGAAAATGATTGATATTAAAAAGAAAAATAAACTAGTTTACAATCATAGTACACATTATATAAATAATCATAGTACACATTATATAAATTTTAAGAAAATCAAGACAAATGGATTGAGATTAAATAAGGAAAAAGTTAGTTTACATTGATAACCCACATTGTATAAATCCCAGGTTACAAGGAGAGTACCTTCTAAAAGTGAAAACATTATAAATTATGTTGTATGTGGGGATGGAGAGTGAGAATGAGATGCCCTTATTGACACACCTCCACTTATTAGTCCCTGACGTATGCATAGAGGGACTATAGTGATCAATAATTCGTTGACTTCATATTATTTTGTCCTTTGACCATAAATATTTGCATATTATCTATTGTTGGAACCAGGGAACTGAAAAAGTCGATTTTATATAATAAAAAGTACCATATTTGTCATGATTTGATTGGACAACAGAATGGACGTCTTATTGCCAGCTTCGTTATTCCCAATGTTATATATGTTGGCATATCCAAATTATTTGATCATATATGGTCTTTTTGAATCATATCTTTTCTTATGCATTGGTCGAAGGTGGATTAATGCTAGCATTAGTGCGAATCTTTGGTTTAGAATTTTTCTGCTAGGTAAATTTATGGCAATGTTTGATATGCTGGCATATCCAAAGTTTGGCCTTCAAATACATTCTCTACTGTTCGAACTATTGTTACATAAATTATAATAATTTTTTGGGATACGTCAAAGACCTGCCACATTGCATTTTTTTCTTAAATGTTTACAGAGCATTTCTGACAGACTTAAATGTTTACCTAACAGGCTTGGCAGCATTGAATGTTTACTTAGCAGACTTGTTACAATACATTTTCTTCCATTTTATTTATTTATATGCTTCAACACCATTGTTGGTTCACTGGTTCTTGCTTGTTTTTTGCATCTCCACTGATTTCTTAATTGTCTGTTGTTGTTGTTCTTGTTTGGTTGTTTGTGTTGTTGTAGTTTGCACGTTTGGGGTTATGTAACTGCAATTGGAACTGTTTCATTCATGGTGGACTGGTTGTTGCTTTCTTGTTTGTTCATTGTGTGTTGTTTATTGTTGTTTGATTCGACTTTGCAGGGTTCGGGTCCTGTGGTTGTAGTTGGGCCTTTTGGTGCTTCTTAAATGGGTTGTTATTTGCTTCTTGTTCTTGTTTGCCTAGGGTTTGAAATGTTGGGATGTTTCATCTGCAGTTGGATCTGTTGTTACATTATTTTGCAGTGGACTTTCCATAAAATACTATTAAGATAAAATAACATACAAAAAAATTTGCAGTCGATGTAAATTGCATCTCTTACGTGTTGAACCAGAGTTTGTTGACTTCAAACTATATTTCATAGTTGGCGATGTTTTTTTCCATGGTTTATGTCTTACTATGGTTTCATAGTTATGTTAGTAAGTTTTGTTGTGTGAGCAATATAGTTGTTCTCTCCCTTTTTTTCCCTCTTGTAAACTGCGTTTCTGGTTCTATAGTTTCTCACATTTCTGTTGTCATTACGATCGACCATTGTTCGGTTGCATACTTAACCATTTTTATGGACGCAACTTCATGGATAGCTGCTATCGAACTATGATAGCTTGTGTTTTGTGTATACATCTTGCACCCAGAACATTCGTTCTCTACAGTTCAACCTCGCACTCCTCGAAGTCGCAACCGTGCCTCTGCCTACGATGAGTTTGTCTATCCTACCTACCTTTCCATACTTAGTCGAGTTTTCAAAGTATGGAGGGTTGATGCGTTTCCAGGTTCAGAAAATTTAAAAGCATTTGTCGCTTCCGTCCATCCCCGCTACCTTCCACCATTCCTAATAGACATTAATTATTCTTTGAAAAGTCACAACCGACCAGACAGGTTCAAAAATATTGGCTTTAATAAGTGAAAATCTCGAGGACATCTCCCATTAAAATGAATAGACAAGTGAATATTATGGGATCTCGTAATTTCTTTTGCCTGCATTTTGAATTTGCAAAAAAAAAAAAAAATTTGGCTCTTTTGGTATTCTTAAAGGCTTCGGCATAGTGCACGAACGTGTCACCCATAGAGGCCTTGATGTCATGTCCCTCTTTAATATTGTGCATATCTTAGATGTCATATTTGAGAATCTGATTAGATATGGGAATGTTAATACGTGCTATTAGTCAGTATTCAATGTACATATTTGAAAAGATTGGCATTAAGAAGTGAAAATATCGAGAACATCTGTCATTAAAACGAATTAACACAAAATCTATGGAAGATCATCCAACATTGCTTTTAAACACTTTTTTCCATTTCTCTCTATCATAAAAGAGTTGTGCTTTAGCATGCCTTCGTTATAATGGTCCTGGTCATGGACATGTAAGACAACTTAGAGATGCGATTGAGGCCCAGATGAAAGAAGAGAGACTAGTTTTATGTGACGTGAGCTCTGAATAAAAAGAAACTTTGTTATCCAACATAAAATCAGAGAGAAGGAAAAAAAAAGAACAAGTATCTTCTGTTTGGTGTTCTCCCTGTATTCGATGCTTTGGTTGGTTGAAAAGGTTGCCTAGAGATTTGTTTGTTGAACTTTTTTTTTTCTTGTTGGGAGTTGTAATGGATTTTCATGTCACGTGCAAAATACTTCTTCGTTGAAGTATATAGTTTCTTCCAACAAAAAAGATTTGGCAAGTGTATCGATTTTTGCAGATCACACAAGAATTTCTCTTCCTTAAGGGCGTCGCACTTACCGTGGCTTGCAAAATGGTCTGCGATGTTCATAAACGATGCAAACTATTACTCCATTTGCGAATGTAACTAGAGGTGGGTAACAAAAACTGTATGGGTGGATAAACTGACATATTATCACTACAAAAGTTTCTATTTCAAAGTTTTTTGAGCTACTTATGGGTGTGGTAATTGACTTGACCGAAATCCATGTTCTTTGTCAAAGTTTGTTCGGCTTCCCCTATATGTAGTTGCAGACTCCACATATTTGGCGTCACCTCCGAACATTCCATACCTTTCTGTGGGCCGCCATATTTTCCACCGCTATGACTAAATATATATTCTGATGTGATATGAAACATTTGATACACTTTCCAGATCTGTGCTAATGCATTCTGCAACATTTGATACACTTGTCAGACCTGTGCTGCCCGAAGAAGCCATGTACTTCAATAGAATAACATTTTACAGTTAGCTTGCATGTTCGTTCCAATTTACTGTAGTAAAAAAAAGAAGTTCAACATACAAATATTCAGGCAAGCTTTTCAACCAAACATATGATTGAATACAGGGAGAATAACAGTCAGAACATACTTGAATTGTTTTCCCGTCCCATAGCTAATGTCACATAAAACAACTCCCTCAACTTTTAATTTGGTCTGGATCACATTTCTAAGTTGTCTTGAATGTCAATGGTCAAGAACATTGCAAGGAAATCACCTTAAACCCCAAGTTTTCAACGACAAAGGGAAATTAATACTTGACAAACAATGGAATGTTGAATAACCATCCATTGCAAGCATGCCATATTTGGAAGAGACAAGCTATTCAAAAAATTGGGATAGATCTAGTTGGCAACACCAATTAAGTCCAAGATCGGAAATTGATATTCAACTCATTTTTTTATGAATAAAGGATTTGATCATCAAGAAAACTGTCAACAAGCTTCATCAATGCACATATTTTTTCTATCCGATTGTAGGCCAAATCGCAATCATTGTGGAAAATAATCTCAATTGTGTTTTGTAACCCATATTATTTGAATATAGAATAATTGCGGTTTTTTTTTTTAAGTGTTTTCCAATCTTTGGCATTTCTTTTCATTTTATTTTGTACCTTTTTTCCCTGTGTGTCGTTAAACATGGACGACAAGCTTTTCTTTCTGCTCATCACTACTTCAATTTAAATAAAGGCTACTCTGTTCATTGCTTACATTTTACATTGAAGAATAATTTGTCATAGGCCATACTTATGTGTCGCGGGCCCTATACTTAAAGCAAGAAATTGGGGGACCCGTCCTTCTTTCATTCTTCGGGTCCTGTAAATAGAATGAATTAATGACTTACAACAAGGCATATCAAGTGTTGACGCAATGTTCCTGTTCAATATCTTGCATATATTGCAGCTTCTTCTATTGGAATAAATATAAAAATTTCCTCTTGGGCAAAACTTAGCCAATTATCTGGCCACCAGGTCCCAGGTTTGGGGTATTCAACAACTATGTTCCCTATTCCGTCATATACATCTTGCAAGAAAAGAGCTTTCATGATCTGCAATTTATGCTTTAACTAGTGATAACTCACCAGGGGTTTTGAAGCTTGGCATTAATAAAGGAACGACTGAAGCTGCCTTAATTACTTAAATCACACCAAATTTTCATTACATTTAATTTAATTTAGATATTAATGTTTATGGAGAGTTGACATTTTCTCATGTCATTGCAAGGAATACAAGATGAATAGATGATAAGGAGTTTATCTCGTTGAAACCACAATGAAAATTCATGTTTCTTGTTGTGTTATATACATCTTGCAATCAAAACTTTCGCGGTTTCAACGAAATTTGCAAACCGAAGAGCATCCTGCAAATTGGGAGATCATTTGCATTTGAAATAGAAACAATCCATTGACATATATTATTATGGATACTATTCAAATAAATATCAAAACTTTCTCCAATAATACATATTAGTATGAATACTATTAAAATATATATCAAACCTTTCTCTTGGCCAATACTTATCCAATTATCTAGCCACCAGGTCCCGGGTTGGCGGTATCCAACACCTATGTCCCCTGTTCCATCATATACATCTTGCAACCAAAGAACTTCAGTGATCTGTAGTTTATTATTTTACTAGTAAGAACCCACCAGGGGTTCAAAATCATTTCCATTAATAAATGGAAAAAAAAAAGGTTTTTCGACTGTCAGATACTTATCCCTTTTCCCCTTTTAGTTTTCTTGTCCAATATCGCCTTCTGGTTTTATACTTAGTCGTCTTTCTATGATCGACGGTTGCAGGGTTCGCGGGATGACATATCTTCATCTCCATCTATATCTTCACATGACGAATCCGACCAGCTGCTTGGATCGAGATAGGCCGTTGGATGAACTTTGAAACTGATTAAATCACCCTTGGCAGGGCTAACAGAACAAGATCAACTCATCTAGATCATAGGGTCTCCTATCCTACTGAGAGACGCTCCAATCATTCATTCAATCAATTGTAAGGCATGGATATGCATTTGCATCTGGAACTAGATATATAACTAGGGGTGGGTGTGTTGAAGCATCTATTCACATTTTCCTTTCCATCCTTAGTCAATTGTATGGCCGCGGTTGCCGAGCTGACGCATACGAACTCACCTTTTCTTCTTCCCGTATGTTATTTCTTTCTGGATATATACTTAGTCACCTTTCTATGATATCTGGTTCTAGGGTTGGCGGGCTGACATGTCTTCATCTCCATCTATATCCTCACATGATGAATCTAACCGACCGTTGTTCCTTTCCATACTTGGCCAATTTTATGGCCGCCGTTTCCGAATTGGCGCTTACGAACTCAGTTGTTTATTGTTTCATTATATACATCTTGAACTCAAAACATCCATGATCTACAATTCCACCACGGGTTCATCATATACATTAAATTCATTCAAATTATCTTTCGTTGCCTTCCATACCAACCAACTTCGCATCCTTCCTAATATACATTAACTATTCTCTTACTAGTTACAACTGGACACACTGGTATGAAATAATTGGCGCCCACTGCTCTGCTATATACAAATTGACAACCAGACTCCAACATCATCCCCTCTTCCGTGTTACACATTATGCATTGAAATGTTCCAAACTATACAATTTGGTCATTAGGGCCTTGCATCCTCTGGAGAAACCTTGTGACCGTATTTTGGATCCTCGCATTGGCGGGTTGATGAAAACTCCAAGTCCTAGTCACTGTTTCCTATTTTTCCCATCCCTGTACTTCTTTCCAGATATTCAACACCAAAGGTTTAATACTAGAACAACATCATGCAACAAGCGTAAAAAAATCGTCATTAATAAGAAAAAGTTGGGACAACCAACCATCCCTAGAGAACTTGTCCATAAACATGCAAAGAAGATCTTGCTTAGAGAAAGTAAGTCCCAACCAGCGTTTCCATGTTCCATACTTGCACACTTTTTCCATTGCAGGCTACTGGATTGACGGCCTCAAAATTGTGTTTCAAATTTTCAGCGAGTTGCAAAGAGTGCCCGTAGTTCTGCAATATACAATTTGTCCATAGGAATGTATAAAAAATCTTAATTATCTCCCCCCCCACCCTCCCTATTATCCCTTTCTGGTTCTATATTTAGTTGCATCTATATGATCACGGCCTCGTGGATTCACAAATTGGCAACTCTTTATCTATATATTCACACCATGAGCCCGACAGACTGTGGTCCCTTTCGATACTTAGCCAATTATGTAATCATCGAGTCCCGGTTTTGCGATATCCAACACCTATGTCCCATGTTACCTCATATACATCTTGCACCCAAAGAACTTTCATGATCTACAATTTATGCATTTACTGGTGAGAACTCAGCAGGGGTTCAAAAGGATTTGCATTAATAAGAAAACAATAGATGTTCTTCTGTGAGATACTTAGTTCTTTTTCCGTTGTCTTCTTCCCATGTATTATCGCTTTCTAGTTATATACTTAGTCGCCTTTCTATGATCACGGGTTCCAACATTGGCGTGTTGACATTTATTCATCTCCATCTATATCCTTAGATGAGGAATTCTACCGACCGTTGTTCCTTTTCATACTTAGTCAATTTTATGACCGCGGTTGTCAGGTTGGCCCTTTCAAACTCTGCTTCTTCTTGTTTCGTGATATACATTTTCCACTCAAAATTTTTGTGATATACAATTCCATTGTGGACTCCATCCTTTTTCCCTTTTTTTCTTCCTGTGTATTATGGGACTATAAAGTATGGACATGAGATTTTATAGAGCATGTACGGAGTCTGCATTCCATGCGTAGCCACTTTTTGGATCGCGGGTTCTCGGGCGGGCGGGCTCAAAATTGTCCTCCATTGTTCTGTGCCCTGCAAATAGCACCCATAATTCTGCGATATATAGATTGAATGAGGAATTCCTAGAATTTCTCATTCCATACGAATCTGACCGAACATTCTTCCTTTTCATACTTAGTCAATTTTATGCCTGTGGTTTCCGGGTTGGTACTTTTGAACTCTATTGCTTCTTGTTCCATGATATACATTTTCCACTCAAAATTTTTGTGATCTACAATTCCACCACAGACTCCTTCATCCTTTTTCCCTTTTTTTCTTCCCGTGTATTATGGGACTATAGAGTATGGACATGAGATTTTATAGAGCATGTACGGACTCTGCATTCCATACGTAGCCACTTTTTGGATCGCGAGTTCTCGGGTAGGTGGGCTAAAAATTGGGCCTCCATTGTTTCGTTCCCTACAAATAGCACCCAGAATTCCGCGATATACAAATTGACAAGCGGACCTGCGGGCTAGCTGGCTCAACATTGCACTTATTTTCACTACTAAATTATCTCTTACTAGTGACAACTGGACACACTAGTACAAAACAGTTGGCATCACACCCTCCACAATATAGAAATTGACTACCAGATTCCAACATCGTCCGCTCCTCTGTGTCAGATTATGCATTCAAATGTTCCGATTGATACAATTTGAACGTTGCGGCCTCACGTCTTCTAGAGAGACCTTGTCAGCATGTTTTGGATCCTCCTATTTCCGGGTTCACGCAATTTCCAATTCTTGGAAACTGTTTCAGGTTGGCCCTTTCGAATTATGCTGGTTCTTCTTTCGTAATATACATCTTGCACTCAAAATTTTCATTCTCTACAATTCCACCATGCACTCAACACTTTTTCCCTTTTCTTCTTCCCGTGTGTTATCGCCTTTTGGTTATATACTTAGTCTCCTTTCTATGATCGCGAGTACCAGCATTGTCGGGATGACATATCTTCATTTCCATCTATATCCTCACATGACGAATCTGATCGACCGTTGTTGCTTTCCATACTTAGCCAATTTTATGGTTGCGCTTGTCGGGTTGGCGCTTTCGAAATATGTTGCTTGTTGTTTCATGATATAGACACTGAACTCAAAACTTTTGTCATCTACAATTCCACCACAAATTCCTTGAACTCACAAGCTTCATTATACCATGGTTCAAAAAAATTTCAAAGTATCTATCAATGCCTTCCATCCCCACTAACTTCCTGTCGTTCCTAATATACATTGGTTGTGCTCTTACTATTGAGAACTAAACACAATGGTATGAAACAGTTGGCATCCGACCCTCCGCAATATACAAATTGACTACCGATTTCACATCTTGTACTCAAAATTTTTGTGATCTACAATTCCACCGTGAACTCCTTATTCCTTTTTCCCTTTTCTACTTCTCGTGTATTATGGATTTTTGGTTATATACTTAGTCTCCTTTCTATGATCGCGGGTTCCAGCGTTGATGGGCTAGCATATCTTTATCTCCATCTATATAATTACATGACGAATCTGACTGACCACTGTTTCTTTCCATACTTAGCCAATTATATGGCCACGGTTGTCGGGTTGGTGGTTTCGAACTCTACTGCTTCTTGTTCTGTTATGTATATCTTGCACTAAAAAATTCCATGATCTACAATTCCATCGTGACTCCTCGAACTCGCAAGCTTCACGCTACCATAGTTCACAAATGTTTCAAAGTATCTGTTGCTGCCTTCCATCTCCACTAACTTCTTGTCCTTCCTAATATGCATTGGGTATGATCTTACTAGTGACAACTGCACACACTGATACGAAATAGTTCACATCTGCCCCTCCGTAATATACAAATTGACTACCGGGTTCTGACATCATCCCCTCTTTTGTGTTACAGATTATGCATTGAAATGTTCTGAATGATACAATTTGACTGTTGGGACCTCACGTCTTCTGGGGAGACCTTGCTAGCCTATTTTGGATCCACGTGTTGACGGGTTCACGAAATCTCCAATTCTTAATCACTGTTTCAGGTTGGTGCATTCAAACTCTGCTACTTCTTGTTCCGTGATATACATATTGCACTCAAAATTTCTGTGATTTACAATTCCACCATGGACTCCTTAAGTCCCTTTTCCCTTTTCTTCTTCCCATGTATTATCTCTTTGTGGTTATATACGTAGTCGCTTTTCTATGATGGTGGGTTCCAGCATTGGTGAGATGACATATCTTCATCTCCATCTATATACTCACATGATGAATCTGACCGACCATTGTTCCTTTCCATACTTAGCCAATTTTATGGCCGCGCTTGTTGGGTTGGCACTTTCGAACTCTGCTGCTTCTTTTTCCATGATATACATATTGCACTCAAAATTTCTGTGATTTACAATTCCACTGCAAACTCCTTAGTCCTTTTTACCTTTTGTTCTTCCCATGTATTATCTCTTTGTGGTTATATACTTAGTCTCTTTTCTATGATCGCGGGTTCCAACATTGGCGGGCTGACATATCTTCATCTCCATCTATATCCTCACATGACGAATCCGATCGATCGTTGTTCTTTTCCATACTTAGCCAATTTTATGGCCATGGTTGCAGACTCTTGAACACTTGAAAACATACATTGTTCTGTGTTATACATTGTGCATTGAAAACTTCTCTCATCTACAATTCTACTGCAGACTCCTCAAACTCGCAAGCTTCACTCTACCACGGATCACAAATGTTTCAAAGTATCTGTCGCTTCCTTCCATCCCCACTAACTTCCTGTCCTTCCTGATATACATTAGTTATGCGCTTACTAGTGATATACAAATTTCCCTCTGGACTGTCCTACCATACCCTCTTCGGTGTTACATGTATTTCACTCAAAAACTTCTGAGACATACAATTTGACCCTTACACCCTCATCTCCAACGGTTGTACCTTGTAACCCTATTTTGAAGCTGCTTTTTCCCGTACCCGCTACCTTCGTAATTTCTTAGTATGCAATTAGAAACCTTTCATGGTAACAACTGACCATGCAGGAACCGTCAACATTGTCATTAATAAGTGAAACGCTTGAGGAGATCTCCCATTATTACACATTAAACCAAGATCTGCGGAGAGTTATTTTTTCCCTTTCAATTGTTCATCTCGAACACGGGTCATCGTGTTGGCCCGCTCAAGAAATATACAATGCTTAATCATTCATTGTTGTATCCACCATGTTCGCATTTCTATGTATGCAATTACTATTGTTTAATGATAACAACGCATCATGCAACAACCGTCCAAATTGTCATTAATGAACGAAAGTCTCAAGGAGATCTCCCATTCACATGCATTGGACCAAGATTTGTGTAGGGTTATATTATCCCTTCCAACTTTTCATTTCATTCATCGTTTGGAGCAAACAAATGTTCTTGTAGACTTATGGCAACAGGTCGACAACAATTTTGTGGAGATACAGTAAATATCTTCGGACATCAAGACCATAACATCTAGTGGTCTAGGGCATACTTTTACTATTCATCCCATTCCACACATAACAAAGTGATTTGGACCTCTAGAATCGCTCATGCAGGCTGTGTCCCTGAGGTTTTTGACTGTAAGGAGGTGGTCTCTTGGTGCACCGAAAAACATATTCCATGACAAATAATTATTCCACTCCGTGACCATTCTCCTATTTCTTTGTCACCTCAGGTCTTCCACAAGATGTTAAAATTGTCGGAGCCAACATTAACGTTCAGAGGAAAAAACTGCAAGCAGTTCTTAGAAAAACATGATAATGGGTTGGACATCTTGGCCGAGTTCCTTGAAGACCTGACAACATTTCCTCAAGATATCACAAAGTTACAGGCAAGTTCCTTTAGAAATCCATTCTGGGAAATTGCTTGGTTATTTACAAGATTAATGGGACAAGCATCCATGACAAGCATTTCCCATATAATTATTTATATTTTGTACTTCACAGTCAAGGAACAATTAATTTTTTATTGGGGGAAGCTAATTTCCATTGATATTTGTTCCTAGTTTTCATGATTCAAAGAATCAAATAAATTTTATATGTCATACTACTTGATTTTCGCAATAGTGCATTGTTGTCCGTTTCCAAAACTTTCTCTTTCCAATAAAATAAACTGTGGATTCAACCCAGTAACATTATGGTACTAGGCTCTATGGAGGCACAAGGACTCCCGTTGTTTTTATGAAGTTTTTAATGGCTTTGTCTCAATTTTCAAATATTTGTTGTTAGGGAAGGATTCTCCCTAGATGTTTGGCCAGGCAACCAAGTTTTTGAACAGGAAGGGCATAGTTGAACAAAAGGAAAATCATAGTGTACTCATGGTATTTGGCTCTAAGGAAAATCTTACTTTCCTTCCATGCCACATCACAGACAAGATGTTTGTTGCAGAAATAGAAAAGCAATAAAACCACTGGTTTCATTTTTTCCATGACAAGAAAAAAAAATAGTTCATTCCTCTGCCTTGGAAAGTCGAAGACTTCGTGTGAAGAAACGTCAAAAAGATTGACAAATTTGCTGGCCATTTCAAGAAATTGAATCTAACCTTTGCTAAACAGCTAAAAGGGTTCGACCCTAATGGGATTTTTAGAGAACATTTACTGGAAATTGGATTTAACAACTCTTTTATCCATAGACACCTGACCGAAGATAGGGACAGTGAGGACAACAATGCTGCTTCTGGAAATTGCGACATAGAGACATTGAAAAGCACAATTGAATTGTGCATACAATAGGGAAAAGTATCTGGTGAGAAGAGTGCCCAGTCCCCCGCCAACACTCCCAAGAGAATGAAATCAAGGAGCATCACTTCAATGACCCACCCTAGTAAGAAATCAACCCACAAATATTCAAACGGAGGAGGAGATAAGAACCCTCCTCACATAAAAATTGATAGTTCTCACAAAATTCCATTGATGAAGAAGAGAAAAAACAATGCAGGGAAGGCGGACGAACCCAAAATTGAAAGTGAACAGGTGCAAATTGAAATTGAAACTGAGCACATGCACAAAATTGGGTCATCCACAATGGAAATAGATGAGACTGAATTTTTTGACAAAGATGAATCCTTCGTATTCCAAAGACCTGTTTTTGACAGCCAATCTAAAAGTATGGTCATTGAAAAGAGAGATGTAACAAACAGGAAAGGAACATCTCTTATAGATATTGACTTTAGGAAAATGCAACTATCCCAAATCTCCATATTTCACCAAGTAACCGGTGATGCTCTTCGTGATTCCATTGGAGGAATTGAAGTGGAAAATGCCAGAGTGAAAGAACGCCTCAACGAATTTGAGCAGGATTTCATAGCAACCCCAGAATTTGCCAATCCTTTAGCAAAAAATGTGTCTGCTACCACTACAACCAAGATGAACGTATCCTCTACCCTCCTTGCATGCTCAAGATCCTTTGTAGAGAATAACATCAACAAAAGAATGTAGCTAGTTACTGAAGCCTGGGAAACATCACAAAATTCAGTTTCCTTCGGAAAGAAGGCAAATTATTTGCTCGAACATTTGGAGGAGAATTAAAAAAATGATCAATGATTCTGTGAAGAGGTGCTGACCCATTTTTCCAACTATGCCGTCCACACATCAGAGCTAAAAATAAGACAAAAGAAACTCCCCTCCCCAAAGCGGACCAAAAAAGTAAAATCATGCTGGCAAAAGAAAGTTAAGAACTTGGGCTCATTGTCGAATCATGTAAACAAGCCATATCAGAAAAGGAGGATTTATTCACAAGCCTGATCCAAATAGACTTATCTGGAAGTACCAACGAGGTTCAAGACCCAAACTTGATAGTTGAACATAGTTGAAGCCTTCCATGAAGAACTTGATATTTTAAAGGGGTTGTCTTTAGAAATGTTTTACGGCATAGTTGAACATCGTGTAGATAAGGTCGAGCGCTGGGTACTAGACTATGCGACACACAATGAATAAATTGAACAGAGTCTGCATAGTATTTCAATGGATCTAAGGAAATTAGAAAATGACCTTTACGACATAGAAATCCAGGATGAAATCAACGTGCCCCCCATGAGAAGCTACATCGAAGAATGGTTCCAACAGAGAATGGATAACCTCATCCAGGAAGGGCAACAACCGGTTGACATGACTCCACTGACCATCGACGACAGCAACAAAAATGCATCGGCTTCATAGTAAGTCTATACTGTCATATTTTTTTCTTTATCAATCCAGTTTAAGTCTATACTGTCATCTTCTTTTCTTTATCAATCCAGTTATTACCTCTTTAAATAGAAAACTGTAACCAAAGACTCATAACTTCCAATTTCTTCTTTTCAAGTCTTCCTCTCTACTGTCATGCACTTCTTCTTTCGACATTCCTAATTCTTGTACTTATTTCTTTTTATGGTCCGTGGGAGCCCCAATCCTAGTATATATGACAAACGCATTTAAATTTCCAGAAATATGTAACAAACATTATTAATTTTTGATAAATTTCAAAGAAACCTGATTCAGAATGCCTGTATTGTATGCTAAATTTTGGGTGTCTAGGAACCTTTGTTGTTTGTTCCAAAGAAAACTAATTCGGGAATGCTACATTTTTTGTGTCCTATTGTATGCTAATTTTTTTTTGTCTAGGAACCTTTGTTCATATAACAAACGTTACTACTTTCAAAGAAAACTAATTCGTTAATGCCTTTGTTGCACGACATTGTTACTATTCTATTGTTTTAAAGAAAACTAATTTGGAAATGCTATTTTTTTTGTGTTTTTGTCCACGAACCTATGTAACAGACGTTATTACTATTCTATTGTATGCTACATTTTTTTTGTCCAGGAAACTTTCAAATGTTCTTGTAACAAACATTCTTACTAGGAACCTTATTATTATACTACACTTTTTTTTTTTTCTAGGCTCCTTTTAAATCTTTCTTGTACTATCAAACTTAGATACTAGGAACCTTTGTTGATGTACCAGACATTAATATTTTTTGATAAATTTCAAATTAAACTAATTCGGGAATACTAAATTATGCATGGATACCACATGTACTTAAACTTGCTACCCACATGTTTGTACTCGGTCGCATTTTTTCCCATTCCAACTTGGCAGGGACTACGCTTCCATGCAACACTTGTTATAGAATAGGAGCATAGTTTTGAGAGAATGATTATTTGAAAACGTCTGGAGTGAAAACCCTAGCAATGATGATGATAAGTTTATGTATTAAAATCACAAGACATACTTTGAAGAAAAAAATATGTTGTTTTCGTTATTTAATTTTTGAAAATGTTATTAGAAACTATTTTAATATTTAATTTGTGAAAATGTTAATAGAAAAATTTAATAGTTATAAAGAATGATTAATTTATTGTTTTTAAATGATTATTTAATATTAAATTATGAATATCAATTGACAAATGAAAAGCTCCTTTAATGATGTAAGGTATTGAATGATGTATTGAATAATGTTTAGATTTTTCTGCTTGTGTGCATTGAAAATTCAAGGTATGAATGGTTGTTGGTTATTACTTCTTGAGCCATGAAAATTTTATTGTAATTTGATGTTTGATTTAATCACGGACCTGGAAGCTAAGTAGATTTGTTTTCACCTTAAAAATTAAATAAGTAGATTATTGTGCCTCGACTTATGTCATTGCTAGATGGATTTAGTATTTAAGTTCTCTTGCGCCATGGAATTGTATGCCACATGTGTTGGTTTATTCGAATGCTATTGCGCCTTGATGATCGTTGATGATGTTATTTAGCTTAGTCAGCTTGGACCTGATTGTGTCGGGTGGGATGTAGACACCTCCTTGTTCCTCAGAACAGTTGCCAGCCTTGAGACAATAAATGGTTAAAATCAATTGAAACCTGGGTTTGAGTGTTGCTTATGTGTCATGGAGGTCCTAACCTTGCAGGGTAGGTTGGAAAAGTAGTATATTAGGTGTTCTTATGGTCCTAACAACTTGATATTTTAAAGGGGTTGTATTTCGAAATGTTTTACGACATAGTTGAACATATTGTAGATGAGGTCGAGCGTTGGGTACTGGACTATGCGACACACATTGAAGAAATTGAACAGAGTCTACATAGTATTTCAATGGATCTAAGGAAATTAGAAAACGACCTTTATGACATAGAAATCCATGATGAAATCAACATGGCCCCCATGAGAAGTTACATCGAATAATGGTTCCAACAAAGAATGGACAACCTCATCCAGGAAGGGCAACAACCGGTCGACACGACTCCACTGACCATCGACAACAACAACAAAAATGCATCAGCTTCATAGTAAGTATATACTAGCATCTTGTTTTCTTTATCAATATAGTTTAAGTCTATACTATCATCTTCTTTTCTTTATCAATCCAGTTATTACCTCTTTAAATAGAAAATTGTAACCAAAGACTTATCACTTCCAATTTCTTTTTTTCAGGTCTTCCTCTCTACCGTCACGCACTTCTTCTTTCGACATTCCTAATTCTTGTACTTATTTATTTTATGGTTCGCGGGAGCCTCAATCCCAGTCTATATGACAAACACATTTAAATTTCCAAAAACATGTAACAAACATTATTAAATTTTTGATAAATTTCAAAGAAAACTGATTCAGAATGCCTTTATTGTATGCTAAATTTTGGGTGTCCAGGAACCTTTGTTGTTTGTTCCAAAGAAAACTAATTTGGGAATGCTACATTTTTTGTGTCCTATTGTATGCTAATTTGTTTTTTTCCGGGAACCTTTGTTCATATAAAAAACGTTACTACTTTCAAAGAAAACTAATTTGGTAATGCCTTTGTTGCACGACGTTGTTACTATTCTATTGTTTTAAAGAAAACTAATTTGGAAACGCTATTTTTTTTGTGTTTTTGTCCACGAACCTATGTAACAGACGTTATTACTATTCTATTGTATGCTACATTTTTTTTGTCTAGGAACCTTTCAAATGTTTTTGTAACAAATTTTCTTACTAGGAACCTTATTATTGTAGACTAATTTTTTTTGTCTAGGCTCCTTTTAAATCTTTCTTGTACTATCAAACTTAGATACTAGGAACCTTTGTTGATGTACCAGACATTAATACTTTTTGATAAATTTTGAATTAAACTAATTCGGAAATACTGAATTCTGCATGGATACCACATGTACTTAAATTTGCTACCCACGTGTCTGTACTCGGCTGCATTTATTCCCATTCCAACCTGGTAGGGACTACGCTGCCATGCAACACTTGTTATAGAATAGGAGCATATTTTTGAGAGAATGATTATTTGAAAATGTGTGGAGTGAAAACCCTAGCAATGATGATGATAAGTTTATGTAGTAAAATAACATGACATACTTTGAAGAAAAATTTATGTTGTTTTCGTTATTTAATTTTTGAAAATGTTATTAGAAACTATTTTAATATTTAATTTGTGAAAATGTTAATAGAAAAATTTAATAGTTATAAAGAATGATTAATTTATTGTTTTTAAATGATTATTTAATATTAAATTATGAATATCAATTGACAAATGAAAAGATGCTTCAATGATTGCAGGTATTGAATGATGTATTGAATAATGTTTAGATTTTTTTGCTTGTGTGCATTGAAAAGTCAAGGTATGAATGGTTGTTGTTTATTACTTCTTGAGCCATGAAAATTTTATTGTAATTTGATGTTTGATTTAATCACGAACCTGGAAGCTAAGTAGATCTGTTTGCACCTTAAAAATTAAATAAGCAGATTATTGTGCCTCGACTTATGTCGTTGCTAGATGGATTTAGTATTTAAGTTCTCTTGCACCATGGAATTTTATGCTGTATGTGTTGGTTTATTAGAATGCTATTGCGCCTTGATGATCGTCGATGATGTTATTTAGCTTAGTCGGCTTGGACCTGATTGTGTCGGGTGAGATGTAGAAACCTCCTTGTTCCTCAGAATAGTCGCCAACCTTGAGACATTAAATGGTTAAAATCAATTGGAACCTGAGCTTGAGCGTTGCTTATGTGTCATGGAGGTCCTAACCTTGCAGGGTAGGTTGGACGGGTAGTATATTAGGTGTTCTTATGATCCTTAAGTAGTTTTATGTTATCTCATGTTATCTCGTGTTATATGATGATTATCCTTATAAGATGAATTGAGCGATATATGATTGTGTTGTTGAAGCGTCATTATTTATTATGCACTGATGTTGTTGGGTTGTTATTTAATATGTTAATACATTGATGTGCGTGTCATGGTTCATGATGACGAGGTGGTGACATTGTGTCGTATTATATTAATAATGCATTATTATGGTTTCATTAATATATGTGATTGATGTGTCGATGATGTTGACTATTTATTTTGATGTTTTAATTTTCCTAATGCCTTCAAAATTTTTTTACCAGTTGTACATCATTTTTGTGTCGTAATAGTCGAAGCCGTTACAAATTTGACATAAATTTCAAACATGATGAGTGTTCCAACATGATATAAGTTTCATGCATAGTGAAACAATACATCTTGAATTTTTGTTCAATTTTGAATTAACCCAATTTCTCAAAAAAATCAATTAGAATTCTAGATCGATTAGAAATTCAACTCGCTATATCACTAGATTCCAACTAAAAATTAAATTTTAATACACAAGAGAGGATCTTATTGTGGGTAAGTTTAAATGTTAATACACAAGAGGATCATATTGTGGGTAAGCTTAAATCTCTAACACCTTTTGATTTTCATTGAGTGTGAGAGTGGCGTGAATGATGAAAGGCTGCAATTCTTGAATAGTAGAAAACCCCACGTTAAGTTGATGTCACCTCTGCTTTTTCTGTTTTTAAATTTGAACACGTGAACAATGCCATCGCTTAATAAAATGCACCTTCTTTCTTTAATCATCACATTACATAACATGTGTTTTAAAAAAAATGGAATGGTGAGAGAATTTCTATCACCTACCTCTAGAGTCACACTTTCTCCAAGTTTCTAGAACTCATAGTTCCAATCAGTGACTTTTTCTCAGAATATTAAGAGAAAGTATTAGACAATTTCGTTTGATATACATCTAACTTTTCAATCTCTCAACGTGGAAATGGTCATTTAAGTTTTTATATTGAAAAAATAATGTTATTTAAGGAAGATGGTACTTAGTTCAATTAATAATAATATAATCTCAGGGGCATGAGGGGAAGGGGATCATTATTGATCTTAGGGAAAGGAAGTTATAAAATATGTATGGGGTATTGTATTGAAACATTGGTTGTATACTAAGGAGTTAAGTCATTAAGGGAGTGACTATGAGGATGATAATCATTATTGGTGAATCTTTCATCGTCATTTATGTAAAATGAAGATTATTATATTATTTGTATCTTGGGAAGGTTTTTTTCGTTGCTAAATGAATTTTGTGATGTATCTATACCATGTTAAGAGGCAATTCAACATTAAGGCAGATGGAATGGTCAATAAAAGAGTGTTAGGGGAGTGACGATAAGGCAGATGGAATGGTCAATAAAAGAGTGTTAGGAGAGTGATGATGAGGATAATAATCATTATTGGTGATTCTTTCATCGTTATTTATGTTTTGATAAAGAGAAGATTATTGTATTATTTGTATTTTGGGAAGGTTTTTTTCATTGCTCAAGATTAAGGCAGATTGAATGGCCAATAAAAGAGTGTTAGGGGAGTGATGATGAGGATAATAATAATTATTGGTGATTCTTTCATCATTATTTATGTTTTGATAAAGAGAAGATTATTGTATTATTTGTATTTTGGGAAGGTTTTTTGCATTGCTAAAGGAATTTTGTGATGTATCTATACCATGTTAAGAGGCAATTCGACATTAAGGCAAATGAAATGTCCAATAAAGGAGTGTTAGGTCTTGAAGGCACTCTACCAATATGGTTGGAGGAACATGAGAGCCTATATGCATCTTTGATCACATTATACATATGCATTAATGTTGGAAAAGGGAATATCAAGGTATTTAATCCTTCCATGTGAGTAATAAGAATCCTTTCCTCTACATAACAAAACTTGGTGACACTTCCCTTTGAAATTTGATAACAAGCTCAAGTGTCTCCTCTCTTTTCGATCCATAGAGGATTCAATGCCTAGTATGGGCATCATACCTCTTGTAGCATGGGGTATTTGGTAAAGTAGGCTTGAAATACCTTCATGCCTTCCAAGATGGATGTAATTTAGTAACATGACATGCATCTCCTCCAGGACATTCTTCATGATGAATGGCTTGAAATTTCCCATTTTTCTTGTTGGATTACTAAGAGGGGGGGGGGTGAATCAGTAATAGAGAAATTTAGTCCCTTTTAACCATATAATCCAAGTGTGTTATATCAATGAAGCATTATTATCCAATAACTGCAGAGTAAATAAGCAATGAACAATCATACACATACACAGTACACCAGTGTTTTACGTGGAAACCCAAATCGGGAGAAAACCACGAAATGATTTTTCTTATATGTCTTGAAGAATTACATTCATTGGAAGCACCAACTTCCTTTGTTTTCCAACTGCAACTGGAAGGAGGCTCCAACC
>ML802504.1:227271-265084 GCA_009831015.1 Picea engelmannii
TGGAATGATTTTTCTTATATGTCTTGAAGAATTACATTCATTGGAAGCACCAACTTCCTTTTTTTTCCAGCTGCAACTGGAAGGAGGCTCCAACCCCCTAGTTTCTCAGGCTACAACCTGAGGGAAGCTCCAACTCCCCAATTATCTGGCTACAACAAGAAGGAGGCTACAAACCCCTATGTTCTTTGGCTACAACCAGAAGGTGTCTACAACCACCTATCCTTGCCCCGTCCTGCCACCCCGAAGTAGAAGTAGAATGATGGAACCACTGTCACACTATCACTGTGAGATATACTGCTATAAACCTATACCAATAAGTCTGAACCATGCATCAACCTGTACCTCAACCTGTAATCAACCTGTACCATAAACAAGTGCATCAACCATGCAACAACCTGTAATCAACCTGTACCATAAACAATTGCATCAACCATGCACCAACCTGTACCATAAACAAGTGCATCAACCATGCACCAACCTATAATCAACCTGTACCATAACCAAGTTCATCCAACCATGTACCAAGTATGTTCCAATCATGTGTCAACTACTCATAAACTATGAATCATCAATATTTACCAACATCATCAACTATACACTTCATGTATGTGTCAACTCATCAACTACTTGTCTCAACCATGTACTCAACATGTACCTCAACCAAACGCCCTCATCAATTTCATCATAAAAATATGATTTGTAGCTCTGTAATAGACCTGGTGTATCTGATCACATTCCTTCAAACCTTCCTTAACTTTAACATCAAGAGACTAGCATTTTCATCAAACTTTTATTTAGTCTCACATGCCTAGTTTTGGATTAGTCAACAACCCTAACTTGAATTAATCATAACTTTGAACCTGTAATTTATAAAGATCTAAAACTAATACACAATGTTCTTCAGTGTGTTTTATGCAATTCCTCCAAGTGGCACTACTTGGAACCTCTCAGAAAAGAAGTTATAGTAAAAATGACATACCTTGTTGAATTATGGCTTATTCTAGAGAGCGACCTTGTAGAGCATGTCCCACCCAAAATATTTGATGAAATGATCTGAAACTATTACACAGAATAATACAGACTATACCCTAATGGCATCTAACATGGTATTAAACAAGTTTGAAGCAATGTTGGTCTGATCTTGAAGACCGAGCTCAATATTAGGCTTCATTGCAACATGTATAGTCATTAATAAATGAAATAGTCAAAGAATCAAATTCATAAAAGTAGATATATTCAATGATAATAAAGCATAAAAATCAACCAGAGAGATATGGAATATCTCCCCAGTATGGTCGCCAAATAAATGTTGAGGAAACAATATGGAATAATCTTACTCAAGCATTTTCAGATCTTTCTTGGCTAAGGCAAGATAGAAGGGAATATCACCCTATGTTTATAGCCTCAAAATTTTCTTCCTAATCCACAAGTATTAGTTACAAGGGCTTAGGATGATTTTATAATAAAATATTATTGTAAAATTCAATATTTTTATATAATTTTCCAAATATAACAGACGCAAAAGTAATTGTGGAGACAAAAACAAAAATACCAGGTCACTATTTAACATAGATGAGATAGAATAGAAACCGCATATTTCATTCCAAGGAATCAAAAGAATTATTCTCTTTACAAAAATACCTGAGGGAGTTTGGACCAAAGTCAAACTTAGATGTCCCCGATGAAAACCATACAAAAGGACTTCTGACAGAAAGTAAAAAACTGAACTTTAAAAGTTGGATCAGCTTGCCACAGATTGCTTCCCACTCGAATCTGCATAATATCCTTTATCAGACATGAAATTTAATTCATAAATAGACAAGTCTACACAGATTATCAAAGATAGATCAACACCTCTGAAAAAAAGTGTCTGAATGATGTAATTCAACCTTGAATCTTGTTGTCTACAATAGGACCCTGCCATCATAAAAGAGAATTAGGCTTTTAATGAATTAAATAATGAATGAAAACTGAACTATCTCAATAAAACTCAAGAGCATACCTTAGTATGATTTCTCCTTCTATTCTCCCCTTGTTCTTCCTTCTCTTTTTTCCTTTAAGGAATCAAAATTAGTTGAAGTAGTTCAACTACTTCTTTTAGTTAAGTTAACTAAAACCCAACTAAATTTTAGTTTAGGGAAAAACTTAATATAATAATAATAAGGGTCTTAATAAATAATAACTAGTAGGTGGGACCCCTTGTGACTCCCTTTAGTTTCTTAACAAAAATAAACAGAACTAGTCAATCAATCAAACACATCCCTCCTTGTGGCTCCCATCATCATTATCATCATTTGAAAATTAATATCAATGATATTTTAAACCATATCAAAAAAATATAATATCCAAAATATCCAAAAATAGTATGTTGTCCAAAAACTTTAGCAGTCAAATGTTCTCAGCAATCAATAAATAAATATACTCAAAAACCATATTTGCCACTTTGGGAGGCAGTTTTTCCTTTGTTGTTGTTGTCTCCCTTCGATTTCTCTAAATTAGCCTTAGGCTGTGTAGAGCCTTTAGCCTTTATCTCACTAATAACATGAGAGCAGTCATCTTTGAAGTGCATGCGAGATGAAACATATTTGGTGGAATCACTTGAAGGAGAGGAAGGGGAAAAAACAACTTTTCCTTTATCTTGTGTATGGTAGGCTTCGATTTTGAGTGTCTTGCTTGCGTGGAAAGACTATATAGGGGAGTGTGCAGGGGAAATTTGGACAATTGGGTTAATCGGTGGAGGAGGAGTAGGTAGAGACAAATTGGGCCAGCCATGATGTTGGGAGAACTTTGGGTGAACAATCTCTTTCCATCCATCATTTTTAGGGACTTCAGGTTGTAATGAGACATGAGGGGGAACTGGGATACTAGGGACATGATGGGGTTGTAAGGGAGGCCTTTCTGGCCTAGGTTGGACTACCCCTTGTCCAATCCAGTTGAAAAATCTAGCTTGGAAGAGTTGGTTTAACTCTTGTGAATCTGCATCAAAATGTATCGAAAATCTTGGCCTGCAAGGGCCTCTGTTCCAATTCCCTCTTCCCCTTTTATTTCGGCCATGGATTCCTCTTTTGAAGAAGCTCATTCCTGTATGCAGATTTTATTAGCAACTAGCTTCTTAAACAAACCATACATGACATCTCTTTAAATATGAAACAAAGTTTGGCTCAACAACACATCAGACCCATGCAATCCAATCCATACAAATAGTTTAATACTTGTAAATGAGCAGGGAGTGAATAAGGGTTCTGGGATATCTAAGGGGGTTGTATTGAGCGAAAAAGTGATAAAATGAAAGGGAGTAGATCATGATTATTGCTCAACAAATCATTAAACAATCAACTATGTTGCAATAACAAAACATATCAATTGTAACTCATCTCTGTGTAATCGTTTAATTTCTATAATACAAAGTTTCCATTTAATTATAATTTAATTTTAAGAAGAGGGCGTGCAAAGTGAATCTGGGAATGTGAGGTGATTTGTAATGTGCGAAAAAGTAAGAGAATGGCGAGGAAGTTAATGGATATTGTTCATAAAAAAAATTAAGTAATCAATAATCATAACTTTGTACTAAAATCAATCCAAAAAAAAACCAGCACCACACCAACTTTTACTGTGTATCAAATTGTTCGTTGTTCCAACATTTAAATTTCCCAGAGTTTCTCAATTCATAACAGTCCGTGTAATCATAACTCATAACCAAAACAAACTTTCCATTTCAACAATCCTGTTTAAGAAAGTGTTGATCTTTTATTTTTTTCTTCCTTTTAATAATTAAAAAAAAATGCACAACAATATGCTCGACCTCTATCCATGATAAACCATAATGCACCACTATAATAATCAACGTCCATTGTCTACCAATTTACAATCAGGGCCAATTAAAATATACACAAGTCCTTTTTTCAAATATGAACAGACTTCCAAAATATGTCCGATTACACACAATCTTCATCATATCAATCAATAATATCTTGCAACCAAACAATAGTCAACATAAAACCTGAGCCTTATCACTGCTGATATAACTTTATTTTAAAACCATTGATAATATGTATGATGATCCAATAATATATACGAAGCGAACATGACCAATTACACACAGGCCTCATTTTTAAAATTATCTATAACCCTGATCGGGTCTAGCAAAACACACAAGTGTTTGCAATTTCGATCAAGACCACGCTAGTAAAAACACCATAATGAAAGATGACTGTTATTGACTGTATGTAAGCGCCTATAACTATTCAACTAATTTTATCATAGAAAGATGAGACAAAAAATTGACGAAAAAGCTCCATAACCATTCTAGTGATAAACTCATAATTGACAACCAAGAAGGTGCCCAAAGGGAGCAAAGACATTTGTAAATCCAATCGGGTTTGTCACAATCAAAAGAATGAAGACAACAAGAGCACATTCATCCTTTAACCATAACACAGAGATTTGGAGGTCTTCTGAGACTTATCAATCATAGGCAGAATAACCTCAAAAAAGATACATCAATGAACCACACAATCCTCTTATTACTCAAAGTTCTGGACAAGACCAATGATTAACACCCAAGGAGATAAAGGCGGGAAGATAATAACCCAATGCACATAGTGCATTTAACACTTGCAGAGGAGGGCGAATTTAATTGAACAGTGACAATTATTAAAGAACACACAAATCTATAACCTCTCTGTCCACTTTCTTAAGAGCTGAACAACTTGACAACAATACCAGTGAGGACGCATACATCCCTTTGACATAATGTCGAGTTATAACTTGTATCATCCCACAACCATATAATACATATTAATGTTATGGCCACCTAAAGACTGGATCTTGGGATACTCCAGTGAAAAGACAATAAGAATGCGTCAACGACCATGACTCGAGGTTTGAATAAATAACACATCAAGTACTGGCAATCTGAATGCGAGTAGATAAGGGTTACAATCATGACTGTGAGGGAACGAAAATAACAAATGGTAATACATAGAATTAAACCCTCCACCATCAATATAGAGCGATATGTACCACATTCACTTATTATCCATAGTAATCCATCACGAAATTAAACCGACTGAGAAACCAGTCAATGCACAACTTAAACAAAACCCAATTCTTTTGCTTTCAGTCCAAAACATTTTATAGTCATGACAGAGAGAAATAACACACAGTTACACAGTTGAAATTCTCACGACACACAGAATCCAAGCATCATTGAGCCATTATTTGTTCATAAACAAAGAATATTTCATGGATGGAGAGAAAACGAACCATACCTATAACGTGTAGTAAATGCACGTCACTTCCATCTCCTAGCCTATTAAATTTGAAGTACGAGACAACCAAACATTCACCAATGAATTAAACCATGTATTCAATGCCAAACCATTTGAAATATATGACGATACCCTTTGCATAGTGCGCCACCCCATATCATTTACACGTTACCCCTTGCCATAGTTCTATTCCATCATACATATTGCAATGCTATATGCGCCCAAATCAAATATAATGAAAATCACATAGCCCACTAACCAACCATAGCATAATAGTTAGGACTAACACTAATATCTGTTTACCTTTCCACTTTCATATAACCCTTTATCATAGCTCAAACATAACTTATTTCCCTTGAAGTTTTTTTTTTCATAAGTTTTTCTTTCCTTGTTTTGATTATGTTATCACTAATATATCTCTTGCATGTATGTTGCTAGGTAATCGATCATGATGATTAGTGACATAGTTAAATCATAGCAACTATAAATACATGCCCATCATAACAAAAACAATGCCTTGGATCGCAAGAAGCATTCCATAAAATGCATCATCCATTTGTTACTATGTCAAAAAGAAACCAAGACTACATTATTAACCATGTAGGACTGTGTAGGAAACATCAAAACAACAACACAAAAATGTGTGATATGTCTATCCTTGCACCTATAGTCTACAAGGGGGTCCCACCTACTAGTATGATTTTATTAGCATAGTTAAATAATAGGGCTTTAGCAATATTTTGTGGGTAGAATTCATCGTTATGATTTTAATCATCAACAAACTGGCGACTCCACAGGGAAATCTATTTCCAACAGATTAAGAACTCAGAATGTCTATTTTCCCAGACCAATTAACATCATATCAAGAAGATATAAACCAGAATGATTATGCAATAGGGGGAAGTGAGCATATTTAATGGAAAAATGACTAGGAATTTGGGAATAACTCATGGAAAGTGTTAAGTATGAGGGGGTTTATCCCTGTAAGAATAATCATTCAACTAAAATTTTCTCTTGACTTCAAGGAGAAGAATTTCCTGAACTTGCTCTTTTGAATCTCAAAATGGAAGAATAAATGGAAAGCAAAAGCAGGATGTAACCAACTATCTCATAAAATAGTAGTGAAATCATATAACAAATTCAATGATGCCTTCAGGGGGAACATCATAACAACCATGTAATATTGATTGTTATTGATTAACAATACTCTGCAGAAGTGTCGTTGTGGAAAAAATGATCCAACATTTTATTTTTTACAAGAATTGAACTCAAAAGATCAAAAAGAAAGAAATGTGATAACAGGAATGAAACAACAAAATTGAAATGACATAAATGACAATAGAAAAAATGGAGAACTACTAATATACAGAAAAAATCCAAACAATGTTAAACTCTTCAATTTGGTTTCATGTAATGTTTTAAGTGGGAATCGTTAGTGTTGTAGGAAAACAATCGCTCTTGTAAATCCTTTAGAATGTAAGAATTTGCACCTCGGACAAAATCGATCTTGAAAGGACCCAACCATAATTTTTGAAACTTTGAATGTCTTCCCCTATCAGCATGAGATGAATCCCACAACAATACCATATCATTGGCTTTAAAGTTGTTATCTTTGACACTCTTGTTGAAATATTTTTTAACATTATCTTGTCTTCTCTTTATATTACCCAAGGAAAACGTCCTTTTCTCCTCTAAAGCTAGGAGTGCATTCATCCTTTGTGAAACATCAGAAGAATTTAATTCTTCGAGATGTAGCATTAACCTTAAGGATGAAAGTTTTAGATCAGTAGGCAGAATGTCTTCTTGACCATAAACAATATGGAAATGAGCACAACCAATGCTCACCTTGGTGGTAGTTCGATCTGACCAAAGAGCATAAGTGAGGAGAGTGTGCGATTGGCAAGGCTTATCTTTGATGAGCCTTTTGATAATTCTCACCAGATTCTTGTTGGTAGACTTGGCTTGCCCATTTCCTTGGGGGTAATAAGCTAACAAGGTAAGATGTTTAACCCCCAACTTAGCTAAAAATTGGGTTAGCTTAGCATAAATAAAAGCGGGGTCATTGTCTGTAATAATTTCCAAAGGAAGACCAAATCTGGAAAAAATAATATTTTCAAGGAAAGAAATCACCTGCTCATCTGTCGAATATTTAAGCAGGATAACTTCAACCCATTTTGTAAAATAGTCTGTGGTTGTCAAGACAAAAACCTGTCCTACTGAAGACAGAGGATTAATAGGACCAATAATGTCCAAACCACACTTTGAAAAAGGAAGGTCTGGGAGGACAGGTTGTAACAGCATGGTTGAAATGTGTCATTTCCCAACAAATTTTTGGCACTTGTTACAAGATCTCGAAAAAACATAAGAATCACGAAAGATTTAAGGACAATAGTATCATTTTCTGATAATATAAAAAGCATTGGTTTTAGTGGAAAAATGACCTCCTACATGAATAACAAAATTTGGAGAACCACGAGTTTCTTGCAATAGTCTCTATGCTTCTTGATTGTTTACATAGTGAAGCAAGATACCATTGACATATCTTCTAAACAATAAGTCTCATATAATGATGTATCTAGAAGATTTGAGACGGAGCCTTCTTCTTTGATGAGTGTCTAAGTTATCTGGAAATCTTTGATTTTGCAAATATTGAACCAAATTTTTATACCAAGGATGTTTAGACATAGGAAGGATTTGATTATCAATGTAGAACAATGCTGATAGAGAACTATAATGTTCATCAATTTCTTCACTAGTTTCAACATGATGAGCTAAGTGAAGGGATAAGTCATGTCCCTTGATGGTGTTAGAAGTCACGATAGTTAAATCATGCTCCTGTATCTTGGCAAGACAATGTGCAAGCTTCCCTACAAGATAAGTCTATGAGAGAAAAAACTTGACAACAGGTAAAGGGAATTTTACCAACCTATGCTCACCTAAGATGAAGTGGAAATTTTTTTCAACAACTTTAACAAGAATGAAAGCATGTTTTTCAATAAAAAAATATTTAAACTCATCATCAGACAAGATTTGACTCATGTAAGACACTAGTTTTTTGTTAACTTGGCCATCACCTTACACGAGGATAACAAAAACGACTTCCTCTATGGCATTAGTATATATCATAAATTCCTTCTCAAAATCTGGCTTTGCTAGAACCGATGCGGAACTGATTTATTTCTTGATCCCTACAAAATAATTTTTGACATCATCTATCCAAGAAAAGGAATGAACCTTCTTAAGCAGATTATGAATTGGCTTAACCATTACAACAAAATCAGGAACAAACCTACAAACAAAGTTAACAACCCCCATAAAAGCTTGAACCTCCTTCTTGGAAGTGGGAGCAGGAAAATTTAGGATAGAAGCAATCCTTTCGTGATCAATGCTTATTCATGAATCATATACAATGTGTCCAAGGATATTACCCTTGGTAATGCCTAAAATAGACTTACAAGGATTTAGAGAAATGCAAAATTTCCTGCATCGCACAAGAACTCTTTTAAGATGACCGAAATGATATGATCGGTTTTCAGAGTACACAGTTAAGTCTTCAAGATAGATCTGAATAATCTTTCCTATCAAATCATCAAAAGCTATTTGCATAGCTCTTTGAAAAGTGGCACCTGCATTAGATAAGCCAAAAGGCATACATTCATAAGAAAAAGTTCCCCAATGAGTAATAAAAGTGGTTTTATATTTATTTGCCCATTTTACCTTGATTTGATTGTAACTAGAGAAATTGTCAAGGACATCATCTGTGACCTTGTAACCTGTTGTAAAATCATTTCCATATTAGGGAGAGGAAAGTGATATTTTATACTAGTCGATTCAATGAGTAAAAATCTATGCATAATCTGATTTGAACAATTGTTTTCCTAACGGGAACCAAATTAGAAACCCATTCTGAATACTTAATCGGGAAGATGATCCCAGCCTTCAAGAGTTTTTCCAACTCCTTTCGAATAGTTGCTTCCAGTGCAGGGTTAATGGGTCTTTATTTTTTCCTAACTGGTTTTATGCCCTCCTTGATAGGAATGACATGTTGTATAAGAGTAGGATCAAAACCATGAAGATCCTCATAAGACCAAGAAAAAACATCTTGAAATTCACCAAGCAGTTTGGCGAACTTAAATTTTTCTTCATCAGAACATTGGGCACATATTTTAACATTCTTTGGAGACTCGGGTGTTCCAATATTCAAGGAAATGGTTTCACCCACTTTCCTTTTTGACTCATATTCTTTATGTTTCTCTCTGTTGCCTACATCACTCGATGAAAATGAACTTTCTAGGGGAGTCAAGACTTTATGAATATTGTTATCTTCTATTGATATAATTTCCTTAGGCTTATAAGGTTCATTTTGAATGAAAGAACATATGCTTTCATCACTAGGGAAGACATGCCATGACTCTATATTATCAGGGATATGTGGATGATATAGAGATTGAAAAGTACAATCAAGTCTTTGTGGAAGAAGTTGCATATTAGGAGAGGCTGCAAAAATAGCTAAACGATCAGCCATTGAGTTCAATTCCCTTTTAACATGAGTGATGTTGAAATATAGTAGGTTCGAGATAAGTGCCCAAACAATGTGGGTGTAGCGTTTCATTAACTTGTTTCTAGGAGAGTATATCTTACGTACAATGTTCACAACAAGCTCGGAATCCACAAAAAATGTAAGGTGACCACAACTTAGATTATAGGCATTTTCAATGCCTAACAGTAATTCTTCGAATTTAGTGACATTGTTTGTGCAAGAAAACTCTAACCTATAGGAAAAGTTGTGAATTTTTCCCACTAGAGAGTACAATATAATACCAAATCCATTTCCTTCATTGGAGAATGAACCATTAAAGTGCATATGCCACATCCCGTCGTCTAAGTCGATTTGTTCCAAGGTAGTGTTGTCCTCATCGACAAAGATGGAATACACTCCTAGGTCCTCCTCGATATAATTTACATTAGGTTGTGGGACACTTTTTGTGTAAGGTGAAATTCTTCCCTCTCTAAGGACTATGATGTTTTTACCATTCTGAGGAATGGATAAGTGTCCCGTCGAGTGAGAGGTATCCACCTGCCAAATCTTGCCAATATCTTCCTAGGATGATCGAGTAGTTACTTACTGGCATATCGATTATCTAAATATTAAGGGTTGTCCTTATTTCAGGGTGCGCGCACAAAACCAAGGCCACATCCTTGATTTCACCTATGTTTGTTTGTTTTATACTATTATAAGAGAGCATGATTTTGGCATTTTTGTTTGTACAAGACAAGCCTATCTCTTCCGCAATAATCTTTGACTTTACACTTGGGCCCAAATCGCCATCAATGAGGCAACAATGGGCAATCTTATCCATAATCTTTACAGAAATATAAAACATGGGGTTTTTATAGGGTATCTAAAGTTATGTATGCCTAATTTATTTACAGACGAATCCTCTTCATCTATCTCTTCAGAGAGGTTGGCTACAACGAATGCTTTTCCTTCCATGAAAATTTTTAGATGTTTTTGTCACTCAGGGACGACAACCATGTCCAGAAGGGTTGGATCTGCTTTGATGTTTTCCAACTAATTTAGAATGTTGTATTTGGAAGAAGGGAGAGGGTATGTAGTTCCTTGACTATCAAGAGCCTTAGGAACCTCAAAGAAGTGCAGGGAGGATCATATTTTATTTTGGGAGCATAGGATTTACTCCTAGTATTTATGATCATGACATCTTCTGGATCTGCAAAGTCTAGGACAACGATGGTAGTTTTAGGTCTCTTACCAAATATTTTATCTCTAGGATTATTCTTTACATCACATTCAATTTCCTCATGGTTCTCCTCGCAAAATTTACACCAACTACGAGGCATGATAACTTTAGGCTGAAAATTATTTTCATTTGGATTTATAAAGGGGGGTGTCGAAGAAGATGAAGCTCCAGGGGCAAGAGAGGAGACATATCCTTTTTTCTCATATGCTATCATTTTATTATTCATGTCTTGTACAAGATTTAAGAGGGAGGGCATGTCTGTCTGTTTAACTGAGTCTCCCTTAGGAAAACATGTTCTTTCGAGTTGTTCTTCATACTCTAAACAAGTATGCAGAGCAGAACTAAGGTTATAAATGGATTTTTCCTCAAGCCTATGATGATAGGGGGAAGGTAATGCATTATAATAATGCATGGAAGTGGCTTGGTTCTGAGGTCGAATGAGTTCATGGATTTTATTGTATAATTTGGTGAAATGGAAGTTGAAGTACTTAATAGTCTCACCATATTTATGAGTGATGTTATTGTACTCTTGTAACTTCTTGGATGGGATTTTGGATTTCCCATAGGTATATTTTAACCAATAGACTAACTCCTCCCAAGTAGATAAAATATTAGGGGCGAGATCGAAGAAATCGGCCACAACCTTCCCTTCAAGGGAATTCACAAATAAGCACATACAAGTATCATTGTCATTGGCTCCTATGTTGTGATAGGAATTAGAAAATGCCACCAAGTGTTCATTTGTAGTGACAATGTTATTCGATGAAAACCTAGGGAGATTCTCTTTGAATTTAGGAAGTGGACGAGTAGCAGGTGCTAGGTTAAGAGGGGAGGAAACATGCCATGGGGTGGTTGTAGCATCTTCTTCAAACTGAAAAATCCCATACTTTTTAATGACTTTGGCGGGGTTTGTGGTATATTGGTGTAACGTTCCCTTGGCCAACCACAGGCCAAAGTGTGCCACTCCAAAGAAACCACTCATCCTCTGACACTAGTCGGTAACATTATCAGCCTTATACAGGTCGGGGCATGCTACTCTAAGGAACTCTTTCATTCCCTTACCGTGGAACATACAGTAACATACCCAGTAATCAACTGAGCTATGCCAACTATATTTAATCTTTAAATTGCATGCAACTAAAACATATACATACAACATTCTTGTAGAATATTTTAACATAAACAACAATTTACTTTCTGTAACATAGGACTTTTATATTTAAATAAAAATAACTACAGATATGCAACACTTACAGAAATTACCCATAAACACACAAGCAATTATAATCACATATATGATAAATCATAACATATGCATGTAAATAATAAAGCAGCATATCATTTTATCATACAAATGGTACTTATCTTAGAAATACTGTCACCAACTACGTACAAACCATCCACGAACCTCCCAGACATAGACTACACTGTTCATCTCTCTCAATAGTGAGTCACCCCCGAGCTGGCACTGAACTCCACCTAGGGTAAATGGTTCCTATACAGATTAAGGCTCAAGGACAACAGGAAAGACTCTATCTCAAGTGCTCACTCAACTAATAGCCTACAACCTCTCATTCCCCACTTTCCTGTCCCACCCAAGGAAGTGTGCCCCTTCTCTACTCAACATTCCTTCGACTGCCCCACTTCCCTTCCAGGGCTTTAGAAATAGGATGAACTAGAAGTCTCAGAGTGTTGTAGCTGCATTTTAGCACCTCCGGGAATCAATCCCCAACAATTCTCTCACTCGGAGAATTTCTCACGGGACTCACAACCCACTTCTTCAATCCCGCTCCAAGCTAACCAGGTACACCAACCAAAAAGGGCTATGGGAACAGGCTCTGGAATGGTGAAATGGCTATCTCAAGGATAACAAAATGCGTGAGTGAAAAATGGTCATGGAATCATTGAATGGATAACTAAGTGTGTAAAGGAATCATTGTGAACTCTTCATGGAAAGTGATGGTGAGAATGATTGATTCGAATTATTTTCGGCACGAAATGAGAGCGGAGATATAATAAAGAAATGCGCAGAGATATCGCGTATATCCAGTAATATATCAGAGATGCAACCATAAACATAGAGATACAGTAATACACGATTTCTATTAATGAAAGAAATGTACAGAGACTGTAAAAATACAGAGTGAAAGACTCGCTAGAATGGTGGCAGCTTATCTCTGAGAAGAGATGTGACGGCTACTCGCATTCGCAAGAAGATCATTACAATGAGGCTCTAGAGGCCTTTTTACAATAGACGGGAATGCCAAAAGTCATATAAATCCAAAAACCTAACCCTAGGAGATGAAGCGCCAAAAGTCATGTGGGCCCCGTTTGGGTAAGTTAGTGCATCAACTTCCCGGGGTCGTAACTTTTGCATACGATCTCTGTTTTAGGCGTGTGATAGCTTGTTGGAAAGGTATCATCGAGGAGATTCATTTTGGGGCCTCAATATGCCTTCGACTATCATTGAGAAACTCGATCTCGAAAAAACTTCATTTAGGCCCTCAAAATGGCCCCGGAAGTGAAAACCTGCTAAAAATAGTAAATTGCCAAAATGGATAGAAAACTGTTTTGAGCCATTTGGAAAAGGTGGGTGGCCCCCGATATCCACCTGGATCAATGATGGTCAGGATCTGGTCTCGAATCCCTTGGAAAATCTCCCAAATGAGCTAAGTCCCCCCACGATATGAATGCATGTCCCCAACTTGACACTTTTCATATCGGAAGTTACTTTGGTCCACTTGTCCCCAAATTTAGAACTTAGGATAAAATAATTATCCATACTTTACATTTTAGGAAATATTAATATAATATTCCTTTGACTTTTGGCCCTCCCTTTCCCTAACTGGTGAATTTTAGTTCCCATCTCTTTTATCGTGGTCGGTCTATGCACAACGATGTATTTTATACTAATCATGATTCATGTACAAAGTAGGTGCATTGGCCCTTGACATTTAGGCGTTCTGGCCTTATACCAAAACATAAGCATCCCAACTTATAATAATAGGCTCACCAGCCTATAACACATATCATATACACGAGGCTCATTGTCCTCCATACTACGTGCACCTTAGTTTCTACACGGGGTATCCTGGAATGTGCATATTACATCATTTTACTGCACAGTTCATGCACACACTATGCCACATGACGTGCATTACCAAATGAGGTCAAAACAACTCACCAACTTAAGTATATTTGTATTACCTTTACAATTGGCTTCGGTCGAGTGATATTACAATTGGACAGGGACTTGGTGACTATATAAGCTACCAATCACTAACGAAGCTGAATATTGAGATGAAGAAGCACCTCCAGTGCCACCAGAGCCACTGCTAGATTCAATCTTGTGAATGATAGGTAAGGGAGAGAAAGACAAACTAGATGAATCAGACAAGGTTCTCCTTAGATAACTTTGTTGGGTTGATAACACGACGTTCCTTCTTCCTATTTCAACAATAGGATTATTTTCCAGTGATAAACCTCTTCTTCTCCTAGAAAAATGAGGGTCTAAGGACATGAAAAGAAGATCAAAAATGAAGGAAAAAGAAAGCTAGGGCTGATTCCTAAGCTGTCTATTCCTAGATTCCCAACGTTCTTGGGAACTTATGTCATGTTGAATTATTTCCCATGAGTGATTAAGATCAACCCAGGTATTAGCAGTATATAAGATGATATTAAACAATTTTAAAGCAATGTTGGTATGATCTTGAAGACCGGGCTCAATATTAGTCTACCTTGCAATAGGTACAGTCATTAAGAAATGAAACAGTCAAAGGATAAATATCATAAAAGTAGATATATTCAATGATAATCAAGCATAAAAATCAACCAGAGATATATGGAAGATCTCCCTAGTATGGTCGCCAAATAATTGTTGAGGAAATATATATGGAATAATCTTACTCAATCATTTTCAGATCTTGCTTGGCTAAGGAAAGATAGACAAGAATATCACCCTATGTTTATAGCATCAAAATTTTCTTCCTAATCCACAAGTATTGGTTACAAGGGCTTAAACTGATTTTATAATAAAAGATTGCTACAAAATTCAATATTTTTATATAATTTTCTGAATATAACAGATGCAAAAGTAATTGTGGAGACAAAAACAAAAATAGTAGATCACAATTTAACACAGAGGGGACATAATAACAATCGCTTATTTCATTCCAAGGAATCAAAATAATCATTCTCTTTACAAAAATCCCTGAGGGAGTTGGGACCAAAGTCAAACTTAGATGTCGCCGATGAAAACCATACAAAAGGAATTCTGGAAGAAAGTAAAAAATTGAACATTAAAATCTAGATCAACTTTCCATAGATCACTCCCCACTCGACTCTGCACAATATCCTTTATCAGTCATGAAATGTAATTCATAAACATACAAGTCTACATAGACAATCAAAGATAGATCAACACCTCTGAAAAACAAGTGTCTGAATGATGTAATTCGGCCTTGAATCTTATTTTCTACAATAGGACCATGTTGTCATAAAAGATAATTAGGCTTATAATGAATTAAAGAAAGAATGAAAACTAAACTATCTCAATAAAACTCAAGACCAGACATTAGTATGCTTTCGCCTTCTATTCTCCCCTTGTTCTTCCTTCTCTTTTTGTCTTTAAGCAATTAAAATTAGTTGAAGTAGTTTGACTACTTATTTTAGTTAAGTTAACTAAAACCCCACTAATGTTTAGTTTACAAGAAAACTGAATATAATAATAATAAGGGTCTTAATAAATAATAACTAGTAGGTGGGACCCCTTGTGACTCCCATTAGTTTCTTAACAAAAATAAACACAACTAGTCAATCAATCAAACACATCCCTCTTTGTGGCTCCCATCATCATTCTCATAATTTGAAAATTAATATCAATGATATTTTAAACCATATCAAAAAAATATAATATCCAAAATATCCAAAAATAGTATGCTATCCAAAAACTTCAGTAGTCAACAATCAATAAATAAATATACTCAAAAACAATATTTACCACTTTGGGAGGAAAATTTTCCTTTGTTGTTGTTGTCTCCCTTTGATTTATTTAAATTAGCCTTAGGCTATGGAACCTTTAGGCTTGATCTCACTGATAACATGAGAGAAATCATCTCTCAAGTGCATGTGGTATGAAAGGGATTTGGCAGAATCACTTGAAGGAGAGGAAGGGGCAACAACAGATTTTACTTTATCATGTGTATGGTGGGCTTCAGTTTTGAGTCTCTTTCTTGTGTGGGAAGACTGTACAGGGGAGTGTGCAGGGGCAATTTGGACAATTGGGTTAACCGATGGAGGAGGAGTAGGTAGAGACAAATTGGGCCAGCCACGATGTTGGGAGACTGTTGGGTGAACAATCTCTTGCAATCTATCATTTTCAGGGACTTTAGGTTGTAATGAGACATGAGGGGGAACTGGGATACCAGGGACATGCTAGGGTTGGAAGGGAGGCCTTTCTGGCCTAGGTTGGACTACCCCTTGTCCAATCCAGTTGAAAAATCTAGCTTGGAAGAGCTTGTTTAACTCTTTTGGATCTGCATCGAAATGTATCGAAAATCTTGGCCTTCTAGGGCCTTTGTTCCGATTCCCTCTTCCCTTATTATTTTGACCATGGCTTCCTCTGTTGAAGAATCTCATTCCTGTATGGATATTTTATTAGCAACTAGTTTCTTAAACAAACCATACATGACATCTTTTTAAATATGAAACAAAATTTGGCTCATCAACACATAATACCCATGCAATCCAATCCATAAAAATCGTTTAATACTTGTCAATGAGCAAGGAGTGAATAAGGGTTTTGGGATATTTGAGGGGGTTGTATTGAGCAAAAAAATGATAAAATGAAAGGGAGTAGATCATGATTACTGCTCAACAAATCATTAAACAATCAACTGTGTTGCAATAACAAAACATATCAATTGCAACTCATCTTTGTGCCATCGTTTAATTGCTATAATACAGAGTTTCCATTTAATTATAATTCAATTTTAAGAACAGGGCGTGCAAAGTGAATATGGGAATGTGAGGGTATTCTTAATGTGAAAAAAAGTGAGAGAATTGTAGGGAAGTTAATGGATACTATTCATAAAACAAATTAAGTAATCAATAATCATAACTCTGTACTAAAATCAATCAAAAAAAACACCAACACCACACCAACTTTTATTGTGTATCAAATTGTTCATTGTTCCAACATTTAAATTTCCCATAATTTCTCAATTCATAGCAGTCTGTGTAATCATAAATCATAACAAAAACAAACTTTCCATTTCAACAATCCTGTTTAAGAAAGCCCTGATCTTTTATTTATTTTTCTTCCTTTTAATAATTAAAAAAAAAAAGCACAAAAATATGCTCGACCTCTATCCCTGATAAACCATAATGCACCACTATAATAATCAACATCCACTATCTACCAATTTACAATCGGGCCCAATTAAAATATACACATGTATTTTTTTCAACTATGAACAAACTTCCAAAATATGTCTGATTACACATAGTGCCCATCATACCAATCAATAAGATCTTGCAACGAAACAAAAGTCAACATAAAATCCGAGCCTTATCAGTATTGATATAACTTTCTTTTAAAACCATTGATAATATATATGATGATTCAATAATATATACGAAGTGAACATCACCAATTACACACAGGCCTTGTTTTTAAAATTAGTTATAACCCTGATCGGGCCTAGCAAAACACACAGGTGTTTCCAATTTCGACCATGCTAGTAAAAACACCATAATGAAAGAAGACAATTCTCGACTGTATGAAAGGACCTATAATTGTTAAACCAATTTTATCATAGAAGTATGAGATACAAACTTGAAAAAAAACCTTCATAACCATTCCACTGATAAACTCATACTTGACAACCGAGAAGGTTCCCGAAGGGAGAAAAGACAGTTGTAAATCCAATCGGGTCTGTCACAATCAAAAGCAAGAAGACAAAAAGAGCACGTTCATACTTTAACCATAAAACAAAGATATGGAGGTCTTCCAAGACTTATCAATCATAGGCAAAATACCCTAGAAAAATATACAACAGTGAACCACACAATCCTCTTATTACTCCAAGTCCTGGACAAGACCAATGATTAACACCCGAGGAGAGCAAGGCAGGGAGATAATAACCCAATGCACATAGTGAATTTAACACTTGCATAAGAGGGAAAAGTTAATTGAAAAATGGCAGTTATTAAAGAACACACATACATATAACCTCTTTGTCAAATTTCTTAAGAGTAGAACAACTTGATAGCAATACCAGTGAGGACGCATACATCCCTTTGACATAATGCCGAGGTATAACTTGTATCACCCCACAACCATACAATACATGTTAATGTTATGGCCATGCAAAGACTGGATCCTGGGATACTTCGATGAAAAGACAATAAGAATGAGCCAACAACCATGACTCGGGGTTTGAAGAAATAACACATCAATTATCGAAAATCCGAATGTGACTGGATAAGGGTTACAATCATGACTGTGAAGGAACAAAAATAATCGACGGTAATACACAGAATGAAATCCTCCACCATAAATACAAAGAAATATGTACCACATTCACTTATTATACACAGAGACCCATCACAATATTAAACCGACTCAGAAACCAGTCAATGCACAACTTAAACAAAACCCAATTCTTTTTCTTGAAATCTGAAACATTTTATAGTCATCACAGAGAGAAATAACACACATTTACACAGTCAAAATTCCCACGACACATAGAATCCAAGCATCATAGAGCCATTATTTTTTCATACACTCAGAATATTTCATGGATGGAGAGAAAAAGAATCATACCTATAGAAAAACACTTAAAACAATGAGTTGTCTGAGCCTTCTTCTTTCCAAGAGCCTGAAATGCAGAGCTTCACAACCAACAGACCGAAAGTGCAGCAAGGAACAATGCTAGGGTGATGACCGATAGGGGGAGTATGGAGTGACGTGCAGTAAATGCAGATCTCTTCGATCTCGTGGCCTATTCAATTCGAATTACGAGACAACCAAACATTCACCAATCAATTAAACCATGTATTCGATGCCAAACCATTTGAAATATACAACGATACCCTTTGCATAGTGTGCCACCCCATATCATTTACACATTACCCCTTGCCATATTTATATTCCATCATACATGTTGCAATTTTATATGTTCCCAAATCAAATCTAATGAAATTAACATAGCCCACTAACCAACCATATCATAATATTTAGGACTAATGCTAACATCGCTTTACCTTTCCATTTTCATATAATCCTTTATCATACCTCAAACATAACTTCTTTCCCTTTAAGATTTTTTTTTCAAAAGTTTTTCTTTCCTTGTTTTGATTATATAATCACTAATATATATCTTTCATGTATGTGTCTAAGTAATCGATCATGATGATTAGTGACATAGTTAAATCATAGAAACTGTAAATACATGCCCATCATAACAAAAAAAAATCCTTGGATAGCAAGAATCATTCCGTAAAATGCATCATCCACCTGTTACTATGTCAAAAAGAAACCAAGACTACATTGTCAACCATGTAGGACTGTGTAAGAGAATCAAATAAAACAACAGAAAAATATGTGATATGTCTATCCTTGTGCCTCTAGTATACAAGGGGGTCCCACCTACTAGTATTATATTATTAGCATAGTTAAATAATAGGGCTTTAGCAATACTTTGCAGGCAGAATTAATCATTACGATTTTAATTGTCAACACGGTGTAGAGTAAGAACTTTGGCTAGGTCTAATAATGCTAGCCTCTAACATTTCTTCAACTGTACGCTCAATTTTACCCTTCTGGGAATAAGGGTATCTGTAAGGCCTGATGTTAGGAGGAAAAATCCTAGGAATTAAGTGAATAACATGATCATGATCCTGAGTGGGTGGAAGACCTCTGGTAATATCTTCAAATACTTTGGAATTCTTATCAATGATCCCTTGGAGATCTAGGGGAATAAATGGCTTATATGTTTGAACATATAGTGATCATAGTTGTACAATTACACCCTGATTCCCCTTTTTCAATAATTTTTTCATGCCATTAGAGAATACCACCTTAATTGGTTTCCCTATGATACCCCTTAAATTAAATTCTTTTCTTTCCAATGAAAATTTCATGAAAAGTTATGGAAAATTAAAAGCCACTATTCCCAATGATTGTAACCATTAGACCCCTAGTAGGAAATCGATACCACCCATGGATATAGAAATAATTGAACTATTAATTACATATTACCCCATAGTAATATTGATCTTATGACATTTTCTTGAGCAATTGATAGTTCCTCCATTTGAAAAGATTACTTGAAACTATGGTGCTAGATATATAAAACAATTGAGAGATTTGTCTAATTTATAGTGAATGAAATTATGCGTACTACCATAATCAATTAGCACTATTACCTTTTTCTTTTTTATATATCCTTCAATCTTGAGGGTTTGAGGAGTGGTAACTCCAACCAACGCATCACATGAGATGGTGGGAGTCATCTCTTCAAAAGAAATCTCTTCTACACCTTCATCTTGAGATGGTTCTTGTACTTGTTTTTGTTCTTATTCCTCTTCACAATCTGTGTAGAATAATTTCTTCTGACCACACTTATGTCATGTTGTTCCTACGGTCTACACCTGTGATGCAAGAGCATTGCTCCATGTCAGCAGCATGCTAGCCAACCAGCACATCCAACACACATTTAATGGAGAAAGGGAGAGGCGCAACCCTCTCAATTTTGAAATTCAAAATTTCAATAAATGTTGTAAGGATTTTAATGCCAGAACATGCCTTTGTACAGGTAGTGGTTGAGGTTTCCTTTAATGGTTGCCTACAACAATCCCAGGACGTAGTCAAGACTGAGCATCCATTTATGTAATGTATCCGTAGGAGCCACTCTGTGATAGCGATAGATGAGAAACGGTGGTTGAGGATAAGCTCATGGGAGCCCTCATTTTGTAATTAAGAAATTATAGTAGAGAGTTAGGAGGAGAGAAGAGAGCAGAGAAGTCTCGAGAGAGAGCTTAGACTTGTTACAATCCAGCCTTTGTAAACACCTTGTATAGGCATTTTTGAATGAATAGAAGAGAAGTTTTTCCTGCCATGAATTGTCTGTATGCGTTTGCATGTTTTTATGCATTTCGTGTTTTGAATGCATAACTGGTGAAGTAATTCATAAGTTTCAATTTCTTCTCATCTTGGAGTTTTCGAGTGCAAGGAGTGCACATAGTCCACAAGGTGTGCGTTGATAGAGGTGAGACAACCTCAGGAAATCTTAAGAGGGATAGCATTGAACCTTCATCAGCAGAGGTGCAAGGAGTGCACAGGAAGGAACTCTATTTCGAGTTCAGGGAAGACAAGACTATTGAAGGTTCTGTAGAACTCTGCCAAGAGGGAATTGAGTGAGTGCATAGAGTGCACCAGAGAACTCTATTTCGAGTTCTGAGGAAAGGGAAGTGTTGAAGAGAAGACACTCGCAAAGTTGTTGAATACTCTATAGGCTCTGCAAGGTGTGCATTGAGAAGAAGAATTCTAGGTGGGCATAGGGAGTTTTCTTTCCAAGAAAACTTCTCATATTTGAGTTTAGTGAAATAATTAGTAGCACCAGGAGTGTGTGAGACTGGACTTGTCCTAATCCCATAAGATCAGAAGAGAAAGCGCGAGAAGAACATACACAGAGAAAAATTTTCGAGGTTTCTGAGTTGACAAAGCTCAGGAGGGGGAGTGTTTCTATAACACAAACGAGACTCAAAGGAATTGGGATCGCAAGAGGAAGAGTCGAAGGTCGAGACCTTTGAGACTTAGAAAATCTTATAAGTCAAAAAGACAAGAAAGCTCAGGAGGAAGAGCACAACTGTCATGGATCAACACTGGGAAGACAAGATTTGGACCATTAGACCAGTGTTCAGACAGGAGGAGCGCACATAGGAGATGTTCAAATATGAGTTGTCAGATCTGGAGGCATGGATCAACATATGTTGATCTCAAAGTAAGGTGCACATGGTTTAAGTTTTTTGGCATTTTGTGTACCGGGAAACATAAGAGGGAGAGTCTTTCGACTCCCAGAGACGTGAAATCGTGAAATCACGCCAGCCATTGAATTGGGAGTGCAGTGGCATGAGAGTCACTGGATCAAGGATACGTGCACAGGGTTTAATCCATGGGAGACACGCAGAAGATTAGATCTGGGCTGTCAGATCTAGCGCAGAGGACCGATAGACATCGGATCCAGAAGAAGGTGCATGCGGTTTAATCCCTGGGAAGCTACACAGAAGGGTAGAACAGATGGCAGAAACTTCGAGGGAGAAGTGTTGATTTTCCATGAGCAGTCAGATCTAGAAAAGATGCCCAAGGTTTAACCCTCGTAAGAGCAGACAAGAGAGAGGACCTATCAAAGTCCTGAAATCATTTGGGACCATCCATCTCAGAGAACACGTGTCAAGAGACCCACATTTTGGGGATTCAGACACCGGGAGACCGAGAGTGAAGAGTCTCCAAAAATCGTGAAGGGAGAATTCGTGAAAGGACCAGGACTATCCATCAAGGAGGACACGTGGAAACTGGTCGACGTTTCGTAGAAGTGGTCGAAAAGACCAGGACCGTCCATCAAGAAGGACAGATGGAAAGAAGTCAAGGTTTCAAGGAAGGGCCCTAAAGTTTTCGAGCCATCGATTGAGTGGAATCGTAGCCATTGGTTCCAGAAGGGCCTGGGCCATTGATCTCTCATAGGGAGAGATTTTGGCATTTTGTTGACCAGGGATTCGAAAGACAAAGGAGCGAGACGCTTGCATTGCGATTCCCCGAATCGTGAAACCCCGAAATCATTCAGAGGAATAACACCAGGTCATAGGACCGGGTCGCATGGAGAAGGTTTAAGGGAGGAACAAAGGAGTCATTAATCCCTTTTTGGGTTTCAGCATTTCAAAAGACAAAGAATAGGGGAAATCTTGCATCGTGATTCCCCGAATCATGAAAGCCGGTAGAGCTTTAGCATTAATCCTGTGGACACAGAGTGGTGGTCACGTGGACAGAATCTAAGGGAGGAGCCAAAGCTTGTTAATCCCTTTTCGGCATTTCGGGACCTGATAATTCGAAGGGCCTAGAGTCGTTTGCAGCTGGAATCACGAAATCCCAAATTACGAAGTTCCAAAAAGTGGATCACGGTCACGGGTAGTGGTCACATGGTCGAGTGTTAAGGAAGGAGCCAGCTGTGGAGTTAATCCTTTTTCAAAATTTTGACAACCGGGATTTCAAGAGTGAAGGAGTCATGAGACAGGGAGTCCCAACTCGCGAAATCACGAAATGCGACGGGTTCCTTTTGGACAAGGCCTGTGGTCACAACCAGTGATCACGTGGGGGTGAAGCTCATGCTTAGTGCTCAAATGCACAGGTGGGTTTCAATAGGGGACTTGTGGATTCATTCAAATGTCTCCAGCAGAGAGCCAAAGGGCCATTTCGGCTCAGAAGAAGATCGATCCAGAGATCGGGAGGTCAGTGGACCCTGCTGAGGTAGGGGGTCTTCACCATGTGGTATCATAGTGGGATTTTGTTTGAAGATAGCAGACAAAGGGATTGAAAGGAGAAATTATGGTAACATCAAGTGGAATCAGGAGCATATATTCATCTGTATACAGCAGGTGAAAGAAGCAGGGTGTTAAAGCTCTATGGTGATTGTTGCAAGGTGTGCAACAAATGATAGATAGCCAGGCGAGATGTAGGAGGACATGGAGATGCTCTCAAACATAGAGTGATCCATACGCTTTCCAGGAGGGCAGGTGAAATATGGAAATGGCTACTGAAGGCCATGACCGTGGTGGAAGGGGAGACCACCAACAGATGAGTAAAGCAGACATTGACAAAGAACTCTTTGAGATAAGGGTGAGAATGGAACAACTGACATTGAATATGTAGTAGGAGGCAAAAGTACACTGGAGGTACGAATGGCCTCTGAACAAGAAAGCCAAATGGCCTGTTCAAAATTTTTTGGCCAGGAAATAGCAACAAGAGTTGAGGAAGTGGATGAGGTATGCTAAAAGCCTCGGTGACACAGAACTGGTTTGCATATGTGAGCCAGATTTCGAAGAAACCCTCAGTGATGAGGAAGAGGGATAGTTTCAAATCTCATAAACAACCAGGAGGGCAAGGATGAATTTTTGAATTTCCGGGTGGGTAATGAAATGAGATCAGTGGAGGATCTCATAGATTGTCAGGAGGATAGCCATGGAAATTCATATTGCCAAGATGGAAATGGTATGAGATTAACAAAGGATCTCATAAACTGCCAGGTGGGCAGAGGTGAACTTTCAAGTTTCCAAGTGGGAAATGGAAAGAGATTAGTGGAAGGTCTCGCGTACTACCAGGGGAGCAGTGGTGAAAGTTCAGATTGCCAAGTGGGAAATGAGATGGGAATACTGGATCTCATAGATTGTCAGGTGGGCAGGGGAAAGGAGATGAGACTGTCTAAGAGTCTTATGAACTCAGGGGAGAGTTCAGATCAGCAAGGAGTGTTGAAAGGAGAGAATCAGAAGAGAATCCTGATCATTGGGGGAATTGAAGTATTCCTACCAAGCAACCCAGTTGAGTCCAGAGAATGCATTGCATATGTAGCAACAGCAGGAGGACAGCCAAAAGAGACGATCATGGAGGAAGAAGTGGAGAAGACATTGATGTTTTCCCAAGGAGAAAAGGAGAAGCATTCAAAAGAATGGCTCAAAATTTTTAGTCAAGAAGCCGAAACAGAGATGACTACAGCACTGGAGCCTGTAGCAGAAGAAGAAGAAGATAGTGTGGACTTTGTTGATCTATATCAAGAATTGGAAGCCCTAGAAAACATGGTGATGGTGCAAAGATTGCACATCAAAAATGCTAAGTTGGAAGCAGGTAGTGGAGCATACCAGCCTGGGGAGAAGATGGAAGAAGTTGGAAGTATGCCAACAGGAGAAATGGCAGCAGAAGAACTACCACAGGAAGAAGCTAAGAAGTAGTATAGTGAGGAGACTATAGAGCTAGAGTCTGCAGTAGAGTGGCCACTTAGTGCCACAAAGAGAGATAAAGATAGCAGAGGAGATCGAGTAGATCTTCCCATTGAGAAGACAGAAGTGCAGCAGAGAAGACTGCATACAAAGAGCCAACCATTGGAGAAGATGGATGAGGTAATTGAAGAAATTAGAAGTCTGATGTTGAGTTCAGCAACAGAGACTACCAACAATGAGAAGCTAAGTAGAAGGGAGCCTGCAAGAGCAGTAGAGAAGCAACAAAAACAACAGTGAAGTAGAGGAGCAGATGGACAACTCCAAGGGAAAGTTTGGGATCCAGGTGGATTTCAACACTGGAGAAGAGGAGCTCATGATTAGGAGACCATGATTTTTCCAGCTGAGGAGTATGATGCAGGAGCATCGCCCCATGTTAGCAGCATGCCAGCCAACCAACACATCCAGAATGCATTTAATGGAGAAAGGGAGAGGCACAACCCTCTCAATTTTGAAATTCGAAATTTCAATAAATGTTGTAAGGATTTTAATGCCAGAACACACCTTTGTACAAGTAGTGGTTCAGGTTTCCTTTAATGGTTGCCTACAACAAGCCCAGGACGTAGTCAGGACTGAGCATCCATTTATGTAATGTAGCCGTAGGAGCCGCTCTGTGATAGCAATAACTCAAAGATGATGGTTGAGGATAACCTCATGGGAGCCCTCATTTTGTAATTAAGAAATTAGAGTAGAGAGTTAGGAGGAGAGACGAGAGCAGAAAGGTATCAAGAGAGAGCTGAGACTTGTTACAATCCAACCTTTGTAAACACCTTGTATAGGCGTTTCTGAATGAATAGAAGAGCAATTTTTCTTGCCATGAATTGTCTGTATATGTTTGCATGTTTTTATGCATTTTATGTTTTTAATGCATAACTAGTGAAGTTATTTAGAAGTTTCAATTTCTTCCCATCTTGGAGTTTCTGAGTGCAAGGAGTGCACATAGTCCACAAGGTGTGCATTGACAGAGGTGAGACAACCTCAGGAAATCTCAAGAGGGATAGTGTTGAACCTTCATCAACAGAGGTGCAAGGAGTGCATAGGAAGGAACTCTGTTTCGAGTTTAGGGAAGATAGAACTACTGAAGGTTCTATAGAGCTCTGCCAAGAGGGAATTGAGTGAGTGCATAGAGTGCACCAGATAACTCTATTTCGAGTTCTGAGGAAAGAGAAGTGTCAAAACGAAGACACTCACAGAGTTGTTGAATACTCTGTAGGCTCTGCAAGGTGTGCATCGAGCAGAAGAACACCAGGTGGACATAGGGATTTTTATTTCCAAGAAAACTTCTCAGATCTAAGTTTAGCGAAATACTTAGTAGCACCAGGAGTGTGAGAGAGTGGACTTTTCCTAAGCCCATAATCTCAGAAGAGAAAGCACGAGAATAACGTGAACAGAGAAAACCTTTCGAGGTTTCTGAGTTGACAAAGCTCAGGAGGGGGAGTGTTTCTATCATGTAGACAAGACCCAAAGGAACTGAGTTTGCAAGAGGAAGATTCGAAGGTCGAGACCTTCGAGACTTAGAAAATCTTCTAAGTCAAAAAGACAATAAATCTCAGGAGGAAGAGCACAGTTGTCATGGATTAGCACTGGGAAGACAAGATATGGACCATTAGATCAGTGTTCATATAGGAGGAGCGCACATAGGAGATGTTCAAATCTGATCCATCCAATCTAGAGGCATGGATCAAAATCCGTTGATCTCGAATTAAGGTGTCCATGGTTTAATTTTTTTGGCATTTCGTGTACCGGGATGTTACACAACAACATTACTCGCTTCGATAAGTGTCGCAAGTGTCACATTTTGCTCACAAGTGTCGCAAGTGGCAAGCAAATCATACTCCCATGATGCCTATGTCATACTTATAACGACATCAAAAAGACACTTAAAAACACCTCAAACACTTGATTTGGAGGAAGAGGAATGGTTAATTGGAGTTATGTACGTCTTGCCATTTGAAAAAACTATTGAATCTAGGTTTTTAGAGGAGAGCGCTCCCCTATACCTCTCTTAGGAGCATTGGTGCTCCCCTATAGAGTGTTAGGGAGCATTATAACAATGAACAACCCTTCTGGAGGATCTCTATTGCTTTTAGGAGTGTTGGCACCCCCCTAAAGCCTACTAGGGAGCGCTATAGCACTTTGTTGGTCCTTTTGAGGGAGCGCTGTCTATTCTGGGTAGCATTTGATCTGTTGAGAAGAATAAGGGGGAGATCTTTTCAATCTTGGAAAGTAGTTGGATTCGAACCCCTGGTCCAGCCATGATCTTAGGGAAGATCCTTGACTCAAGGAGGAGAATCCTCAACTTACCCTAAAGATACCTCAAGAGGTTGGGCCTCCCTAATATAAGCAGGCTTTCTCATGGTGAAAAGGGGGAAGAATTAGAAGCATGAAACCTATGATCTCATAGGAAACAAATTGTGAACTGGAGGAGAGTAATTAGTGAAGTTGCTGTCATTTGGATCGTGGATCTTTTGAGCAAGGGTTAGACAAAGGGGATTTGACGAAGCTGCATCATTCACATCTACGGTTGTAAGTTTCTTTCGTTGTTGTTCTCATCAATATGACACGCTTGGCCTGTTTCTTTTAAGTTTGTGCTTAATCTCACATGAACTTGTCTCTAATAGATAGGTCTATGTCAAGCTAATATCAGTAGAGTAGGAAGTGGTTGTACTTTTGTTTGTCTATAGGGCTTATCGAGGAGAGAAAGATTGGATCTCAACTCGGAGCATGCAGGGACAAACACCGGTAAAAGGTACTTATTTTCTCCTTCCTCCTCATACATTAGTTTATATAGATCTAAAAGGAAGTTAGTGTCCATGAGAAGTGTATTATGTCTTAAGAGTTAAGAGTCTAGCTCTCAAGAGGAGATCTACCTGTCCGCAGGGAGATTTTCCTTCAACAGAAACTGGCAACTCCACTGGGGAATCGAATCAAAACTTTTGGTTTTGATTTTTCCTCATAGACCTTGTATTACCCTTTGATTATTTTCAGATATTATTCACCCCTTTTTCTTGATTTCATATGATGATTGACTCCTTACCCCATCACACTCAGCTTGATTGCCGAAATTTAACTGAAATTTTGGGTTTCTGGACATTTTCATGAGATTTTTAAGCCTGGCGCCCTTGAGACCATGTTAGCAAAGTATCAATGCTATATGGATGTGTTAGACAGAGCGCTATAACACTTGGTTCCCCTTACACCAGAGCACCAACCCTCTTTTGGAAAAAAACCGTTCAAGAATTTCCTTTTGTAGGGTCCAATCTCTATGTTTCAGTTGCTGAGCCTCTCTATGAGTCAATGCTTCTTCCCATTGAACTTTGACATCCTTCCTTCTAAGGAACAAATACCTTGTTGTTCATATTTTGTGGCCTTATTCATTATTTTTTGAGTTTTTTCTGCTGTTGGGAGTTTGAAATCAATCCACTGTTTTTTCTCTCCTATCTGACTGAGCAAAACAACTCTAGTGAAGGGCATTAGAACTCTATGAATATCTTCATTTGGTTTTTCCTTTTTGAGGTCATTTTTCTCGAACATCTCTCTTTTGTGTGAAATTATTGATTTTCTTTGTTATCTTTGTTTTCTTTTGCTTCTTGTTTTCGATCATAACAAGAGGGTGTGTTGTGTGTACGAAACCTGCTTATGCTTCTCTGATTTTCCTGGATCTAAAAGGTTAATTGGAAGGGGAAGTGTTGTATTGAATTAATCATTATTTGCACACAAACAATAAAGAGACACATTAGTGATTGATTTTCATATTAGAATACATTTCTAAAAAGTTTTAGCATCACATTGGATTTGATTGAGAAAATTTGTTTGAGAACATTCCTTATTAGTGTTTGATAGTGAAAACAACTCTCTCTCTCTCCCTTAAATATACATTCATCGAAAAGAAACGACTTCTTATCATCTTTTATGCATTTTTGGGGGGGATTGAGTCATCATTCCATCTGTTTCACTTTCATACACCCCTTTTGAGTAAAGAACAACTGTAAAATGAACGCTAATTAAAAACTATCTAGAACATTTTTTTTTCTAGGATCTTCCACCAACAGTAGACTAGGATTAGTACTTTGGATTAGGCTGTGAGCATAACTCTCCAAAGTTTCCAAAACAAACATTAGCATCCTAAGCTAGGGAGATTCAAATCCAATTGTCGTATAAGTTTGTTGGGATCCCCCTCTCACACAAGGGTTACGCACGAGGTCGCAGTCGGGAAAGCTACGGAGATTATCCCTCCATGGTTTGACTGATTGTAGTAGTCGGATCGTATTATGGGGGTCACTTAAAGGTATACCCACAATGTTGAGTGGAAGCCTTTCAAGTTGATTTCAGGCTAGATACCCTACCCGTACGTTTGGACTGGACTATCGACTGTACCTTCCTAGGGGCTAACTGCGAATTGGTAACCTTGGTAGCCACAAAATTTAGGGTCTTACACAAGGTGACAATGAAGGGAAGTCTCATTGTACATGGAACAGACATTGGTCAAACTCACTCGGGCTCCTTGGAGGGTAAATCCATAATTACTGCATGGAAGCTTGCACCAAGGTGAAAGTCCGTTAAGCAGGTCACCATTGTAATTGTTCCACCATATCCCCGCCCCTTATTGACTTGATCACGTGACATTGGATTTCATCACCAACTAGCACGGTCATCGAGAGAAGGTTTTGTTTGCTTGGTTGTGATTCCTAGATTCTATTAGCGTATGCTGTTTCTTTTTGGTAGTTGGCCATAGATTTTTTTCATCGATTTTTTTTCGCCAACATTGACCCTCCACGCCGTTCACGTAGGGTATAGGGACTTCCTCCAGAAAATATGGAAGAGACTACCCCTTTACACCATCATTCTATGGAGGAATCTCCTCAACAGAGCGAGGTTCATGACATTATAACCTCCTAAGAAGAAGTTCCCACCTCTTTAGAGAATTTTCGAATTGTTTCAGAGTCTCTGGAGGCTTTCCGCAGTCCTGAGGGATATGAGAGGCATTTTCTCCAACTGAATTCAGTCGACAAATTTTTCGTTGTCAATCCTTCTGACATTCCGACTGGGTCTCATTCAAACCCTCTAGTCGAATACCCCTTTTGGACCACAGACGTTGTTCGAAGACCACCGTGCATGGTGCGTGATCTTTACGGAACAGGAATAGGTGTCGATGTTCCTGTTACCTACACCATACCCTTAAATCATTTTACCGGTACTACCATTTTTTCAACTACACCGTCCTTTGATCCAAACACATCATCCGTTGGCCCAAGGTCCACTTTTTCTCTCCAGACATCCCACTCTACAATGGTCCCTCATGTTCCAACTATTCCCGTCGGTAATGTGGTGGTTAGACAAGTTGCAATTGGCACACCACTAACACCTAGACCTTCATCATCACTCCCTTTTGGGTATAGAGCACTGAATTCTTCCGTTGTCACTACTACCCACGTTATGCCTGGAAGTTCTATACCTATACAACAACTCGGAGGGACCGGTCTTGGTGGCTTTAATCCATTAAGAGACATCGGTCATTCGTTTATGTCTGGTTCCCAAATTTTGGGAACTCCACTTCATGTTGGGGGGCATCCTCCCACTGGAGGACAACCTCCATTTGGAGGGCACCCTCATGCTGGGGGGCAGCCCCAAACCGGAGCCTACCATCAACCACATGGACAAAATGTGTCTACAACACCTAATCCGTGGAATATCCCTTTTCCAGGAAACCCACAGTTCTCGGGAGGACACAATCCTCAAGCTCCTCAACAACCTCTGCCTCCTCAAGGGACTCATCTATATCCTCCTTATGGACAAAAAATCTACCCCCCTTATGGGAAAACCCCAAATCCAGCTTATAATCCTCGAGACCCATCCAGTTATCCTTCGTTCGCACATGTTTCTCGAACCCCCTCAAATCCTGTGTACCCTGGTCAACACCAACCTTATACAAGAGGACCCACTGGTTACAATTATCCACCTAACCCAGTGTATGGTCCTACTGGTGTTCCTATGCCACACCAGTATCACCCGCAGGTTAACCGACAACTACCTTTCTTGGCGACTCTGGATCTCCCAGACTTGTCTCGGTTAACGAATGATCCTATTTTTCATTCTCCATTTTGGCCAGCTATTCCAGCTAAACTTCCTTTTGATATTCCAAAATTCGACGGAAAGTCCGGAGAAGACCCAAACAACCATGTGATGAATTTCCATTTGTGGTGTTCATCGAACTCCCTCATGGATGATTCTATACGTTTTCATCTTTTCCACTGAACACTTACGGGTTTTGCAACAAAGTGGTATATTGAACTACCACGTGCTTCTTTTTACGATTTCAACTCCCTTGCCATGTCCTTCCTCACACATTTCCAACTACCCATTCGATACGAGACGAGTATCGAACTATTGACCTCCCTTCGTCAGACAAACTTCATACATATCTCTGATCATATTCATGAATGGAGATGATGACGAAGGTTAATCAAAGCGATCATTCATGACCAGTTATTAGCAGAATGGTTCACTAAATCACTGTTACCCCCAATTTCTCGTGATGTTTCCATGGGTGGTGTAGTCACCGAGGAAGAAGCTATTACCCGAGCTCAGTACTTAGATTTGGTTTATTCACAATCTGGTACTCTGTACGAATTGATACCAAATGCTACCTGTGCCACTACTGATCCATCCAAACCATCGTCTACCTCGCACGTGGATGGAGTCATTGGCTCTGTCAAAACCCAATCTACTTCCCAGTCGACTGGAACAACCCAATGGTCTGCTTCGATGTCTACTCCCTGTTCGACCAAACCCTCTTCTACCTCCCCTAAAACTCAGGTCTCTGAGGTGAATATGATCCAATCAACCCCTTCACAACAATCTGGAGGTAAGAAGAAAGAAAGAAATAAACCGAAGAAAAACAATAACAATGAACAACCAAAATATCAAACTCAAACCCCCGCTGCCAGAAAACAACCACAACAGAAACCAAAATTCCCATCTCTCATTTGTGGCGATGATCACTACACCTGAGATTGTCCACATCGTGATGAAGTGGCCAAGCTTTTTAAGGGAAATTCACAACCCATTGTGCTTACCCAGCCTTTTCCACAGCAACAATCCTTGGTTTCTCAAACTCCCACTCCAGGGGGCAATTCCAACCAATCCCATGATGAGGCCTCAACAAGTGCCCACATTTACATGTTTAATGGGATTAATCTGACCACTCGCACTATGACATATGACACATCGATTAAACCTGATAAGTCGAAGACCACTAACGGTTCCTTACCGGACCCATCACCATCTTTCGTTAGTCCTGTATCTGCTAGCCCTCCGTCCGAGCCACTCTAGATTGAGAAACCTTCGTTTGACTCCATATTACACCCTCCTAAGAGCACTATTCGAAAATCTACCTTTAATCCTAGTTCACGGGCTACCCAAAACTACAACATTGTTGAAGATTTGGCTCAAGCACCGTGTGCTATGTATGCTTTGGAATTTCTACAACACTGTCCCATTCAACATAGAACTCTCTTGGCTGCCATCGGCGCTTTTGATCCTAAGTCATATAATAACCTCACATTTAATCTAGATGATCATCAGCCTTGACTCTCCCACCAACTAGCTTTTCAAATCGATGTTGTTGTTCACAATCAACAAATCCACCGAACTATCTTGGATGAGGGAGCCTCTACTTGTGTCATGTCTTTGGCTTGCTGGAAAGGCTTGAAATCACCTACCCTTAACAAATCCCCTACAATGTTATGCACTTTCAATGGGCGAGGTTTTCATCCTCATGGAATTTTACAATCCTTAGCCATTCAGCTGGGCGGAAAAACTATTATTGTTGATGTCGAGGTGATCTATGCCCCCCTCGATTACAACCTACTACTCAAAAGAAGTTGGTTTTATGCTATGACTGTCGTCGCCTCATCGGCGTTTCGATGTGTACAATTACCCCATCAAGGCAAAATTGTCACTATCGACCAACTAGATTTCTGTACACTCGATGCTCGTGCCCCTGTTACCAACAACATTCCTTTTTGGGAGACCACAAAGTTACATATGAAAGCGTTGGAGTTGGCTTGTTGAAAGATTCTAGCCTTATGGGTACCTTCCCTACACCACTTCCACCCACCACACATCATATTGCCACCGTCGATATGATTTCGACTATGGCTTATCAATCTTTGGAATCATCTGACCCTTGGATTGTACCTAGTCCTATGGAATTTGATGTGCTAGGTGACACCATGCCACTTAGCCCAGCCGAGGCCACATACATTGTTATTCAATCTGCCTCTCCCTCCCCAGACAACCCACATATATTAGCACCCTATGCCTACTCGATGTTGTCATGGTTGGATTCCCTATCGTCTGCAATCGATTACATTTCCCACATTTTCCTTCTGACGAATCTATAGTGGAAATGCTTAGTATCAACGATGTACCTTGGGATGATAACCATCATCGATCTTCTTTCCTTCCGCCTCTAGAAGAAATTCACAAAGACATACACTCTGTCTTCCCTCCTGATGTTACCAATTCTCCACAATCTCCCATCCTCACATAAGATACTCTTTTCGAAGGGAATCTAGGTAATATCTCTACTATGATTGTTATTAATATTTTGATCAAAGAAGGCATTGTGGAAAACGTTAACCTTGGTGCTAATTGCACACCCAAAGAAGTGGTATCTTACACCACTCTGTTTAAATAATTCCACGATGCCTTCCCTTGGAGCTACGAAGAAATGCGAGGGATCGACCCCTCGATCGTCGTGCATGAAATCAAGACTTACCCAGGTGCGAAACTTATTCGATAGAAACTCCGCCCAGTTCATCCCAAGAAAATCGCAGCTATAAAGGTAGAAGTTGAGAAAATTTTGAAATTGGCTTTATCTATCCCGTCCCTTTGACATAATGGGTCTCCAACCTTATTCTGGTTGCCAAAAAACAGGGGACCATTCATGTCTGCATTGACTATCGGGATCTCAATAAGGCTTGTCCAAAGGACAACTACCCTATGCCCTTCATCGACCAGATCATTGATAATTGCACTGGGAGCATAATCTTCTCTTTCATGGATGGTTTCTCTGGGTATAACCAGATGTAAATTTTACCTACTGATCAACACAAGACAACCTTTATCTACCCATGGGGAACTTTCACCTATCAGAAGCTACCTTTTGGCCTGAAAAATGTTGGTGCTACTTTCCAGCGGGCTATGTCGTATGCTTTCCATGATATCAAGCATATTGCAGAACCTTACCTCGATGACTTACCTGCCCACTCATCCAATCGATCAGATCATGTTGATCACTTACGGGCTATTTTTCTTCGATGTCGGTTTTGCCATATCCACTTGAACCCACATAAGTGTAGTTTTGTTGTCGAATACGGTCGGCTCCTTAGTTTCGTTGTCTTTAAAGATAGGATTCGGGTGGATCCCTTAAAGATTAAGGCTATTCTGTCCTTACCCTTGCCTACTAGTTTGACCCAACTCCAAAGTTTGCAAGGAAAAGAAAACTTCCTTCACCGTTTCATTTGTAACTACGCTAAGATAACTAAAGGATTCATGCGATTGTTTCAAAAAAACACCCCTTTCATCTGGGATGACATCGCTCAATGATCATTTGATGCTCTCAAGCATGCCTTGACCCATGCACCTTTGTTGCATCCTCCAGAGTATACAAAGGACTACATCCTTTACTTAGCTGCCTCCACTTCCACTATTGCGATGGTGTTAGCTCAGGAGGACCCCAAGAGTGAGGAACATGTGATCTATTACCTAAGCAAGAGTCTATCTGGACATGAACTCTGATATTCGCATGTAGAGAAACTGGCTCTGGAAGCCGTCATCGCTGTCCAGATATTTCTCCATTACATCCTACTATGCACCACCACTATGATCGCGGACTTGAACCCCACGTACCATTTCTTGACACGTCAAGTGCTTGGGGGAAAATACTCTAAATGGATCTTCATCCTTCAGGAATTCGATCTTGAATTTGCAAAGTCCAAAGCCAAAAAGTCCTTGGTGTTTGCAGAGCTTATCTGCGACCTTCCCCATGCTGATGAAGATATTGAACCTAGAGATTCTATCCCTGATGAAACTCTTTTCCTCATCAACACCTCTGATCCTTAGTATGGAGACATCCTCCTTTATCTCCAAACCCAATGCTTTCAGCCTAACATTTCCCTTGAAGAGCGTCGACGTATTCACCACCATTCTCGTCGTTACCTTATCATCAACGACACCTTGTATCACCGTGGTATTGATACTATCCTTCGACTATGTTTGATTCATGAAGAGGCTGAATACATTCTGAATGAATGTCACCTTGGAGCCTGTGGCGGTCACCTTTCTGGGATGGCTACAGCCCAGAAAATTCTACATGCTGGCTATTTTTGGCCCTCGATTTTCAAAGATTGTATTGCAGCAGTCAAAAAATGCCCACCCTGCCAAGTTTTTAATAACAAGGCATGCACCCACCCCGCTACGCTGCACCCTGTTATCACCATCGGCCCCTTTGCCAAGTGGGGTATCGATTTCATGCAGTGTAAGCCTACCTCAGCCAAGGGGCACGGTTATATAATCGTCGTCGTCGACTACTTTACAAAATGGGCTGAGGCTATGCCTACCTTTCTAAATGATGGTCGAACCACGACTCTTTTTATTTTTAACCACATCATAACTCGTTTTGGTGTACCACGCTCCATTGTCACCGATCACGGTTCACACTTTAAGAACCAGATGATGAGTGAATTGGATGCCAAGTTGGGTTTTCACCATGAAAACTCTTCCCCATACTATCCTTAGGCCAAAGGACAAGTTGAATCCATCAAAAAAGTCCTTAAAACCATGATTCAACGTATGGTAGGGGAAAATAAGACATCCTAGCATCTACAACTGTTCTCCGCTCTCTAGGCTTACCGTACTTCTATGAAAACTGCAACAGGGTTCACCCCTTTCCAGCTAGTGTATGGCATCGAAGTTGTTTTACCAATCGAGTGTGAGATTCCATCTCTGAAACTTAAAGTAGAACTCCTACCCCATACTTCTACCGAAGAAGAACATTTCTTATATCTGACCAAACTGGATGAAACACATCGTGATGCCGCTCTCATTAACGAGGCACATAAAAAATGAATAAAAAATCAATACGAAAAATCCATCCATCCTCGGACTTTTGCAGAAGGAGACTTAGTCCTCGTCTATGACCAAGATCATGACAAACTAGGAACATGTAAGTTAGAACCTCTGTGGCATGGCCCTTACATTGTGAAACATGTTCTACACAGAGGCACCTACGAGTTAGTCGATTATGATGGAATCTCCCTAAGAGAGCTTCGGAACGGGCTTTACCTTAAAAAGTACTATGCCTAGATCACCTAGCACGTGTACTTTGTACATTATTGTATTTTAGTTTAATGTGTCTATTTCTTTTGCATGCTCGAGTTTTTACCTTTGCCACTCATAACTGTGTCTTGTATTTTCATGCACAGATGATGCCTTCCTTTCCTATCTTTGTCGGGTTTGCGGATGGCGCTAGTCGACACACCCATAACGTTGCTTCTGCAGCATGGGTCATTTACCAATCTGGCGAGTTGGTGAGTTCAGGAGGTGTTTTCTTAGGACCAGCGACTAATAACATGGCAGAATATCATATTGTCATCAGACTTTTGACCCAAGCCTCCTCCCTAGGTATCTCTCGTATGATTTTTAACCTAGACTCGCAACTCGTGGTCTGCCAACTTAATCGTATCTACGCTATTCATAATCCTATCCTGCTATGTCTCCACCTACGGGTTCATCATCTTGAACGAATAATTGATTACATCGAATACAGACATATTCCAAGAGAACTCAACAATGTTTCGGATTCGTTAGCCAATTACATCATGGATCGGTATCTCGCCCATAGATAAAGTTTCATGAAGGAAAACAAATTGTACACCAAATGTAAATTAAAACACATCACATTAAAGACATCATCATTTACAAATCTTCTGGCACTGTAAAAACTTGGAACTGTATATATATATAGCGTGACAAAAAAAAATTTGATTACATCAAAAATTATTTGGAAGAGCAAAATTTTGGGTCTTCACACCCATACAACATTGTCCGACAAGTCATACAAAATATACAATCACCAGAGAGACTCTAATCTCTTTGCACTGCATTATGCTGAGAATAACACATCACTGCACACACTACTTGTCTCAGTAGAGAGTTGACATTCTCAGGCACCCCCACGGTGTGTCTCTGTAGATTTAAAGGCACTTCTCCCCTCCGTAGAGGAGGAATGCCCATCGTAAGGCCTTGAAGGTTTCTTTCAACCTCCCGGAGACCTATCACTGGTGCCCCCAAATCTACTGCAACCTGAGCATCCCCGCGACGTCCCGGTACTGGTATCTTAGCCGGACACACTGCTCCCTTATCTGCATGTTTAAAACAATACATCTGTTAGAAACTCTTCTACGTACCCAAAAAAATATACATACATTAAAAACTTAAAAAAAAAACTAGACAAGGTATTGTTTAGTCTCTCACCTGATGCATCCCAATCTTCCCTCACTGGTAGAATTAGATCCATACTCCCGCGAAAGTCTGTAAATTCTAACCTTGTACAATATCTACTGCAAACTGATATTCAGAAAAGAACAGAAAAGATACAATGGCAAATACAAACATTACACAGAGATTTTTCACCTGGAAACCCAAACCGGGAAAACCAGCATATATTATATT
>ML802504.1:290316-323360 GCA_009831015.1 Picea engelmannii
CTGCTCATTATTGGATAATAATTCTACATTGATATAACATTTGAAGAAAAAGGATTAAAATTACGTTATTACTGATTCACCCCCCCCTCTCAGTAATCCAACATGTAGATCCATCATCTAAGCATGAACTCTCCTCCATCCAAATAGTAAAATGATCAATAGTAATTGAGGTCTTCCCAGCCCTCCATCCTGAGTTCTTCAGTTGACACCAAAATGGTGAAATTTTGGCATTCTAATCAATGTACAAAAACAATTTCAAAATGGATTTCTTGAAATGGAATTCCACCTTTTCCTCATTTGCATCATGTAAAAAAATATGGTTGCAATCTGATCTTTTAGCTTACCAAAACAGAAGTAGATACATAAACAAATCAATAATGTGCCAATAAATGAGGTTCCTCTATTCAATGGTGTAACCCATAAATATCTAATCTGTGAAAACCTGAGAATGATATCTTAAATAGAAAAATATTGCTTAATACTTGACTTTGCACGATCCCCTAATTGACATATGGCACTCAGGCTCATTTCTTGGTGATGGTTGGGTATGTGAAAACAATTTCTAGAAAATTATATTTTGATTAGACAATAATTTTTCCCAAATCGTTGATAAATTTGGAAAATTGCTCGTATGTAGGGTAAATGGACCCATTCTAGAAGTGGGTTTTAAATGGTTTTGGAATATTCGCTATGGTTTGATCGAAAATGGAGCCTAAATTTCCCTTCCTAGATGATGATGGGAATTGATAATTTAAATGTATATTTAACTATGAACTTCTATCCGTGTTTTTCTGGAATGTTGGATCTTTCTTTGTCTGATCTGGTTCTTGTTTTTGTAGGTAAGGTATTTTCTTTGGCATGTTGAGTGGCTTTGGACAAAGTTTCAGGTTATGTGGGAACCTTAGCTACCTTTGTTGCCAATGGTGGTCAAGGATATTCGTTGCTTAGGGTTCACTCACAATCTGCAACGAAAACTGCACAAAGAACCAACACACATGATTTTGAGGGTAGTTGGAATTTAAAAGCACAATTTGGGTGCCAACACACTTTTATTCAAACTTTGAAATATTTTCCAAAACCATAAAATCTCATAAAACATAGTCTTTTTGTTGATTCCAAGAATGTTGGCATTCCTGCAATCAATGCCTTTTTGCACTTATAAGCTTAAGTTATCCCTCTTGTGGTCCAATAGTGATATAACCATGGTGATAGGACTTGTTCAATTCAAATATAGACTTGATTTGACCTCATAAAGAGAAAAGAATGAATACAAAGAAAATAAGGGATGACAAAACAATCATAAATGACTCAACAGATCATGCAAAAAACTAATTAGAAACTAGGTTGACAGATGAATGGGTTGGTTTGATGAATAGAAGGAAGAGGTGCAGGCCTATGATATAACATCGACTCCAACTGGGGATAACACTTCCCTATGAGGTGATAAGAACAACATACATGTGTTCCTTAATTCTTTATTTATGCCACCCTCCCACCAATAACTTCATTGCCTTTACTAGCCATGACATTTGTCTTATTTCAACTGAAAACCAAATATGAAACTATACCCTAATGCCTTTATTGGGTTATGGAGTCTCTTATTATTGATCTGAAAACTAACAATTACATGCTAAAAAAGGTGACGTTATTCAACAAAATACCTACTCCTAACCAACAACTGTGAAACTGATCATGTGATATGGAATTTCCGGTGTAACCATGTCAACAACTGCCTCATAAGATGGGCTCTTTTCATACCTTTGATCAGAATAAAGAAAATTTCAGACAATAGTAACTTATCAAAAATTTGAGGCCCATACATACAGTTCAACAATTTTTTCCCCAAAGCATTAAAGACAAAAGATTCTTGGATACATTCTAATTCCATGTATATGGCCATTGGATCTTGAAGAATCTAACAAATCTCCCACTGATAAAATGGACCAAATGGTTGATCTGTAAATTCTCCTTCATTTGTGAGACCAAATCCTCTTGACCTCCTTGAAATAATTCATTAATATCATATGTTTAATAACAATGAAAGGCAAAAAACTTCTCTGGAATATGTTGACATATTTCTGGTACATAATATTCTTTATCAGATTTGGCAGTAGCACAATAATCATCAGAATGGGAAGGAAGAAAATTTCTTTCAAAAGGAGGAACATCATGTACAATGAAATCTGAATCCAATTGGACTGTCTCTTCATCTCCCTCACGGTCTTTGAATGAATCATATGCATAGTTTTCATACACATGTCCATTTATAAGAGATTCTATATGTGTTGATGCATGAATCTATTTTTCTGAATCTTCCTCATACTCATAAAAAATAGGTGGATCTTCATTGTAGCTTTGAGAAACAACTTGGTTTGTGCACAAAATATTAGAAACATTCGATGTAAAAGCAAATGTGTCTACCATATGGCTCTCATAAACTCCACTTGTAAAATTATCAATCAAATCTTCCTCCACCTTTTCGACATAACTATTTCTTTCAACAACAATTTATTTTTCATCCATGATAATTGAACGTTGAATATGGATCTCAAATTCCTCACAACAATTCTAAAAAAGGCACTCATTAGAAAAATATTTCCAATGGTTATGAAAGACAACATGGAAAAATTTTAAAGAAGATATATTGGAAGGAGGTAAGGAATAAAACCATTCTTGTGCCTCTCCCTCTAATGATTAGATGAACATATTCATTAATACATCCTCATGATGTATGCCCAACTGCTACATGACTTCATGAAATTCAAGAAAATAATCTTTGGATTATAATCTCTATCTCCTCTAAATTTGGGCAAGCAGTCCCCCCACCCATATATAGTAGGAAAAGAATTCGGAAAGCAAGGAACAACAAAGAAATTAAATGGAGCAAACATTTGAGACAAAATAATAGCCATTCAAGTGTCTTCTATCTTGAGAATGTGGAGTCGCCACTGGATTCTTTAACCATGGAGTCGCTAGGTGAATTATCCGCAATCTGAATGTGTCTGGTTTTTGTTCACCATCAAAAAATAGTTTTGATCATTGTCATTCTCCCAAGGAAATATTGCTTCATTAATCCATTCCCCGACAATGATGCTATAATATTTTGGTCTTAAGGTTTTCACATGAATGATAAAGTTCAAAGCTAGGCCACCTCAGTTGTTGGAATGATTGGTTTTTTATGAATTGAGTTTGTTTGTTTGGATGGTCATCTGATAAATGGGTTTTCAATGACATGGATCTAGTTGGGCTCTTCAACACCATCAACCACAAGGTTTTCCTTAGCTGGTGGCATGCATTCTAGTAGAAAGATAAAGACATAAAGATAAAATAGAGGAAATACTAGCAAGCATACACTTTGTCACTTGTTGTATGAAATTTCAGACTTGAAATAATATTTTATATCCAAAACATGTACCTAGAAACAAATCCTCCAAATAGGTTGTATAACAATAAACAATTTACTGAACAATAGTTGAAATCAGGTTGTATGACAATAAATAGTTCATTGAGACAATAGCTGAAAGGAAAAGAAACAATTATTTGCATACATTTCAATTTGCATTCAGATAAGATAATAAGACAAACAATATTTGATAATACATAGTCTATCACAACAAATTATATTCACCAGGTGGAAAACTTAATAGTTTTGTAATTCAAAGCCCAGCCAAAATCTTGATCCTTGATACCTCCAAAAAACTGAACCTCCTTTCTTACATTCATAGATTCATATGTTTATCCCCATCAAGAGAGGGTTCAAATACCTCTATCATATATCAAAGTTGAATTGATGCAGTGGCTCATCGACTATTGTCTATGAGTTATTTTTAGAAAAATTAAATCTTCGAATTCCTGAAACATAGGGTCTGAAGATCCCTTTGTATCTCTAAAACCTCTATATTTTTATAAAAAGTGAGAGGTTTTAGTGAATGGGATTGTTCCCAATAAAAACCTCTTTTGGTTTGCAAAAATGCACCTCTAGTTTCTCGAAAATCATGCCCAAAGTTAGTGACTAAAACAAGAAATCATCCAATGTTTAAATATAGAAAAACGGGTTGTAAAGATTCATTTGAATATTCCAAACCATGACACCTATATGTTATGGGGAAAATCCCCCTAATCTGGGTCTAGTGACTAGGAAGAGCCTTGACACCTTAAAATATAGAAAATATTCTATTCTACCCAAAAAAAATGCAAACTTACAGTAATTAAGGGAAGAGAGAGAAGATAGAAATGTGTACCTTAAGTCCTTACAGTTGTTGTTGATCCCTTATTGATGTTTTACATTCCAATATTGTAGGCCTCCTCCAAAAATCGGAAGTTACAACCTAAATTTTATTGACGCCACTCCATGAACCTCGCTTGGGTTCCTCTACTTTGTCTCCAAGTGCACTATTCCTAATGTACTATCCTCACCACCAACAAGCCAATATAAGGGAAAAGGATGGATGGTATAAGGAGGATGGATGGAAGGGAATGTTGAGCATGAAGCTCAAAGAATAATGCAGAAGGCTTGGAATACAAGGGAGAAAATTTGGCAGAGTTATCTTGCTTCTAGTTTGATATCTCCAAATGACTTCCCTAGGGCCCTTTTTGTATGAGAAAATGGTGGTTGATTTGTTGTCAGAAGGGATACATGAGGTAAAATGGTTGCAAAACCTAAAATATCCCATAAACTCCACCGAAAAGGGCGGAATTTATATTTTTTTGCAACTTTTTAGAGTATACACATGCTTTTAGTTATGCAAAAAGCGTATGTATGTGGGATTTTAGGTATGCAACTAGCATATGTATGCGCTCTTCCTATGAAATGAGGCATGTATTACATGAAAAAAATTATTTTTTGAGAAGAACTCCATAAAAAGGGTCGGACGATGTATGAATGAGTAGGCCAACATTAGAAATGCATAGTAGTGGCATTTTGAGTTATAACAGATGCCCCCTAATGTGGGAGGTCAGAAGAGAAACTTATGGCTGAAATACATTACAACATATTTAATAAAGTGGGAAATATTGGAGTGGAGTAAACGCAAGTGAGTATCCGTGAGCGCGTCATCTGGAATAAGATAATAATAATCACTGAGGCAGACATTCCCATTCTCGGGAAAAAATAAACATGGCTTCCAATCAAGTACATTGCAGATCTGTGTCATATATATAGTAATCATGGCTACATGACCAATGTGTATGCAAATATAAAGTTTATATGTGAACAATATAAAGTGGATCTACATCTCAAAATCATCAAAAGATATACAATGTCATAGTAATCTTCAAGAGGTATTAATGCCTATGGTTGGAGATGACAATTTCATAACTCGAGCAATAGCTTCAAGATATTAAAAACTCAGGTAGGATTATAATAGGAGCATAAGACTCACTACTCTAAGGTCTTCGACATGTCGTCATGAAAATATTGGAGGACCTTGATCATCAGGCACTGAACTTCATTGATTTTGGACGTGAAATTGGCAAGAATCTTAAGATGGTCGACACATTAAGGTCAAGAGACTTGTCGCAGAATGGCCCACTCAGGTTGCAATACTTCCCCTTGGATAAGAGTACAATATATGAAAAGACTTAGGTAACATTTTATTGACATAAGTCTGTGGCACATGAGGGATCACAAAATCTCCATGTGTTTGGAAGAGTAACCAAACAAAGGAGGACACAACTCTATGTAACGAGAACAACTTCCAAAGGCGATACTAGATACCAATGCTGGCAGAACAAACAAAAGGATGTGCTCTGTCCAAGGGTGACTAGATTGCTGCCAACAAAAGAGAATGTTTCCATGTCCCCTCTTTTTGGAATATTTGATTTTTTTGTCTTTTTCACGTATTTAATGAGCTTGAAAAAGAAGAAAAGAATGCTACATTACAAAGGAGGAATGAGTGTCGTGGTAAAGAAAGCTAGTTCCAAGTGCATGGAACATATTGATTCTCAGTGCAAGGAGACATGTGCAGAGTAAGGACACTTGGGAAAATTCATCCATTGGTCAAGGTGTTATATCACAAAGGAAAAGAATGCTACAAGGCTTGCAACTAAGGAATGCTCTAAAGGTTCAGTAATAGAAAAATGAAGCTGACATTAGGCCAAATACACAAGGATGAGATATGTGATGTGATTACAACATGACACAACAAGACTCCTTCCATGAAAAGTTTTATGAGCCCAAAGAAGGTAAGATCGATGGTTTTTCATTTTTAGGGAGTCTCAAAAACACTAAAAGAAGACCCTGGAGTGTTGTTTTTCGTACAGTTTAGTCTCTAGGGCCCAAAAAAGAATAAAATCATACCAAGGAGAACTCCTATGGTCACTAGGGCCAGATTATTTTTTTTTTGTACATAATCCAATCGATCCAAAAAAGGGTTAAAATTATACCGAAAGAATGTATCTTTGAAACCATTTTAATGAGTGTGACAAAGACAAGATCACTCAGCTATCTTTTCAATTTTAAGGAGTATGAAAAGAGATAAACTGTTATCACCATAACTTTTCCGGATGGTGTCCAAGATTAAAAATATTAGAGAAGGATTTTATCACCACAGAGATATGATAGATCAAAAGGCCTTCTATATTTGGCACCATACAGACAAAATAGCAGAGATGTAAAGAGCAAAACTCAGTGGACCGTTGATCCTGAAAGTGGCCCATATCAACGACCGAGGCGTGTATCAAAGATTTAACTAATGCGGAGGTTAAGCAATCGAGGGAAAGTCGGGGAAAACAATAGCGGTTTTATTACGGGACGTGTGGCACCCATAGAGATGCATCGAGGGAAAAGGAAGTTTGACTAATAGCACTTCCTCCAAACCCCCGACGCCAAATCTACTAGGAAAATGTGGACCATAGATTCTGAAGCAGCCCAGATCAATGGCTGAAGTTTATATCGATGATTGAAACAACACAGAGATTAATCAATAAAGGGTGTGCCAGGGAAAAATACCTTAGTTTAAAGCATGGACACGTGGCACCCTCAGAGGCACATCAGAGTGGAAGGCAGTTCACTTGAAACCGTTTTCCCCAAACCCTGATGCCAATTGGATACCTATAAAAGGGGGAACCCCCTGACATTATTTTATGATATTTCAAAGCCTTCAAACATTTGAAAAATTGGTGTGAATCTTCCAGTCATATTTCAAATCTTAGAATTGAACCAGACTCACGTTCTTCGCCGCTTGACAGGTATTCTTCACCATGGATGTCATTCCTATCATTTTATCCGTAAATGAACAAGAGATATCCTCCAGGGAGGAAGCCCTAATTGATAGAGATTTTGACATTTTTGACACAGAGATAATGGTCTCACCTGTATCTGTGTCTAGATCAAGTTTGTTGGACAATGTTAGAAAGCACATACCTTTCCTCGAAGTGGCTCATGCCTCCATCATCCCTTATGTCGTAGAAATGATCTTTCCATTCCCCGAATTTGTAAGTTGGTGTGTAGAGAGATACTCTCAGGGAGAAAGAGTCATTTTAAATAAATTAGGGTCTGAAGTTCTGTGCAAAGTAGACAATTCATCACTCTGGCATGCTCTTAGTGTATCAGATGCCTCCCCCATAGTGCTAGAGCCCTTTGAGGAACAAAGAATGATCACAATTTATAGAGAGTGTCTGTCTGAAGTTAAAACCTTGTTTCTGCAGACCATAGTCAAGCCTGAATATCATTCAGAGAGTCTGACGTTACCTGCTAGTATAAGTGTTATGATTGTCGAAGTCCAGTGGGATTGTTCTCTGTTGAGTCAAATTTTAGGGTTAGATAATGATAAGTTTGTGGTAGAAGTCATGTTAGGTTTCATGTTGGTTTTTTTTCTGTCTGGCCAGTCAGTCAGTGTCAGTTTTGATGAATTTATTGCAGAGAATATACATCAACAACTAGTTAACTTTATCTCATTGAGGCACTTCAGATACTACACACACTTGTTGAGGATGTTTCTGGAATCCAACAAAAATCAATTTCCTGAGACAACTTTCATTTCAATCGAGTACAAAAGGATCACCATGCTCATCTTCATTAACAATATTATGTCCAAGGTACACAGTCTCATTTTTGGTTCAGATCTATCGAGAGTTCTAGAAGAGATGAAGATCTCACTACAACCTATTCCAGAGAACCTGATAGGAGATTGGGTGCTGTTCAAAAAATCTACTGTGATTTGGGTATATGGATACCAGGAAGGACCTTACCTTTTACCGATTTTTCTTATGCCCAGGGTCTTCGCTTTGGAATCCATAAGACAAAGAATTATCTCAGAGACTGAACATTTTCTGAAAGCACACAAGACTTCTAATTTGAAATTTCCTTTCATGGTAGGTCCCTTTATGGTAAAAAGTAAGTCCTGCTTGCCCCAGATTAAATCCAGGCTCAGTAAATTGGGTTTCAGACAGTTTCAAGGGATAAGATATGATCCCCATTAGATCATATCGAAGAGAAGATTGGCCAGTAGACAAGGTCTCTATGAACATGAACATGTTGAAGGATTCAATAAGTTGACCAATCTGGAGACCTGTGCAGACATGGAGGTCATCATACAACAAGATCAAATGAAACAAACAAAACCATCTCCTCAACTGAGTCTAGCATGGAAACCTTCCCCTAAGTTGGTTATCAAAGCTCCTAAAATGAGAATTTACAATAAGAGAAGTGATTCAAAAGCACTAGATATCAGTGACCAGCAAGACACTCTCAAAAGGATGAAAATCACATCATCATCTCAGGTAATTGACCCAGAAGACGAGTTGCTCAAGAGGAAAACATTCATGGAAATGGTGGAAGCTACAACCAAGAATGAAGAAACCAATACAGAAAGAAAGCCACAAAACGAAAGCAGCACGAAGGTCCTCAGCAACAAGAAGTACGTATTTTTCCAGACACCCGAGGCAATGTATCAGTCCAAGGGAGATTTGATGAATTAGTATGCTATGAAAGGAAGTATGGCGAATAGTGAAATAATGGATCTTTTACCTGAAGTAGAAATAACTTCTCAACACAAGGATTCCTTACTTTCAATCATGGATGTGGAGAAAAATACATTTAACATTGCAGTGGTTGATGATGATAAAGTCTCTGAGATCAAAATGCATTATGAAAACATTGTTGCCCCTGACAAAGTAAAATTTCATAGGAATGTCAGTGACATGTTGTATTCTAATTATCTGAGCTTGACACTAAAGGTTGCAAGGTTGACAACATACGCATCAAAACTATATGGACAACTGAAACAAGAAAAAGTGTCCAGCAAAGCCTGGATGACACAGGTGAAAAGACTAGATTATGAAGGCCCCTAGGGGTTGAAAGAATCTCTGGATGAAAAGGACAAGATGATCCAAAGTATAAAGAAAAGGATGAATATGGCACCTAAGGATCATCCACAAACAACAGAACTGGCTGCATTGGAACAGTAGAAAGAAATATTCAGACAAGAGGTGTTAATGCATATGGTTGGAGATGATAATTTCATAACTAGAGCAATAAATTCAAGATATTCAAAACTCAGGTAAGATTATAATAGGAGCATAAGACTCACTACTCTAAGGTCTTCAACATGTTGTCATGAAAATACTGGAGGACCTTGATCATCAAGCACTGAACTTCATTGATTTTGGATGTGAAATTGATAAGAATCTCAAGATGGCCGACACATTAAGGTCAAGAGACTTGTCGCAGAATGGACCACTCGGGTTGCAATACTTACCCTTGGATAAGAGTACAATATATAAAAAGACTTAGGTAACATTTTATTGACATAAGTTTGTGGCACATGAGGGACCACAAAATCTCCATGTGTTTGGAAGAGTAACCAAATGGAGGAGGACACAACTCTATGTAATGAGAACAAATTCCAAAGGCGATACTAGATACCAATGCTCGCAGAAAAAAAAAAGGATGTGTTATGTCCAGGGATGACTAGATTGTTGTCAACAAAAGAGAATGTTTCCATGTACCCTCTTTTTGGAATATTTGATTTTTCTGTCTTTTTCACGTATTTAACGTGCTTGAGAAAGAAGAAAAGAATGCTACATTACAAAGGAGGAATGAGTGTCGTGGTAAAGAAAGCTAGTTCCAAGTGCATGGAACATATTGATGCTCAATGCAAGGATACATATGTAGGATAAGGACACTTGGGAAAATTCCTCCATGGGTCAAGGTGTCATATCACAAAGGCAAAAAATGCTACAAGGATTGCACCTAAGGAATGCTCTAAAGGTTAAGTAATAGAAAAATGAAGCTGGCATTAGGACAAATATGCAAGGATGAGACATGCGATGTGATTATGTCATGACAGAGTGAGACTCCTTCCATGAAAATTTTTACGAGCCCAGAGAAGGTAATCTCGATGGTTTTTCATTTTTAGGGAGTCTCAAAAACACTAAAAGAAAACCATGGAGTGTTGTTTTTCGTATAGTTTAGTCTCTAGGGCCCGAAAAAGAATAAAATCATACCAAGGAGAAATCTTATGGTCACTAGGGACAGATTATTTCTTTTTCATACATAATCCAATCGATCCGGAAAAGGGTTAAACTCATATCGAAAGAATGTCTCTTTGAAACCATTTTAATGAGTGTGATAAAGACATGATCACTCGGCTACCTTTTCAATTTTAAGGAGTCTGAAAAGATATTAACTGTTATCACCATAACTTTTCCGGATGGTATCCAAGATTAAAAATCTTAGCGAAGGATTATACCACCACAAAGATATGATAGATCAAAAGGCTCACTATATCTAGTGACATAGAGAAAAAATAACGGAGATGTAAAGAGCGAAAATCGGTGGACCGTCGATCCTGAAAGTGGCCTGGATCAATGGCCGAGGAGCGTATCAAAGATTAAACTAACGCGAAGGTTAAGAAATCGAGGGAAGTTCGGGGAAAACAGTAGCATTTTTATTATGGGATGCATGGCGCCCATAGAGATGCATCGGAGGAAAAAACAGTTTGACTAATAACACTTCCTCCAAACCCCCGACACCAAAGCTACTAGGCAAATGTGGACCGTAGATCTTGAAGCAGCCTGGATCAACGAATGAAGTTTATATCGACAATTGAAATAGCACGAAGATTAATCGATAAAGGGAGTGCCAGGGAAAAATACCTTGGTTTAAAGCATGGACACGTGGCACCCTCAGAGGCACATCAGAGTGGAAGGCAGTTCACTTGAAATCGTTTTCCCCAAACTCCAATGCCAATTGGATACCTATAAAAGGGGAACCCCCGGACATTATTCTATGATAGTTCGAAGCCTTAAAACATTTGAAAAATTGGCACGAAGCTTCTAGTCACATTTCAAATCTTAGAATCAAACCAGATTCGCATTCTTCATCACTTGACATGTATTCTTCACCATGGATGCCAGTCCTATCATTTTATCCATAAATGGACAAGAGATATCGTCCAAGGAGGAAGCCTTAATTGATAGAGATTTTGATGTTTTCGACACAGAGATAACGGTCTCACCTGTATCCATGTCTAGATCGAATTTGTTGGACAATGTTGGAAAGAACATACCTTTCCTCGAAGTGGCTCAGGCTCCATCATCCCTTATGTTGTAGAAACGATCTTTCCATTCCCCAAATTTGCAAGCTGGTGTGCAGAGTGATACTCTCAGGGAGAAAGAGTCATTTTAAATAAATTAGGGTCTGAATTTTTGTGCAAAGTAGACAGTCCATCACTCTGGCATGCTCTTAGTGTATCGAACGCCTCCCCCACAGCGCTAGTGCCCTTCAAAGAACAGAGAATGATCACAATTTATAGAGATTGTCCTTTTGAAGTTAAAACCTTGTTTATGTAGACCATAGTCAAGCCTGAATATCATTCAGAGAGTCTGACGTTACCTACCAGTATAAGCGTTATGATTGTCGAAGTCCAGTGGGCTTGTTCCCTGTTGAGTCAAATTTTAGGGTTAGATAATGACAAGTTTTTGGTAGAAGTCATGTTAGGTTTCCCGTTGGTTTGTTTTCTGTCTGGTCAACCAGTCAGTGTCAGTTTTGACAAATTTGTTGTAGAGAATATACATAAATAGTTGGTTAACTTTAGCTCGTTGAGGTACTTCAGATACTACACACACTTGTTGAGGATGTTTATGGAATCCAACAAAACTCAATTTCCTAAGACAACTCTCATTTCAATCGAGTACAAAAGGATCACCATGCTCATCTTCATCAACAAGATTATGTCCAGGGTACACAGTCTCATTTTTGGTTAAGATCTATCGAGAGTTCTGGAAGAGATGAAGTGTTCACTACAACCTAATCTAGAGAACATGATAGGAGATTGGGTGTTGTTCGCACAATCTACTGTGATTTGGGTATATGGATACCAAGAAGGACCTTACCTTTTACCGGTTTTTCTGACGCCCAGGGTCTTTGCTTTGGAATTCATAAGACAAATAATTATCTCAGAGACTGAACATTTTCTGAAAGCACACAAGGCTTCTAATCTGAAATTTCTTTCGTGGTAGGTCCATTTGTGGTAAAAAGTAAGTTTTGCTTGCCCCAGATTAAATCCAAGCTTAGTAAATTGGGTTTCACACAATTTCAAGGGCGAAGATATGATCCCCATCAGATCATATCGAAGAGAAGATTGGCTAGTAGACATGGTCCCTATGAACATGAACATGTCGAAGGATTCGATAAGTTGACCAATCCGGAGACTTGTGCAGACATGGAGGTCATCATACATCAAGATCAAACAAAACAAACAAAACCAACTACTCAGTTGAGTCCAGCGTGGAAGCCTTCCCCTAAGTTGGTTATCAAAGCTCCTAAAATGAGCGTTTACAATAAGAGAAGTGGTTCAGAAGCACTAGATATAAGTGACCAACAAGACACTCTCAAAAGGATGAAAATCACATCATCATCTCCGGTAATCAACCTAGAAGACGAGTTTCTCAAGAGGAAAACATGCATGGAAATGGTGGAAGCTACAACCAAGAATGAAGAAACCAATACAAAAAGCAGGCCACAAAACAAAAGTAGCATGAAGGTCTTCAACAACAGGAAGTACATATTTGGCCAGACACCCAAGGTAGTGTATCAGTCCAAGGGAGATTTGATGAATCAATATGCTATGAAAGGAAGTATGGCGAATAGTGAAATGATGGATCGTTTACTTGAAGTAGAAAGAACTTTTCAACACAAGGCTTCCTTAATTTCAGTCAGGGATGTGGAGAAAAAGACATTTAACATTGCAGTGGTTGATGATGATAAAGTCTCCGAGATCAAAATGCATTATGAAAACATTGTTTCCCCTAACAAAGTAAAATTTCATAGGAATGTCAGTGACATGTTGTATTCTAATTATCTGAGCTTGGTACTCAAGGTTGCAAGGTTGATAACATACGCGTCAAAACTAGATGGACAACTGAAATAGGAAAAAGTGTCTAGCAAAGCCTAGATGACACAGGTGAAAAGACTAGAGTTTGAAGGCCCCTAGGGGTTGAAAGTCTCTTTGGATGAAAAGGAAAAGATGATCCAAATTATAAATAAAAGGATGAATATGGCACCTACAGAACATCCACAAACAACAAAACTAGTTGCATTGGAACAGGAGAAAGAAATATTCAGACAAGAGGCACTCGATTACAAGGCTAAACTACTGCAATTGGAGAAAGTGAAAGATATTTGGTCACTGACATAGGCGAAAGAATCATACATGGTAGTCATTATACCTACAAATACAGAAGCTGGATCAATCACTGAAGGTTTGGTCCAAGCTATGTCCCAGGTAAGCTTAAAAACAGGTGAGATCAAGAATCTCAAAGAGAACCTGGAAAAGGTGAAGCAAGAAATGAAATTAAAGGATGAAAATATGGCTCTAATTCATAGAGAAAACCAAGATTTGTAGGAGAGAGTGAACAAGAAAAAAAATAGGTTAAAGGGCAAGACGTTATTGCAGGGAGCCAAACATGTAATTTGGGACGCTATTGCTGCGGAGGTTGCTAAATTCAGGGTTTATCTGAATTTTATCGATGATAAAGATAACATGGTTGTTACATATTGAAACAAATGCACTGTCATAAATGAAGTATTACCGAAGAAGCCCTCAGAGTGGGCCCAAAACGCTATTGATTTGATGAATGATGTACCTACTTTGGATCAGTCTAGAACAAAGCTATGCAAATGGAACACAATATACAGGAATTTAAAGATGCTTTTGAAGAGTTGTTCGTCAAAGGTCTTCCTTCATTTTGGGATGGTAAAGGCTCATTGTACAATCAAGAAGACTATCATTCTCTCCTCATGCAATGAAAAATGGATCATTCTAAGTTCGAGGATATGGAAGAAAATCTGAAAGGACCGAGTCGGGTAGAGCATTTGGCTATAGATTTCGAAATCTTAAACAAGTTTAAAACAGTGAAGGTCAACATGTTCGCCATGTCCTATGCCACCTGCATTGACTTGGAAATTTTGATTAAGGAGATGATGGATTATAGAATCCCCTATGATTCACAATGGAAAGAGATCATGCGGTTGGGTAAGACAAAATAAAATGTCCCTGGAACCAACAAATGATCTCCAGGTGTCACTAGTTTTATAGATCTGATGGGAGATTAGAGAGAGACAGATGGCAGAGCAGAAGTCGGACAGTCAGAGAAATTGCTCATGATTTTAAAACATTTTCTTTGCTAATTATTGTAAATCGTTTCATATATCGAAACCATCAGTCGAAATTGTTACAGAAGATGGAACGTTTCAGTTTCAATTGTTTTTTATCGAATTGTATAAGTATTAAGAGACTTGAGTTTATTAATGTTGGCAGAAGTGCAAGAGCATCTTTTGGTTGTATCATAATCTATTTGTAAATTTTCTTAATCTGAATTGAATATAAATGCAGAAGATTTGGAAGTCTCTACAAAAATATTCTAACGGATGGTGATATGAGATTTGCTTTCTTTCATCGTATGTATTTCCTGTAACTTGTCATTTCATTTACATTTTCTTCTATTTAAATTGGAGAGTTTAAAAGCCCAGAATTAGTCTTGTGATGATATTGGCTTAAGAAATTTAAACTATGTGATTGTCTTCTTAACTTATTCAGAATTCATTTCAGTAATGCTCTGATGTAGTTATTTGTTCTCTTTATCTTCCTACACCCCTTTTAAATTTAATAATAACTCAGATTCATCGCCTTATTTAGCCTTTGTATTTTGGAGAGTTCTATCAGTTGATGCATTGTTTTTATTCACTTTTAGAATTTTGACTCCATAGCCCATAGTGTTTCTCCCCTTCTTTGCCAACAAATTTATAAAAACCTCCAAAGAAACCAAATCTAGCCACCGATTTCCATAGATATACCCAGTGACATGAGAGAGCCCTCTCTGAGTTGAGCAGGCTAGTGCCTCAGCTCTAAAGATGGTTGAAATATTTACCTCTGTCGTTTGTCTATTCAACCAGACAAAATTTACAAAGTGCTAAAATTAACTATGGAATCACTCGTTCTTTTTCATAATTTATTCCCATGAGCCCAAAAAAGTATAAAACATAACTTAGGAGAACTTTCCCAGCGAGACATGTCTCCCAAGGCATACATTTTTCCTGGGTAATCTATTGGCTGAAAAAAGGGTTAAACTTATGCCAAATACATGTTCCTTTTGGATCAATTAATGAGTGTGAAATAAACAAGGTCACTCGATGATATTTTATTGTTTAGGGAGTCTGAAAAGGGTTTAAATAGGACTCCAAGGGGTTTCCTTTTTTTTTTAATAATCTCCAAGGCCCGAAAAAGTGATAAACCAAAACTAGGGAGAATAACCCCTTTTTTGTAACTTTAGTTCCTCAGGCTCAGAAAAGGGTTAAAATTACACCTAAGAATACTCTCCTAGTGAATCGTAGCTCCTAGGGTATACCTTTTTTGTCAATTAGCCATCTAGACTGAAAAATGGGTAAATTCTCGTCGGACGGAATTGCCTTCAAATTTCAGTTTGACGAGCATGAAAAGCAACAAGATCGCTCAACAATATTTCCAATTTTAAGGAGTCTAAAAAGAGCGTAAAGAGGACTCCAAGGAGGATCCTTTTCGTATATAATCTAAGAGAGGCTGAAAAGGATAAATAATGTCTTACTAGATGTCACTTTCATAGTTTAAATTAGCTGGAAAGGAAACGAACCATGCTCTAGGGGAGTCCCTCATGTATAGGCCAAAGAAAGATGAAGAATAAGTGTGAGGCTTCAACACAAAGTCATGGCGGTACTAAACATGAATACCGTGCCTATGAAGTACTTCAGTATGGATATCAAATGAAAAAAGAGGCTCTAACTAGGATTCCCATGGAAGAAAGGCTCTACCACGTAAAGTACGACACAATTATCATCAAGGAAGGTTAGTTTCACAATTCACTGGGGTTGATCCTAAGGCCAAATGAACCGGGAAACAAATAATACAAAAATCAAGTAGGGAAAAATCTAACCTATATGTCAGTTTTGAGGTCAAAACCTATCAGAATGGATCGATGCAATGAACAAATGTCAAAGAAAAAACGTCTCCAAAATACTGCATATAAAGCCAATAAAACTCATCCAGAAGTTAATAAATCCAATATAGATAGAAACTTCAAAAAATAAGAGGTGCTATTGAATCAAAAATTAAAAACAACAAACTTGGATTGTAATATGGTACAAGTCACCACACAACCTTATGAATCATGCACAGTATTGGTTCAAGTAGATTCCGCTGCTAGGCTCTGACCAAGAGTTTCTTCGATAGTCAACCTGAAAAGTCTCCCAAAAGGGAAGAAAACACAAACCACAGTGTAAATATTTCCACGGTATATAATCCATAGGCATTGCTTCAAGGGTATCCTCATCTGAAGGCAATTCAATATCCTAGAAATCACGCAAACAAAGAGGGTGTTGACAATTAAAATCGTTAACGAATTTTTTCTCACAAAGTGTTGCTAAAGCCATTATTATAAAGCTAAATAATACTCGTAGGTGGGACCCCTTGTAGATCGGAGATCAGGTTTGGTTCTTATTTAAGGTTATGCTACCATTCGACACTGCTTATATGGTTGATGACATCTTTCTTTTATTGATGATGGATCATGCGTATTATACATGTTCTTTGCTGCTCCAAGCTCGAGTTTTATGTAACAAACGACCTATGTTATTCATGGTTACCATTACTATCTTCTTGGATCTATTACTTGTGGCACCTGCAACAGATATATGTTAGTAACAACAAATAAGGGACAAATTAAAGAGAGATTAAGAAATGGGAACAAAAATGCAAGGGGAAGAAATTATTCTATACCAACATGCTACATTATATACATTAAAAGGATCGTGGTAAATTCTAGATAACATGTGATATCCATGCGATTTATTGAAGTTATATAGAAACATAGTTGGCATGCATATTTGAAAGGGTAATATATGATGTGGGTGGCTCTCTTGGAAATTAAGGGTTGTTGTTTCGATGCATGGTTCAGATTGGATGAATTGTTGAGTTAATGGTTGGTGCATACTAAGAAATTAAATGAACTTGAGTGAGGAGGTGGCATGCATTTACTGCATGTCACCCTTACTCCCTCCGTTGGTCACCACCCTAGTCGGGCTATTGTTCAACCTTTTTGTTGTGGTCATGCTACGATTTCTTAGTAGAAAGGAACCGATCAACCAACTCACATTTTAAGGTTTTGATTACATGTATGTCTTTTTTTTGGCCATTCATGATTCTGATTTGGTTATGAAATGGATATTGGCTCAGGTGTATTGGTTTGTGCTTTCTGTAAGTATTGCAATTGTGTAAGATTGTGTTTTTGAAATGAAGCATTGATGGTTTTCTCTGTAATAATGTTGAAGTCATAGTGTTATTGGGTCATCCTGGGTGTTAGCAGCCATGAGGGTTCTCTATTATCCTTGTTGGTTTTGTTGGAGGGTCTTTGTTTGGTCTTGGGTGGCTGGTTGTCGTCACGCATTCGCATTGTTGTATCCAGTCCTTGGCGTTTATGGGTTTTAATGGTTGGAAGCACCTGGGTCACTACGCTTTGTTCACTTGGGCATTGGTTTGTTTGCACCATTAAAGGTTGCGTAGAGGGTTATTCTATTCTTTATCGGCCCTGCCTTCACCTTAGCATTGTGTTTATCTTACTAGAAATTCATGAGGGTTATACCCTGTGTGTGTTAAGTATCATTACCAGTCCAAATTGGAACCTCACTCCTCTGTATAGTCTCTCCTATCACAGGTTTCCATCAACCTGTCCACATAATAAGTGGTGGTGGTCTCTGTGTATATGTTGCTAGTATCATAGGTTTCCACTATAGAGAAGGGTCAGCTCTTCTATCCCTGCGTTGGCCACAAAGAAAACCCTTAACTCCTCCAGTCTGAGGGTTGATAGAGAAGATCGTCAGGCTATAGTTGATTGGTATGTATTGTTGAAAAAATTGAGAATAGGCTCTCCCATTTGGTCATGTGACAATCATGTTGGTTTTGCTATCTAGTCACTGTCTGTGTTACTACAATGTATACACCCTGCATGGTGAATTGGAAAGATCAAATACATAGTAACCCTCCTGGTGTTTTGATAACCTAGTATTGTTTTAACTGAGTGAGTCACTTCGTTGCTTCATGTGGGTATGTATGGTTTCCAAAACATATTAGGTCGGTTGTTGATTCTTACGACAGTCTAAGTATAGGCTCAACATTGAATTGGTTGATTGGTTGATACACAGTCACTTTATTTTTGCACTAAATATTATTTGGATGTTTAACTTGGCATTGGTTACAATTGCTTAATGATGCTCGTGCCTACTGCATTTGTGTGTGTGGTTTTCCTACACCACGAATAAATGGTCATTGTAACTATGAGTTTTTTTGGGGGCAAATGGTTATTGCAACCAGAATGACTGTAGAAAATCCATCCATTGTATGCATTGTGATTATTTGATTGCATCATTAGGGATGAGCCCACGTTTTTCACAACATGGTTGATTGCAGTTTGATTAATTTGAAGCAATATTGTACTAGATTGATAGATCGACATGATTGGTTAAGTTAATACTGTGATTGTGTGTTTATAATTGTAAAATGGGAATGTCGCATCGTGGTGTTTTGGGTGGCTTCCCACTATGTATGATATGGATAATTCCGGGTTGCGCACTTAGAGATAGTCACAGATTTTTAAGCACAACTTGTTGCAATTCGATTATGGTATTATGAAGTCGGGCATGATGTTGATACCTCATTGTGTTGGATGGATAGCCTAGAATTTTGATTATTTAGAGTCACATTGAATTGGGCTTGTACGGTGATAGAATTACACTTGCATGATTGAATTATTTTGTGCATAGTATGTGTTGGAATGGTGGTTGTTGTCTCCTTGTTTAAATGACGAGTTAGGGTTTTGCAATTAAATCTAGATTATTTGGTTGACTTCCATTATGTATGTTTAAAGATTATCGTGCATTTTAAATGACAGACCCAACTTGCAGTAGCAGTATAACTTCATTGCAATTTTGAAATACAACTATTGAGTGTATTTGATGATTGAAGTAATGTGTGGGCAGTGGTTGATTTTGATGATTAACAAAGAAGAAATGGTTATTATTACACATTTGAGAATTGTTATAAATAAAAGGAACAAAACTCTCTTACAGATTGTTGTAGAATTCATATTGTCTTGTTGATGGCACTGTATTAGACATTTGACTATGACCAACAAACTAGTTAATACACAGTAATTATTATTGGGTCACAATGATCATTTGGTTGGTGTATCGCCTTTTGACAGAATGATTATATGGATTATTTGATTAATTTTGTGAATAGTACCCACTCTCCTTTCCCCAACATTATTTATCTTTTCACTAATTAAAACCCCATCACCTTCCCACATTAGATATTCACTCCCTGTTCTAAAATTGATTACAGTCAAGAAACATTATGTGTTGAAGTAGTTTGGAAGTAGCAGTGTCTTGGTTGAACTACAATGATGTTTTCTTTGGTTTGCAGTTGATTGTTGTTGTCTTTGAGCAGTAATCACATTTTTCCCCTTCATCATATCATGTTTTTCTCAATACAAACCCCTCACATATCCCAGGACCCTTTATTCACCCCTTGCTCATTGAAAAAAGTAAAACAATTTGTATGGATTGGATTGCATGAGTCTGATATATCGCTGAGCCAAATCTATTTTATATTTTTAAAGAGTTATCATGTATGGTTATTTAAAAGATTATTTTCTAATCCATCGTGCATACATGAATGAGCTATTCAAATAAAAGGATGAAAACCGAGGCCTACTACGCCTCTATCAAGAAGAGGGCCACTACTGCCCCTCCCACATCTTCAGATAATTCTGGTAAATTTGTGTCCTCCCACTTGCATTGGAAGGATGATTGCTCTCATATGATCAGAAAGATGAGGCTTAAATATTCTGCACAACCTAAGGCAAGTTTAGAAGGACTAAAGGATGAGAGCCTCAACAAGGGAAAGATTGCCTCACAAACCGGGAAATATGGATTTTCAGTTTTCTTTTATTGTTGATGACAATTGACTTCAGGAAACTTTGGACATCATGTTTTACTTTTGGATACATGAGTAATATTTTTGAAAATAATTTCAAACATCATGAGCTAAATTGTCAAATGTGAATGTGTGGATGGGAGTCACAGGGAGGTGTGTTTTGCTTAACTAAATAGTTATGTTATGATTTGTATGAGATAAAGGGAGTCACAAGGGATCCCACCTACTAGTTATTATTTATTTATAACCCTTATTCTGATTATTACTTTCCCCCCTAACTAAAGTTGGTTGAGTATTTTAATTAACTTAACTAATGAGTTGGGTCAATTACTTCAACCAATTCTAATTTGTTTAAAAGCAAAAGGGAAGGGAGGAACAAAAGGAGGATAGAAGCAGAAGCATACTAAGGTTTTCTCTTTGAGTTTAGGCTGAGATAGTTCAGTTTTAACTCATTCATTTATTCATCACAAGCATAATTCTCTTTCATGATAGCAGGGTCTTATTGTAGACAACAATATTCAGGGATGAATCACATCATTCAGACACTTGTTTTTCAGAGGCGTTGATCTATCTTTGATAGTCTATGTAGAATTGTTTGTTTGTGAATTAATTTTCATGACTGCCAAAGGATATTGTGTAGAGTCGAGTGGGTAGCAATCTGTGGCAAGTTGATCCATGTTTTAGAGTTCAGCTTTGGTTTTCTATCAGAGGTCCTTTTGTATGTTCCATCGGGGATGTCTAAGTTTGACCTTGGTCCAAAATTTCTACAAGAGATTTTGTAAAGAAAATGACTCTTTGGTTAATTTGAATGAAATAAAGGATTTCTTTATGTCTCATCTGTCTTGATTATCATCTTGGTGACTTTAATTCTATCTTTACATTTATTTCAACAACTGATATGCTCAAAAACTTGCATAAAAAGTGAATTTCCAGCAAGCTTTTTATTGATAAAAGACTAGCCTAAGCACTCATAATTAATACTTGTGATTTAGGATGTTATTTTTGTTGGCTATAAACATAGGGTGATATTCCTGTCTACTTTTATTTATCCAAGAAGAATCTAAAAATGCTTGAGTAAGATCATTTAATATATTTTCCTCAACATTTATTTGGCGACCATACTGGGGAGATCTTCAATATCTCTCTGGTTAATTTTTATACTCTATTTTCATTGATACATCTTTCTTTTATGAATTTGATTCTTTCATTGTTTTATTCTTAATGACTGTTCATGTTGCAAGGCAGCCCAATATTGAGCCCAGTCTTCAAGATCAGACCAGCATTGCTTTGAATCTGTTTAATACCATATTAGACACTGCCAACACCCGTGATGAGATTAACCATTCTTGGGCAGCAATTGAACGAGATATCAGTGCTCAAGAACAATTGGGAGCTAGACGTAGACAACCTAGAAATCAACAGTGACCTTTTTGTTTCTTCAAGTTTTGGCCTTTCTTTCATGTCCTTAGATTCTTGCGCTTCTGGATGAAGAAGAGGATTGTCACCTGAAATCAATCCTATTGCTGAAATAGAAAGAATAAACGTTGTGTTATCTTCCCAACAAATTTCTCTAAGGATGAATTTATCTGATTCATCCAGTTCATCTTTCTCCATCTCATCTATCATCCACAAGACGACATATAGTGGTGGTTTAGGTAGTATTGGAAGGGATTCATATTCCCAATCCTCATTGTCATCAGTGATTGGTAGCTTATATAGCCACCATATTCCTTTACAATCTTCCACAAACCCCACCATAGTCATTAAAAAGTATGGGCTTTTTCAGTTTGAAGAAGACACCACAACCACACTATGGCATGTGTCCTCTCCTCTTAACCTAGAACCTGCTACTCATCCACTTCTGAAGTTTAAAGAGAACCTGTGTAAGTTTTCAGGAAACAACATTGTCAGTACAAACAAACACTTGGTGGCATTTTCTAATGCTTGTCATAACATAGGGGCTAACGACAATGCTACTTGCGTGTGCGTGTTCATCAATTCCTTGGAAGGAAAGGCGATGACCGACTTATTTGACCTTCCTCCTAATATCTTGTCTACTTGGGAGGAGTTAATATATTGGTTCAGATCCACTTATGGGAAATTCAAAATCCCCACCAATAAGTTAATGGAATACAATAACGTCACCTATAAATATGGTTAGACCATCAAGTCTTTCAACTTGCATTTCACCAAGTTATACAATCAAATCCCCGAACTTATATACCCTCAGAACCAAGCTTCTTTCGTGCATTGCTACAATGCATTTCCTTCCCCCTACCATCATAGGCTTGAGGAAAAATCCATTGATAATCTCGGCTCTACCCTACATACCTATTTAGAGTATGAAGAACAACTTGAAAGAACTAGTCTTCCCCAGGGAGAATCAGTTAGACAAACATACATGTCTACCCTCGTACAACTAGTACACGATATGAATAATCATATGATAGTGTTTGAGTGAAAAGGAACTATCTACCCTCTCACCTCTGGAGCTTCATCCTCTTCTACACCCCCCATTAGAAATCCGGTTGAAAACAATTTTCAACTTAAAGCTATCCTGCCTCGGAGTTGGTGTAACTTTTGCGAGGAACACCACAAGGAAACCACATGTGAGGTAAAGAAGAGTGCTAGAGATAAGATATTTGGTAAAATACCAGAAGCTACTATCGTTGTCCTAGATTTTGCAAAGCCATAGGATGTCATGGTCATCAATACTAGGAACAAAGCCTATGCTCCCAAGGGAAAATTTGATCCTCCCCACAGTTATTCTCTCCCAAGATCATCCTCGACCGCTACTACTCTCCAGGTTCCTAAGGTTCCTGAGAGTCAAGGGATCATTTTTCCAACATAGAAGCAGATGCAACCCTTCTAGACATGGTTTTCATCCCTGAACAACAAATGCATCTGAAACAATTCATGGAAGGAAAAGATTCCATTGTAGCCAATCTTTCTAAAGAGGTAAATGAAGATGATTATTCTATAAATAAAGCATTTGTACATAAATTTAGATATCCTATAAAAAAATACCCCTTTTTATATTTTTGTAAAAATTATGGATAAGATTTCCCATTGTTGCCTCATTGATGGTGGTTCGGGCCCAAGCGTGATGTCGAAGATTATTATGGAAGATATAGGCTTGTCTTGTACAAATGAAAATGCCAGAAGCATGCTCTCCTACAATAGTCTGCAAAAAATGACCATAGGTGAGATTAAGGATGTAACCTTGGTTTTATGCGCTCATCCCAAGATAAGGACAACCCTCACCATTCATGTAATTGATATGCCTGTGAGAAATTACTAAATTATCTTGGGAAGATATTGGCAAGCCTTAATAGGTGGATACCTGTCACTCGACATGACACATTTATCTATTCCTCGAAATGGTAAGAACATTATAGTCCTTAGAGAGGGAATAATTTCACCCTACATAGAGAGTGTTCCACAATCTAGTGTAAACTATATCGAAGAGGACCTAGGAGTGTATTCCATCTTTGCTGAAGAAGATAATATTCCTTTGGAAATAATCGATTTAGGTGATGATATGTGGCACATTCACTTTAATGTTTCACACTCTAATGAAGGTAATGGGGTTGGCATTACCTTGGTTTCCTCTGCAGGAAGGACTCATAATATGTCTTACAGGTTAGAGTTTTCTTGTACTAACAATGTCGCTAAGTTTGAAGCTTTATTATTAGGCATTGAAAACACCCTTAATCTTGATTGTGGTCACCTTTCAGTTTTCAGAGATTCTGAGCTTGTTGTGAACTTGATACAAAAAAAAATCTCTCCTAGCAACAAGTTGATGGAAGGATATTCCCAAAATGTTTGGGTGCTTATCTCGAACCTTTTATCCTTCAACATAACTCATGTTAAGAGGGATTTGAATTCAATGGCTAGTCGGTTATCTATCTTTGTAGCTTCTCCTAAACAAAAAATTTTACCTCACATGCCTGACTGTTCCTTTCAATCTCTATATCGTCCATACATCCATGACAATGTAGAATCTTGGCAGGCTCTCCCTAAGAATGAGAGCATTTTTTCTTTTATTCGAGATGAACCTTTTAAGTCCGAGGAGATTATATCCATAGAAAACAGTTAAATTCTTGAGGGCTTGACTCCTCTTGAGAGTTTGTTTTCATCGAGTGATATAGGCAATAAAGAAAAAAAGAAAGAAGAGGAGTTACGAAAGAAGGTGGTTGAAACATCTCCATGAACATTAGGACACCTGAACCTTCAACGAATGTTAAAATAAATGTCCAATGTTCTGATAAAGAAGAGATGAGGTCTGTCGAGCTACTTGGTGGATTTTGAAATGTTTTTTCTTGGTCTTATGAGGATATTCATGGTTTTGAGCCCGGTCTTATTCAGTATACTATGAAATCAACTAGGCAAAAACAAGGATTTGTTAAGTCTGCACTGAAAGCAACCTTTCAAAGGGAGTTGGGAAATTTCTTAAGGTCTAGGATTATTTTAGTCCACCCTAAATGGGTTCCAAACTAGGTACCTATTGCAAAGACCATAGACCATATTAGAACCTATATTCATCTTCACACCTTCAGTCAGGCTATTATGAGAAATCCCTCTTCCCCCCTCAATATAGGAATAATTCTGCAACAGGTTGTAGAGTTACAGTTAAATCCCTTACTTGACGAATTTCTGGGTTACAATAAAATCAAGTTAAAAGGGGTAGATGCTCACAAAACCACTCTTATCACTTATTAGGGTACCATGTCTTACCAATGACATATTTCTAGCTTAGTTGATACAGACACCGGTTTTAAAAGGCCCATGCACACGACTCTCAATGAATTGGTCAGTCTCCATCTCTATCTTGATGATCTAATTGCGTGCATCAAGGGGCTAATAATTACATTAGACTTCCAAGTGTTGGGTCCTTTCCAAACTTATTTTGTCTTGAACACTAACTCTTACATTTTGAAGGATTTACAGAAGCAATTGTTTTCCTAAAGAACTAACAATCCTCGCTTGAAATATTGCAAGGGACCGGCATGAAAAGTTCTAACACTGATTGGATTTTCTGTATATTAGTAGTTTAGCTCTACTTTCATTTCTGCGCTACTTTTTTTTCTAGTTTACAATATTTTAATTTATGCTTTCTGTTTCAAATCTCTTCTTGCCGATTCTTTATTTTTGTCTTTTATTGCTATTATTTTAATTTCTACATTTTTACTTCTGTCATGATTTTGTTTCCTATCATCTTTTAGTTAACTTGGTCAAGATAGGATGTTGGATCGATTCTGCCACAGTGACACTCCTGCAAAGCATCATTAGTCAATAAAAATCAAGCTACACAGTTGTTATGATGTCTCTTATGAAGGACCCTTGAAACTGTTATATATTTCCACTGCTGTCTTGTAAGAAATTAGTTATCTCCCACTTCTTCTTGCCATTTCTTCATCCATTTAGATTTTAAGAGAAAAGTCTATTTTTTTTCCTTACAGTGAGAGTAGATCTCAGTCGAATGATTATGCATACAATGGAAAAAACCCTTCATACTTAACACTTTTCATGAATTATTCCCAAATTCTCGGTCATCTTTCCATTAATTCCGCTCACTTCCCCCTATTGCATAATCTTCCTGGTTATATCTTCTTGGGTTGTTGTTCTTGGTCCATGAAACCAAGAGTTTCAAGTTCTAAATCTGTTGAAAACACATTTCCCTATGTAGTCACCAGTTTGTTGACGATCAAAATCGTTAACGAAGTTTTTCCCGCAAAGTGTTTCTAAATCCATTATTATAAAGCTAAGTAATACTAGTAGGTGGGACCCCCTTGTAGATTGGAGATCAGGTCTAGCTCTTATTTAATGTTATGAAATTGTTCGACACTACTTATATGGTTGACGACATCTTGATTTTATTGATGATGGATCAAGCGTATTATATGTGTTCTTTGCTACTCCATGCTCAAGTTGTATGTTAAAAGTGACCTATGTTACTCATGGTTACCATTACTGTATTCTTGGATCTATTACTTGTGGCACCTGTAGCAGATATATGTTAGTAACAAAAAATAAAGGAGAAATTAAAGAGAGATTAAGCAACGGGAACAAAATTGCAAGGGGAAGTAATTAGTATATACTAACATGCTACATTATATACATTAAAAGGATCATGGTAAATCCTAGCTAACATGTGATAGCCATGCAATTTATTGAAATTATATAGAAACATAGTTGGCATGCATAGTTGAAAGGGTAATATATGATGTGGGTGGAACTCTTGGAAATTAAGGGTGTTGTTTTGATGCATGGTTCAAAGTGGATGAATTGTTGAGTTAATGGTTGGTGCGTACTAAGAAATTAAATGAACTTGAGTGTGGAGGTGATGTGCATTTACTGCATGTCACCCTTACTCCCTCCGTTGGTCACCCCCCTATTTAGGATATTGTTCAACCTTGTTGTTGTGGTCATGCTTCAATTTCTTAGCAGAGAGGAACCGCTCGACCAACTTGTGTTTTAAGGTTTTGATTATGAGTCTTCTTTGGTTATGAAATGGATATTGGCTCAGGTGTATTGGTTTGTTAATTCTTTAAGTAATGCATCTGTGTAAGATTTTGTTTTTGAAATGAAGCATTGATGGTTTTCTTTGTAATAATGTTGAATTCATAGTGTTATTGGGTCATCCTGGGTGTTAGCATCCATGAGGGTACTCTGTTATCCTTGTTGGTTTTGTGGGAGGGTCCTTGTTTGGTCTTGGGTGGCTGAATGTCTTCACACATTCACATCGATGTATCCAGTCCTTGGTGTTTATGGGTTTTAATGGTTGGAAGCACCTGGGTCACTGTGCTCTTTTCACTTGGGCATTGGTTTGTTTGCATCGCTAAAGGTCGTGTAATGGGTTATCATGTTCTTTCTCGGCCCTATCTTCCCCTCAACATTGTGGTTGTCTGACTCTAAAGTTGTGAGGGTTATACCCTACATGTGTTAAGTATCATTATCGGGTCGAATTGGAACCTCACTCGTCTATATAGTATCTCATGTCACAGGTTTTCATCACCCTATCCATGGAATAAGTGGCAGTGGTCTTTGTGTATATGATGTTGGTCTCAGAGGTTTCCACTATAAAGAAGAGTTGGATCTTCTATCCCTATGTTGGCCATAGATAAAACCCTTAACTCCATTTTGAGGGCTGATAGAGAATACTGTTGGGCCTGTAGGGTTTACTACAGGCTATAGTTGATTGGTATGTATTGTTGACAAAATTGAGTACTTGATCACCCATTTGGTCATGTGACAATCGTATTCGTTTTGGTATCTAGTCACTACTTGTGTTACTACAATGGATACACCCTGCACAATGAATTGGATAGATCAAATACAAAGTAACCCTCCTGGTTTTTTGATAACCTAGTATTGTTTTAATTGAGTGAGTCACTGTGTCGCTTCATGTGGGTATGTATGGTTTCCACAACATCTTAGGTCGGTTGTTGGTTGTTATGACAGTCCAAGTATAGGATCAACATTGAATTGTTTGATTGGTTGATACACAATCACTATCTTTTTGCACTAAAGATTATTTGGATGTTTAACTTGGTATTGGTTACAATTTATTAATGATGCTTGCGCCTATTGCATTTGTGTGTGTGGTGTTCCTACACCACAAATAAATGGTCATTGTAACTAGAGTTTTTTTGGGGAAAAATTGTTATTGCAACCAAAATGACTATAGAAAATCCATCCACTGTATGCGTTATGATTATTTGATTGCGTCATTAGGGATGAGCCCGAGTTTTTCACAGCATGGTTGATTGCAGTTTGATTAATTTGAAGCAATACAGTATTAGATTGATAGCTCAACACGATTGGTTAAGTTAATACTATGACTGTGTGTTTAGAATTGTAAAATGGGAATGTCACATCGTGGTGTTTTGGGTGGCTTCCCACTGTGTATGATATGGATAATTTCGGGTTGCATACTCAGAGATAGTCATAGAGTTTTAAGAATGACTTGTTGCAACTCGATTATGGTATTATGAAGTCGGGCATGTTGTTGATACCTCGTTGTGTTGGATGGATAGCCCAACATTTTGATTATTTAGAGTCACATTGAATTGGTCTTGTACAGTGACAGAATTACACTTGCATGATTGAATTATTTTGTGCATAGCATGTGTTGGAAAGGTGGTTGTTTTCTGCCTGTTTAAATGACGAGTCGGGGTTTTACAATTAAATACAGATTATTGGGTTGACTGCCATTATGTATGTTTAAATATTATCATTCATTTTAAATGAAAGGCCCAAATTGCAGTAGCAGTATAACTTCATTGCAATTTTGAAACACAACTTTTGAGTGTATTTGATGATTGAAGTAATGTGTGGATAGTGGTTGACTTTGATGATTAACATAGCATAAATGGTTATTATTACACATTTGAGAATTGCTATAAATAAAAGGAATAGAAATATCTTACAGATTGTTGTGGAATGCATATTGTCTTGTTGATGGCACTGTATTAGACATTTGACTATGAAAAATGAACTAGTTAATACACAATAACTATTATTGGGTCACAATGATAATTTGGTTGGTATATCTCCTTTTGACAAAATGATTATATGGATTATTTGATTAATTTTGTGAACAGTACCCACTCTTGTTTCCCCACCATTATTTCTCTTGTAGCTAATTACAACCCCATCATCTTCCCACATTCATTTTTCACTCCCTGTTCTAAAATTGATTACAGTCAAGAAAGATTCTGTGTTGAAGTAGTTTGGCAGTAGCAGTGTCTTGGTTGAACTACAATGATATTTTCTTTGGTTTGCAGTTGATTGTTTTTGTCTTTGGGAAGTAATCATATTTTGTCCCCTTCATCTTATCATGTTTTTCTCAATACAAACCCCTCACATATCCCATGACCCTTTATTCACCCCCTTCTCATTGATAAATAGTAAAACAATTTGTATGGATTGGATTGCATGACTCTGATATATCACTGAGCCAAATCTATTTCATATTTTTAAAGAGTTATCATGTATGGTTATTTAAAAGATTATTTTCTAATCAATCGCACATACATGAATGAGCTATTCAAATAAAAGGCTGAAAACCGAGGCCTACTACGCCTCTGTCAAGGAGAGGGTCGCTACTGCCTCTCCCACATCTTCAGATAATTCTGGTAAATTTGTGTCCTCCCACTTGCATTGGAAGGAAAATTTCTCGCATATGATCAACAAGATGAGGCTTAAAGATTCTGCACAGCCTAAGGCAGGTTCATAAGGAATAAAGGATGATAGCCTCAATAAGGGAAATATTGCCTCACAAACCGAGAAATATGGATTTGAAGTTTTCTTTTATTGTTGATCACAGTTGACTTCAGCAAACTTTGGACAACATGTTTTACGTTTGGATACATGAGTAATATTTTTGAAAATAATTTCAAATATCATGAGCTAAATTGTCAAATGTGAATGTGTGGATGGGAGTCACAAGGAGGTGTGTTTTTCTTAACTAAATAGTTATGTTATGATTGTTATGAGCTAAAGGGAGTCACAAGGGGTCCCACCTACTAGTTATTATTTATTTATAACCCTTATTATGATTATTAATTTCCCCCCTAACTAAAGTTGGTTGAGTCTTTTAATTAACTTAACTAATGAGTTGGTTCAACTACTTCAACCAATTCTAATTTGTTTAAAAGAAAAAGGGAAGGGAGGAACAAAAGGAGGATAGAAGCAGAAGTGTACTAAGGTTTTCTCTTTGATTTTATGCTGAGATAGTTCATTTTTCATTCATTCATTTATTCATCACAAGCCTAATTCTCTTTTATGATAGCAGGGTCTTATTGTAGACAACAATATTTAGGGCTGAATCACATCATTCAGACACTTTTTTCTCAGAGGTGTTGATCTATATTTGATAGTCTGTGTAGACTTGTCTGTTTGTGAATTAATTTTCATGACTGACAAAGGCTATTGTGCAGATTCAAGTGGGAAGCAATATTTGGCAAGCTGATCTAGATTTTAGAGTCCAATTTTGGTTTTTTTTCATAGGTCCTTTTGTATGTTCCATCAGGGATGTCTAAGTTTGAGCTGTTAATATTATGGTAGTTGTGGGAGGTATTTACCTCCACGTGTAAACCTGATGAGAATAGAAGACTCCAGAAAGCAAGAGAAAACCCTAATGAGTTGGCTATTAACCCTAGAAGTCTTGTCGGCTCAATAAGATAATTTATATTAGGTTATTAAGCCTCCAAGAGAAGAGGTCGGCCAGAAATAATAATAATATACTAAACATACACATATCTAGAAGGAGAAGTCAGCCCCAACAAATCTGGCAGAACCACTATAAATACAGGGCGCCAGATCTCATTTGACACATCTCATAATTGCAGAGAGCAACTGGTGCACACTGCATTTTCCAGTTTGGTGCGCACATGTGGAGGAGGGATGCAGGTGCAGCTGCAACAATAGCTAGTTTTCAGTATTGGCTTGGACTATCTCTTGGCTAGGGTTTGGACTATCTGATCAGCTATTGTTGGTGCACTATCCTTGGAGGAAGATGTGCTACACCTTGTTTGTCTATCTAGCCTAGGGTTTGCTTCCAGAGTAATTCTCAGTCAAGGTTAAGGTGCCTAGAGGGTGGCTTCGGCCTATGGTTGGGTGATGAGGGTATCGTCAATGGTAGAATGAGCACACAATATTCTATGTTATAATAGGTTATGGGACCACACCTCCTTCATTTAGTCTAAAACGTTGGAAGGAAACATAGCCACTAGGATATTGAGCTCGCTGAGGAACTTCCGCTAGGGTTACTAGCAGAAGCAACTTCCAAGACACTACCGCTAGGGTTACTAGTACGAGCATTTGTAGAAACCCTAATCCTCTTGTTGAGGCACCTTAAGTGAATGGATTGACCTAATATATGGATATATTAGTGCGCTCTAGCCCAATGCATCTCCTGATACTCTCAGCAAGCCAAGACGTGAAGTTTGAATTTCTGGTCAAATCTAGGGTTTTACCATGTCAAAGCAACCATGACTAACTCTATAAAGTCTGAGAACAAGTTAGATGGAGCCTCTAACTTCAGAGCATGGAAGACAGGGATTGACATCATCCTTACCAAGAATAAAGTGTTGGATATCGTGAAAGGAAAGATCGTGAAGCCAAGGTTTGAAGAAGGAAAAGAGAAGGAACCGCAGAACATTGCAGCTATGGAGAAGTTCAAAGATGTTGGCATCAATGCCATGAGTATCATAGTGGATTCTATAAAAGACCACTTGATACCCTACATCTCCCATATTGACTCATCGAAGAATATGTATGATGCCCTAATAAATGTCTTCTCAGTCAGAAACATTGGACAAGTTATGAGTCTGAAGAATGAGCTCTGTGACATGAAGATGAATGATGATGACAACATAACATCATACTTTGTAAGGATATCCCAGTTAAGAGATCAACTACAAGATATTGAAGAGATCACTTCAAAGAAGGAATTGGTGAACATAGTACTCAATGGTCTTCCCAAGACATGTGATGCATTTTCTGCAAACATGAACACAAGGAAGGAGTATCTGACATTTGAAGAATGTTAAGAACCAAATATCAATATAGCATAGAAAAACCTTAGAAAAAGTACTCAACACCTTGAAAAAGATATAATTTCAGATAATAATCCTCTTCAAGGGGACAACCTCCTTTTACCCCACTTAAATGTTCAAGTACAAGATGATTCAAAATGAAAATGTCTCCTTGGTATATATAGGAAACTAGGAGGTATAATTACAACTAATGGCCTAAAGTCGACATAAATAAAATAACATTACTAATATAATATGCCCCAATTAAGGGGTAATGAGCCAATATTCGTGCTTAACATGCCCCTTCCCTTGAGACAAGTGTTGCCCACAATGCTTGAGTGACTCTGGATGCTTCTGTATAAAAGACTCATCTTCCCAAGTGGAATCTTCAGCCGGTAGTTTCCTCCATTTAATGAGATACTATGAAATGGATCTATTCCTCAGTTGGCAAATTCTTGTGTCAGTGATGGCTTCAGTCTCCAATATTATTTTTCCTTCCTCGTCAAGTTCTGGCAATATAGTTTGAACTGGGATCTTGTCCCCTGTAACCTTCTTTAAGCATGAAACATGGAAAACTAGGTGTACTCATGAAGATGCAGGCAGCTCCAATTTGTATGCCATAGTACCAATCTTTTGCAACACCTTATAAGGGCCATAGGGCTTTGGTAATAATTTATTATCTTTCTTGTCTTGCTTGAGGGACATTTGTTTGTATGGTTGTAGTCTTAAAAATACCCAATCCCCTACTTCAAAACTTCTTTCACTACGATGTTGATCTACTTGTTTCATGCAATTATGTGCCATGGTCAGGTTGTCCTTTAAGATTTGGAGAACTTGTTGTTGATTTTCGATGTGATCTTCCACTACTTGAACCTTAGATTTTTTTTTTAGAGAAGAAGTGATGGAAGGAGGGTGGTATCCATAAAGTGCCATAAATGGTGTCATTTTTGTTGCAATATGAAAGGAAGTGTTATACCACCATTCTGTCAAGGGTAACCATTTGAACCATTGTGTTTGTTTATCAGAGACAAAGAAA
>ML802504.1:325564-397437 GCA_009831015.1 Picea engelmannii
TGCATTCTCCAATGATTTGGGTTCCCAAAGGAGAACCTCATGTTGAATGTTATCCTTTAAAGTTCCTATGAATACATCAATCAAGTGCTCATATGGAATATTGGTTACCTTTATATTCAATCTTTGGAAGTTCTCAATGTGCTTGGTAACTGAAACCTTTTGCTTGAGATTTATCAATTGGCTAAAGAAGGTATTGCTCCTTGTATCCTCATAGTGTGTTGTTATTTCTTCCGTGAAAATTGTCCAAGTGATGAGTGATTTGCGAGAACAAAGCCATTGACACCATACAAATTGATTAGGTTCTAAATATAAAGAATCAATTCATACCTTTTGTGTATGTGGCACATTATGGAGATCAAAGAATTGCTCCATCTGAAGTATCCATGTGGTTGGGTCCTTGCCATCAAACTTCCTCATATCAATCTTAGGAACGTGTTTGGTCTTCAAATCCAAGTTGGAGTTTCTCCATTCTTGATTCACCTTCCTTGTGTCCTCATCATGAATTTCATGGGATGCATTTTCACTTTCAGGTGTCTTCTCTGTTACGAATTTTTTCAATACTTCCATGATCTCCCCTTTTAAACCATCCATCTTAGTATCCAACTTAGCTTCCATTGAATCCATCTTAGTATCCAACTTAGCTTCCATTGAATCCATCTTTTTTTGTAGTTCATTTATGTCCCTATGCATTTATTCACCTTCATCAAGAGTCCAAGTAGGATTTTCTGAAGGCTTATTTGGTGTAGAAGTTATCTTTTTTGTTGGCATGTTGGCCAAGTATCACTTTTGAACCTTGATTTTGAGGTGGTTCTGCTAGACAATATTTCTTCTGTTGTATCTCCCAAGTTTCGGCCCTTCTGGGTATGAAAATTTCTTTTATGTAGTTCTATGATATTCCTTCTCTGCAATACCATAGGTCTGATCAAAATTGGATGTGCCAAGTGGAATTTATGGTAACTTCCCCACAACTTGTCTATTTTTGGCCTTTCCAGGAGATCTCACTTGTATAGCATGCCCCACACAAAATAATTGATATAAAATTCTGAAAGTCACACCAAAACTACTACAGACTATCCACGATCCAATGAAACCAGTCCCACTCATTTTGGATACGCTAGGAAGAATTTATGATTGTTTTACCTAGAACACCTTCTTGAGACTAGTCAATAGGACTAGTCAGATACCCTATCTTACACAAGGTGTATATACAAATTTAAGATGAATCAGAAGATGAAATTTTTACCACAGATACCTCGCTAATATTTTTAAATGGCCTCCATAGTTCAGGTTCTGAAACATTACATAAAAAAATTTATAGCAAAAATTCTGCAATGACTCAATTCAGGATGATTCCATAACCCTATCTTGTACAGGATGTATCTCTGAAAGTATAAGGCCTCAGGATCTGAATGTTTAACCCAATGTACCTTGATCTGTCTAATAAATATCCTCTAAGTTGTTCCTTCTGAAACATTGTAGAAAAAAATGTTATAGCAAAAATTCCAAGGTGTCTCAGATGTAGCAGCGAAACCCCAAGACCTTGAGCTCTGATACCATATGTTAAGAACCAAATATCAATATAGCATAGAAAAACCTCAGAAAAAGTACTCAATGCCTTGAAAAAGATATATTTTCAGATAATAAGCCTCTTTGAGGGGGGCAACCTCCTTTTACCCCACCTAAATGTTCAAGTACAAGATGATTCAAAATAAAAATGTCTCCTTGGTATATATAGAAGACTAGGAGGTATAATTACAACTAATGGCCTAAAGCCAACATAAATAAAATAAAATTACTAATATAATATGCCCCAATTAAGGGGTAATGAGCCAATATTAGGGCTTAATAAAGAACTTTGGACTTGTTGTGCTCAAGAAGAATCAATGATCAATGCAAAAGAGAAACCCCAAAGGAAGTAAGATGATCAAGCCTTCAAAGAAAGATTCAATAACTTCAGGAACAAAAGGAAGTTTGGCTTAAGGAGGAAGACAAATCAAGAGAAAGACATTTCAGAAGTACAATGCTTCAACTGTCAAAAGTATGGTCACTACAAGAATCATTGTCTCGAACTAAAGAAAAGGAAGGAGAAACATGAAGCATCAACTGTCGGAAAAAAAGAACCTACAAAGAAGACTAAGCATGATGGAAGAGACTTATTTTTCTAAAAGCTAACAACACTCTTCTTATTCCTTGTACATATCTTGTTTGCATCATCTCTGTACATATCTTGTATATCTATCTCTTGGAAGATAATATGTTTCAAGAAGAACTATACCTATGGAAGAACAAACAAGATGAAAATAGATATCATTAGATAATACACATGAAAGAATGAAATACAAATCATGTGGAAGTTATTGCAAGATAAGTCGAATCAATGATAAAGAGACTTAGAAGAAGCAAAGACAGAAAGAAGTCAACAATTAAGAGGAAATTGGAAAAATACATATGACGTTTTGTAGAAAACAACAAGATGGAAGCATGGACTCTGTTAGACAAGAGATCCAATTATATATTGGAGAAGAAAATAAGGATGCAGATGGAATCATGGACTCTGTTAGACTGAGGGAGCCGATTATATGCACTTATACATGAAGCAAGGATTAGGAGGGAGCTAATCCTATGATCCATTGAAGATGATGAAATATATATCCATGGTAACAACCATGAAAGACAATACGTGTTCAGTTCAACCGCAGAAGAAGACCTCTTTGAAGAGAAGCCCTAAATTATTCCTGGTTGTCCATCTAAATCCATGATCCTATGATGGAAGGAAGAAGTGGAATCTCTAGGGAATGGAATCTATAAGAAACTCCATGGACCCAAGAGCTAAAGAAAAGCATGAAGAAGAACATGAGGATTCCAAGAAAGAAAGAGAAACCAGAACAACCAATCATTGTATCAAGAATCACAAGATTACCAACCTGACATGAACTCACTAAAATAAATCAAGCAGAAGAACTGAAAGTTGTGATGAAGAACAATGTATGGAAGACTTATGAATGAAAGAATTGCAAGATCTAGAACCATAGGTTCTCCCAGATGGAGGGAGAATACTATGATGATTACTTGTTCCAGTACACCAGACATATCACTACATAATTCATTATATGATCCGCAACATCCATGTGTCGGAATTCTACATCAAATGAATGCAAAGAATGTTCTCAAGAGAAATTGAATAAAGAGTGTATGAAGAGAAATCTCAAGACTTTGAGGCATACCAGAAAGAGACTCCTATATGCAGATAAGAATAAGATAATTTGGTGGAGAACCTCCAATGCACAACAAAAGCGTGGTGAAGATTTCCTATAACATCAAGATGACTACTCAGTAGATCAGATCTCATGATGACATAAGAAGTGCCACATAGATATGTTCGAGTTTTCCAACTATGATATACTCTATTGTTCAAATCTACAGGAAGCCTTCACAGTGTTCCAGACTAAAGTACATTTGAAATCAAGAATTACATTATCCATGATGAAGTCCAGAAAGGAGAAAATGATTCTCCAATACATATCTCCACAGATGAGCAGATAAGCAGACATTTTGGTAAAGCTTCTATCCAAGATGAAAGAGTTTGCGTACTCAAGATGGAGCTCATGGAAACAACTTCCTTCTTATTGAAAAAGGAAGAAATGACTCTCCAAGTTAGGAGGGTGCACTAAAAACATTATTGAATACATTCATCTTTAAATTTGAAAAATAGTCCATCTTGGACAGATGCTTTCCTGTTCGGAAAGTGGATTGAGACTTCTAATGGACAGTCACTTCCCATTGTGGTTAACATGGGAAGTATTCTGATTGATGATGTATCATAGACATCGACTTCCCATTATGGTTAACATGGGTAGTGGTCTAGGGCAGTCTCTCTTCTTAAGGGTTACTCAAGAAGACTAGCCCGCCTCGTCAAACAACGATTTCTCATTGTGGTTAGCATGGGGAATGGTCTGTTTTGGAGGTCAATGCAGGACAGTATTTTCCTCTTGTGGTTAATAGAGGAAATGGTCCAGATAGTAATTCCTTAGGGTTTATACATTCTCTCCAGGGTGTACTTTGATTCATGTAGGAGGAATGGCCCAAGGTGGGGAATGGTCCAAGCTCAACATTCCTTAGGGTTATACATTCTCTCCAGGGTGCACTTTAATTAGTGTAGGAAGAATGGCCCAGGGTGGGGAATGGTCCAGGTTTAGAAGATAGGATAGTTATTCTTCCTTGCTTGAGAAGAATAGTCCATATATCTCATTATTCTACTCTAAGGCAAATATTCTTTCAGAGTTCACAGATGTAAGTGAAGGATTGGCCCAGATAATTCAATTTATATCATAAAATTGTTTCTATGCAGGTTGCTATCAGATGTTTGTTATGAAGATTGTATGACAATAGATGAAGACTACTGTGGTGGATATGTTCCACTATTCGTGAGGTATATATTCTTTCAGAACTCATAGATGTGAGTGAAATATTGGCCCAGATGATTTATTTTATATCATAACATTGTTTATATGAAGGTTGCTATCAGATGTTTGTTATGAAGACTGTATGACGGTAGATGAAGACTACTATGGTGGATATGTTCCATTATTCACGAATACACGTTGTTGATCAAGTACTTGTGTGTTACTTGGTGTGGTAGTGTACCACTGGATTGTAGTTATGTATTACTATGGATAGACACGATTGTGTTCTATTTTCATTCTAATTGCCTTGAAGACTATCAATAGTTTATTGGAGATCATCATCATCCAGAAGAATGATGAACAGAGATTTTCCAGATGGAAAATGGTTCAGAGCATTTACTCTTCTAGATTATAAGAATGGATCTTGTATCACTCTATGGTGGGAGTGACTTATCCAACATCATGTCTAATTACTCATATGAAGTATGGTTTCGAGAGATGATGCAACATATGGTGATGGTGATGCTCATGATCTAGTCATGAGATAGTCTAGACGACTATATTGATGCTACCGAGTAAATGGTATGTTTTTGTGCTCAATACCATTACCTGTAATACCTCCCTAGCTAGGAGGGAGTGTTAATATTATGGTAGTTGTGGGAGGTATTTACCTCCACGTGTAAACCTGGCAAGAATAGAAGACTCCAAAAAGCAAGAGAAAACCCTAATGAGTTGGCTAATAACCCTAGAAGTCTTGTCAGCTCAATAAGATAATTTATATTAGTTTATTAAGCCTCCAAGAGAAGAAGTCGACCAAAAATAATAATAATATACTGAACAAACACATATCCAGAAGTAGAAGTCGGCCCCAACAAATCTGGCAGAACCACTATAAATACAGGGCGTCGGTTCTCATTTGACACATCTCGAAATTGCAGAGAGCAACTAGTGCACACTGCAGCTCCCAGTTTGGTGCACACATGTGGAGGAGGGATACAGGTGTAGCTGTAGCAACAATTAGTTTTCAGTATTGACTTAGACTATCTCTTGGCTAGGGTTTGGACTATCTAATCAGCTATTGTTGGTACACTATCCTTGGAGGAAGATGCGCTACACCTTGTTTGGCTATCTAGCCTAGGGTTTGCTTCTGGAGTAATTCTCAGTCAAGGTTAAGGTGATTGGAGGGTGGCTTCGGCCTATGGTTGGGTGACGAGGGTGTCGTCAATGGTAAAATGAGCACACAATCTTCTATATTCTAACATGAGCTTGGTCCAAAATTTCTGCAAGAGATTTTGTAAAGAAAATGACTCTTTGGTGAATTTGAATGAAATAAAGGATTTATTTATGTCTCATCTGTCTTGATTATCATCTTGGTGACTTTACTTCTATATTTACATTTATTTTAGCAACTGATATGTTCAGAAAATTGCATAAAAAGTGAATTTCCAACAATATTTTTATTGATAAAAGACTATAGCTTAAGCACTCGTAATTAATAATTGTGAGTTAGGATTTTATTTTTGTTGGCTATAAACATAGGGTGATATTCCTGTCTACTTTTCTTTAGCCAAGAAGAGTCTGAAAATGCTTGAGTAAGATCATTTCATATATTTTCCTCAACGGAGGGTCGACAATGACCTCGAAGGGAGAAGCAAACTGACCATATTTCATATAACGATGGAGGTTCTATCCAACACCAACAGATTCTATCAGTGAAGAATCACAAAAACAAGGGCTTGAGGATCTACAAATAATGAGATCAGACTCAAAAGGAAACTCAAGATCACTCGGACCAAGAGAGGAAAGCAAGGACTCTTATTCCCCCATTGGATAACAAAACTGATCAATTGTTGAGACCGTGTCTCAAGAAGGAAAACACGATTTCACAAGTCCTTGCTCAGAAAAAATTGAACATCAAGGATAAAACACCACATAATTTATGCGTGACGGGGTAGAGTCTACATGAACACTTGGAATGTATAAAGGGGAAGCCTGAACTAACGTTGAATTAGGATGGTGATTATAATATTCCAACTAGTTGATAGTGAAAATTCTTCCATTGTGAGGGAAATGCATCACCTGGAAGTGCGTAGACACCACATAATTCATAGCATATATATAATCATGCTCGAGAAGCATATAGAAATATAACGGGCCTTGCACCACTATAACATCGACAAGGACAGTTTTCCCACCTAATGAGATAGGAATATGAGGAAGAATCCCCAAATATTCACTAGGACATCTATCAAAATCCAATAGCTCATGCGAAGCAGACAAAATCTTCGGAGAACCCAAATATTTCCAAGTTGAGGAGGATAAAATACTTGCGGAGGTTCCTTCATCCAAGAAACATCAGTAAATTTTTTTTGAATTAACTTCAACCCTTATTTGAAAAGGTATAGAAGAAGGAAGGAGAGGCTCAACAAGGTCATTCCAATCAAAGGAAACCATCTTAGGAATTGGAGGGGGTGTGCCCGAAGTGAGCGGAATTCCCCCTTGTTCTGAAGGTACTGAAATGGAAATGCTAAAAACATAGTCGGTAGACACATCACTCCCCATAAGAAGAGTGGGTTCAGCTAAATATTGCATCGATGTGACCAATTTGTTAGGCTCGAAACTCTCCAATGGAAGAGTGGGATAAACCAAAGATTGCATCGACGTGACCACTTTGGTAGACTCAACACTCTCCAAGAGAAGAGTGGGATTAGCCAAAGATTGCATCGGCATGACCACTTTGGTAGACTCGACACTATCCAAGAGAAGAGTGGGATCAACCAAATATTGCATCGATGTGACCACTTTGGTAGACACGACACTCTCTAAGAGAAGAGTGGTATCGGCCGAAGATTTCATCGGCACAACCACTTCCTCAACCACTGGATGAATAGGTTGTGACGCAAAATGGTCTGAAGGAACATCACCCCCAAAAAGAGGAGTTGGATCAACCAAGATTGCATCATCATGACCACTTCATCAAACAAAGGATGAATAGATTGCAGGGAAATTGAAGAAGACTCAAAATAAGAATATCTTGCATACATGGACCACAATCTTTGCTCCTATGGAATTCCAGGGCACATATGAGTAAGGTGATATCCCTTGCAAATATTACAAGGTAACTTAGGCTTACGTCCTATCCATCTAGGTTTCTCAATAGAATCAATTCCCCCAACATGAATAACAGTGTCTGGTTTCTTGTCCTCATCATGACTCACAGAGGTTGTTGATAACTCTCCAACATGACTAGCATAGGTTGGTTGTTGAACTCTAGTATGACTCGTAGGGACTAGGTTCATGCCCCCAACATGACTTGCAGTGGTTGGTTGCACATATCTAACATGATTTTCATAGTTTGGTGATTGGTCGATAACATGACTTGTAGAGGCTATAGACCTATCGCCAGTATGACTAGTAGTGATTGGAATTTTTCCCCCAACCTGACTTGCAGAGGTTGGGTTCTTTCCCCCAACATGGGTTGCAGAGGTTGGGTGTTGGTATTCAACATGACTTGGAAAGGTTGATGACTTATCTCCAACATGACTTTCATTGGTTGGTGATTTCTTATTCCTATTCTTCCTCTTTCTATTTTGCTTAGGCTTTCGATTACTATTAGCTATACTTTCACCAGAGAAGGAAGAAGGAGGAGGAGAACACTTTGTTGATGAAGGAATATCAACATGTTTCCCATGAAGTAAGGTACTTAACTTAGAAGCATAAAGAGAATTCGGGACATTTGGAATGGTACCCAACTAAACCAGTAGTCCCATATTCAACCCAGGAATGTACAAACTGGCCATCAAAGGGACACCAATGTTGCAAAGAGGTTCCTTGGTTGGTATCGTCGGTAAATTTGGTGATGAAAATCTTATGTACAGGTTCTTCCCTTGAAGTATCATTCAAGTCCATAAAATTATCACACATTGACTCTGGTAAATCAGTGGTATAAAAATATATGCCTATAAGGAGGAGGGTTGTTAGTGAAAAGATTCTGACTGGTGGTGATATGAGTCTTATTTTCTTTCATAGTATGTGTTTCTTGTAAGCTTATATTTCACTTTCATCTGTCTTAATCAGAGGAATATAAAACCTAGAATTCATCTCTGAGATGCTCTCAGCTTAGCAATTTAGACTATATTTATTTATTCTGAAACGAACTTTGAATTCATTTTAAATAATGCTTCGATGTAGTTGTTTGTTTCTTTTTCTTTTAATACCATGCAAATTTTCTATTAAACTCAGACTCATTTCCTTAATTAGCCTTCTCCTCTTGATAGTTCAATGTTCCAAAAATGCATTGTTCATTCTAGGCTCCATAACCCAAATGTCATTTCCATTCCTCCAGTCATTCAAAAACAAACCCCAAAACAAACCAAATCTAGCCAATGTTTTCTATAGATCTAACTAGTAACATGAGAGGGCCCTCAAAAACGTGCTGCAAAAAGGTAATGTTCAAACGATATAAAACATCACAGAAATTCGTTGGTTTTATGTTGTTCTTCACCCTTCAAACCTTCGCGCACAAAAATTTCAATCTATGCACCCGTATTTTCCATGTGCTGCAACATCAAAAGGTAACTCGTACTTCGTGCACTTTAACCACTATGCATTTCTTCTTTGTTGCACTAATAACTTGTGCACACTACCTTTGCATTGCGTGCCAATATCTACTGTGCACAATTTTGGTTCTTGCACTGATACCTGTTGCACACAGTTTTTTTTTTTGTATCGCGCACTGATATTCCACATGCATTTCCCTCTATGCATTCCACCATGCCAAAGTTCAATATGCCCCCACCACGCACAATAATATGCATGCACCATTGATTACACTGTCGCGAGACAACTAATACTCATATTGTGCGTGCGCCAACCAACTCCTCTATGCTCTACCAATACTGCATACACCCTGTGCACCATTACTATGTGTGTGTGCACTAGGCAATGTTAAATTTAGTGCGCACACTCACACACCAAGATTTTTCTGCATGGTGCCAAAATTTTCCATGTGCACCCTCACACCATAGTTTTCCCGTGCAGCAGCAAAATTTAATGCGCACATAAACAGGCCAATACCTTGCCTCACAGTGCAAAATTTTACCTATCCCAAGCTTTTCACTGCGCCACATGAATTTTTAGTGCACCCAACTGCGCACATTCATCTTTATGCGCATCGATTCCTCGTGAATTCCGATGTAGAAATTGGGGATTTTTCCTAGCTCTTTCCCCAATTTACCATAGACAATTCTGCAACCACTAAATTCATTCAATTTCACCCTGATAACACCAATTCAGCCTCTGCAACAACAAATTTTTGTGGGTTGAAATTTATGGAACGAATTTCCCGGAAATCAATTCATGAATTAAGAATTTTATTTACTAATCTCGCTCCAATTGTCATGGCTTCTCTGTAACTTCAAATTTGACCAATTCCAGTTTCAAATTTGCTAGAATAGATATTAAAACAATAATATCTCACCACTTGGCCGAACTTCTCCATTTCCCCATGAATTTACGAACCAAAATTGGGGCTCTTTCCCAATTTTAGTACCATATTGTAGCTAGACATTATGCAACTCGAAATTTGGCCACTTCGAAATAGAACCTCTATGAAATTTCACTTCAACTTGACTTGCTCAACCCATCTAGTCTTAGTATTGAAAACTGAAGCTCTGATACCATATTGTAACATCCCCAGCCACCCACAGGTCAAGAAATGCCACCCCTCAGACACTTTACTTAGCTCTGAAACCATTCTGTAACATCCCTGACCATCCATGTCAGGCCATGCTATGCCAGAGAAAACATACATTCTAGGTGTGGGACAAACTGTAACATACTCAATATTCAAACTGAGCTATGCCACATAAATTTCTATCTGCATGTGATTTAAACATATCCACACATAGAACTCTTGCGGAAGCATTATATATAAAACGTAGGCATACAAATACATCTATAAATACACAGATTCACACTAAAATCACTGTAAACATACACATGCAGCATATACAAGAAATACCCACAATATACAAACAATCATAACCATGCATAAGATAAACCCATAAAATTGAACATGTAAATAATAATGCAACATGTAATTTTATCACACAAATGGCACTTATCTTGGTAATAATGTCACCAACTGCGTGCAGATTGTCAATGAACCTCCCAGCCTTAGACCACATTGTTCATCACTCTCAACAGTGAGCCACCCCCAAGTTGGGACTAAACTCCACCCGGGCAAAGGGATTCCTAACCAGGCTAAAGGCTCATGGAAAACAAGAAAGACTCTATCCTAGGTGCTCACTCAACTAACAGCCTACAGTCCCTCATTCCTCACATGCATGTCCCACCCAAGGAAGTGTGCCCCTTCTTTGATCAATAGTCCCTCAACTTCCCCACTTCCCTTCCAAGGCTTTAGCAATAGGCCAGACAGGAATTCTCAGAGCCCTGCAGCTATAGTTTAGCACCTTCAGGAAATCAATTCCTAGAAATTCTCTCACCGAGAGAGAAATTGCTCATGGGCTTGACAACCCACCTCTTAAATATCCCATGGGCCTGACAACCTGCTTCTGCAGTATCCCATGAGCTTGAAAACCTTCTTCTTCAGTCCATCTTCCCAGCTAACCAGCTACACCAACCTCTGTGGCCATGGATACAAGTTTCGGTATAGTGACAGAAAGATGGAGGATAATGATTGTGTGAATGAAAATTGTAATGGAACCATGGCTGAATGATGGAAGGAAACACAGAAAAAGATCCTCGTAAGAATGATGGGGAAGGTGTCAAAAGGATCTAAGTCCCAACAATATGTATGCATGTTTCCAACTTGACACTTGTCATGTTGGGAGCTACTTTGGCCCACTTGTCCTTAACTTTGGAGCTTAGGATAAAATAATTATCCATACTTTATGATTTAAGAAATATTAATATAATATTCCTTTTTGGCTCAAGCTTCCTAGCTTATCCCCTTTCCTTAACTTAGCCCCTCCCTTTCCTTAACTAGTGGATTTTAGTCCCCCGTATATTTTATTGTGGTCGTTCTGCGTGGAACGATGTATTTTATATTAAATATGAGACATGTAAAAAAACAAGCGCACTGGCCTCTAACATCTAGGCTCTCTGACCTAATCAAAATGTAAGCATCCTAGCTTATAATAACTGGCTCACCAGCCTATAAAACATATCATATACACAAAGGCTCCTCGGCCTCCACATTGCGCACACTTAAGATGATGCGCGCGGTTTCCTGGAATGTGCACACATCCTCATTTTACTACGCAGTACCTACGCGTATTATGCCATGAAAGGTGCATCCAAAATTATATCAAAACAACTCACCAACTTAAGTACATTTGTATTTACATTTACAATTGGGTTCGGCCTTAGGGATATTACAATCCCCTCCCCTTATTTATGCATTGTCCTCAGTGCATTATATACCATGTACCATTCCAATTCTCTAAAATTTCCAATCTTTAGCTATTGAAAGCTTGTTATCCATCTAGTGTTCTACTTTCCAGCACCAATTCTCATACTCATACTACAACTTTAAGTCAATTTCTCTATTCCATAGAGTTGCTTCAGGAAATAATTCAACTGATTGTTCCTTATTACATGCTTCAATTATACTTCATTGAAGCAACAACTAGCTGTAGATCCATGATGTCCCACCCAACCTTATATCTCACTGTTGATAAACCCTCAGTAGCATACCATTCCCAAGCATGGGATATGACTCCATTAGGACAATGGCTTCCCAAGATAACCACGACCCATAATCAATATCAACATAGTCTAGGCCAAGGTACCAAAACTCAACAACACCCCAACCAATGGTCTCTCTTCCCCACATGCATGTACAACCCAAGGTAGTATGCACCTTCACTACCCAACAGTTCATTAGCTACTCAACTTTCCTTCCAGGGCTCCAACACATCCCATACAAGAATTCTCAGAGCATCGTGGCTCTCGGAGTTCCCACTTTAATCATTATCATCTCATCTGCATCATACACATGCAATTATCATGAGAGAGCATTATACAAATTTTGTTTTATAAATAAAATTAATTTCATAAGGAATTCGACTTTTCCCAAGGATGACATTCTATTTATATTGCATACAACCAAAACATTGTCAGTATTTTCTGTATATCATAATTCATCATGCATGTCACCTTATGCAATGATTCTTAGAATTGCCTGCACCTAGCAATTCAATTACAATTACCAAACAGTTTAAGAAAATAGTCAGACTCGTCATCCTACACATATGCATGTTCATAATTAACAACAGTAAGTTCACTTCTTCAGTTTTCTGAACAAAAATTTTCTGTAGTCACTATTCCTGGAGCTACCTCACTTGCAACTTTCATGTTGCAATGTTTAACAGTTTCTGAAATGTTCTCAACTTCTTGAGCTAGCAAAATTTCAACCAATAGTATAATTTTTTCCATGCAAAAGCATATATACATGCACTCACATAATGCATTCAAAAAAATGCATTTAAGTACACAATTCCATCATGTATGAGTGTAACGCTGCCACTTACTAGGCATGAGTGCAACTCTCACTGCCTATTTATTCAATGCACCTTTACATTGATTTTCAAAATGAGCTTTATCTAAGTCATGCATCTCACCATCCATAAATTTGAAATCTGGGCAATGTCTTGACACATCTCCACACACTTCCCATCGTCTTCAAAATTACTTGGATGCCTTCCTTTTCAACCTGAACACTACACCAAGAATACCATTATGTATTGTTTATTAGTGTTAGAAAAATGGTTGCAGTCCAAGTTTTATTTAAAGGTAGGAAGCTCATTGGGTATTTGTGTGGCACATAACCTTTCTATAACCATAGCTTACCATATCCAACCATGTCCTGGTCTCATACATGACTATATTTCTTAGCATCATTCCTATAACAAGTTCTTATCTTTTATTTTCTATGGTTATTGTCTCATAACCAAATTAACATGACATGCTACTATGTCAGTGTGTGCATTCAAAATCTAAAATATTTGAGAACTATAACAAGCCTCTAGCCTTTACCACACCTAGTGGTAACTTAATCCTGTCAATGCACTTAAACAATACCATACAACGTAGTATGAAAATTCAATTTGGGGAAATTCTTACTTGGATTTCCCTTTGGCAATTATACAACATAATTTCCAAAAGAGAGATACTTAATTGCAGGGCTTCCATTAAACGAGTTTAATGCTACCTGATTAGCTCATGACAATAGAATTTTCTCATGCTTCTTTATCAGCCTTATAATTAAATATTCCAACTTTTTGTTGCTTCCTTTCATATGCAACAACATTATTAGCAACACTTGCAAACATGCAAGCATAATGACTTTATGGTCGTCCCAACAAGCCATAAAATACTTGTTTCTAAAGTAATTGCAGCAACTTCTTACTTCATGTATCACGTTTCCTTGTTTATCCCAGAAGTCTTCCATTCTCTTGGATTCTTGAACCTTCAAGTGCTCTTCACTGTAATTACTGTGCATGAATATTTCTGATCTGAGCACTTTCTAGCCAAAACACTCTTGGCTGCCTTTTATTTTCCATCCAAATACTAACTGATATTAAGCTTCATCTTTTTTATTTATTTCCTGGATCCACCTATCCCAACGCATACTTGGATGGATTATGATTCCAATCTTGTTGTCTTATAGACTTTGGATCTTCAAGATCCATTTATTTTTCAGATCCCTTTGATCCAACTCCTACATGACCCAATTCTATTTCTAGCCATGTTTTCTAAGTAACCTAGGACAATTAACACCAACTTCCTTCTTGAGGTACTTGATTTATCCTTTCCTTAACTGATCATATCAGTACTTGTATTTGCTTGTTGTCTATTACTTTCCTTGTCTTGACCAATCTGATTTCAACCTGCCTTGCACAATCCAATTCTATCATATCATAAATAATGCCCTTCATAACAAGCTTCCACTGTGCACTCTGATAACCATAAGGGAAGAATTATTATAATTTCATATCTAATACATGGATATGATGCACTCCTTATCCAACATGCAATAAGCCTCTTTCTTTATCTGATTACTATCATTCATGTAGTCAATTCCTTTTATAATAGATTTGACTCCAATGTATTGATTAATCTGTATATTGGTTTCTTTGGGAGTGAATGCACTTTCACTAATTCATTCATTACATGATCTATTCCTTTGTCTGGATTCCATTGAATACTTGACTAACATGAGAGGACTTCCTGTAGTGGCCTCCCAATATTTTATGGCTGCACTCAGATTCATACCTTGAAATTTTGTTCTCTTGGCTTTGGATCATCTTATGAAATATTTTTTCATATCACTCTTTCCCTGAGTACCTCTGCTTATTCCTTTATTTTAACTAAACTTAAACCTTCTCACCTGTTAATAACTCATATTTTTTAACTCTGCAAAATCTTTTTAGATAAGACCCAAGTTTTGATAATTTAGCAAGAACTACATCATCACAGAAGCTTGATAGTTTGGAGGACCGGGAAAACCATTGTGGTTTTTAAAATAGACGCGTGGCACCTCCAAAGATACATCGGGGCAAAATGAGGTTTTTCGAAACCACCACTCATGAGACGGGTGACGGCTAGTCATATCACCCCATTTCACTCGTTTGGTACTTGACAGTTGTATGATGGTAGGCGAACGCCTCCATGTAACGAAATCAAAAGATAATCATTTGAAATGGATTAGCTGAGCATGGAAAACCAACACACTTGTACGTAAGTATGTCTGTGATTCATGATTGGGACTCTACAACTACCAATTCTCAAGTATGGAGGCATCATCTTATCCATAAAGGGTGTAATCTCCAAATTTGCTCGACCTTTTGATCTTTGTAAAATCATTTCGGTGTCCACAAAATTGAGGCACATGGACAAAGCTACATCCAGTGAGATTGGTTATTCAGGCAACATGGTAGATTTAGCTATGAGTAATGAGGATAGGGTAATTGTGCATATAATAGCGACTAAATTCCACATAGAACCTGCTACAGACTCAAAATTAGAAGTCAGGCTAAATCCCATTATGAGGGATCTGGTCATCAACAGGGGAGCTATTAAAAAGAAACGGAGCAAGCGACAGAAGAAAGAAACCATAGCTAAAACAACTAAAAGTGTTGGAGAGGATCAACCGGTCTAGTTAGATACTCTAAAGGAGGAGATCGCTAAGTTGAAATGAGTCCTCAAATTAAAATTAAGCACATTTTAGCATTTTTTGGACAGCTAGTAGTAGAGGAAAGGGGCCCCAAAGATGATAGACATGTTCTTAAATGGTCCCTTTAAAACGGGTAACTGTTATTTTAAATCATTACCTTTTTGTAACTTATCTCTATTTTTAGAAATATGCGGAAGTCCGAGCGTTTTGAATTATACAAATAATTCCTCTATATATATTATCTCAAGGAACAAAAAGGGGGAAAGGAACCTACCCTCTGTGTAGGAAGACTTTTTTTTTTGTAATTTTGGGATTAAAATGAATATATAAATGCAGAAACGGATTTTGGACTGTTTATGAAAAGATTCTGACTAGTGGTGATATGATTCTTGTTTTCTTTCATAGTATGTGTTTCTTGTAAGCTTATATTTCACTTTCATATGTCTTAATCGGAGGAATATAAAACCCAGAATTCATCTCTGAGATGCTCTCGGCTTAGCAATTTAGACTATATTTATTTCTTCTCAAACCAACTCTAAATTCATTTTAAATAATGCTCCGATGCGGTTGTGTGTTTCTTTTTCTTCTAATACCATGCAAATTTTCTATTAAACTCAGACTCATTGCCTTAATTAGCCTTCTCCTCTTGATAGTTCAATGTTCCGACAATGCATTTCATTCCAGGCTCCATAGCCCAAATGTCGTCTTCGTTCCTCCAGTCATTCAACAACAAACCCCAAAACAAAACAAATCTAGCCAATGTTTTCTATAGATATACCCAATGACACAAGAGATCCCTAAAAAATGCACTGCAAAAAGGTGATGTTCAAATGATATAAAACATCACGGAAATTCGTTGGTTTTATGTTGTTCTTCACCCTTCAAACAACTTCGCGTGCACAAATTTCAATCTGTGCACCCGTATTTTCCATGTGCTACAACATCATAAGGTAACTCATGCTTCGTGCACTTTAACCACTGCATTTCTTCTTTGTCGTGCTAATAACTTGCACGCACTACCTTTGCATTGCACGCCAATATCTACTACGCACAATTTTGGTTCTTGCATTGATACCTATTGCGCACAGTTTTTTTTTTTTTTTTTTTTTGTATCACACATTGATATTCCACATGAATTTTTATCTATGCATTGCACCATGCCAAATTTCAATATGCACCCACCGCGCACAATAATATGTGTGCACCATTGATTACACTGTCGTGAGAGAACTTATACTCATATTGTGCGCACACCAACCAACTCCTCTACACTCTGCCAATACTACATACACCTCGTGCACCATTACTATGTGTGTGCACACTATGCAATGTTAAAATTAGTGCATGCACCTGCACACCAAGATTTTTCCGCACGCACCCTCACAACATATTTTTTCTGTGCAACACCAAAATTTAATGCACGCATCGATAGGCCAATACCTTGCTGCACAGTGCCGAATTTTACCTATCTCGAGATTTTCACTATGCCACATGAGTTTTTGGTGCACCCAACTGCACACATTCATCTTTATGCATATCAATTCCTCGTGAATTCCCTAATAACACCAATTCATCCTCTGCAACAACAAATCGTTGTGGGTTGACATTTATGAAACAAATTTCCCTGAAATCAATTCACAAATTGAGAATTTTATTTACTAATCTCGCTCCAACTATCAAGGCTTCTCTGTAACTTCAAATTCGACCAATTCCAGGTTTGAATTTTCTAGAACAGATATTAAAACAATAATATCTCACCACTTGGCCGAATTTCTCCATTTCCCCATGAATTTACCAATCGAAATTGGGGCTCTTTCCCAATTTCAGTACCATATTGTAACTAGACACTCTGCAACTCGAAATTTGGCCACTTCAAAATAGAACCTCTGTGAAATTTTGCTTCAACTCGACTTGCTCGACCCATCCAGTCTCAGTGTTGAAAACTGAAGCTCTGATACCATATTGTAACATCCCCAGCCACCCACAGGCCGAGAAATTCCACCTCTCAGACACTTTACTTAGCTATGAAACTGTTCTGTAACATCCCCGACCATCCATGCTGGGCCATGCTACGCCAGAGAAAACATACGTTCTCTGTGCGGGACATACTATAACATACTTAGGATCCAAACTGAGCTATGCCACATAAATTTGTATCTGCATGTGATTTAAACATATCCACACATAGAACTCTTGCGGAAGCATTATATATAAAATGTAGGCATAAAAATATATCTATAAATGCATAGATTCACATTGAAATCACCGTAAACATACACATGCAGCATATACAAGAAATACCCACAAATATACAGACAGTCATAACCATGCATAAGATAAACCCATAAAACTAAACACGTAAATAATAATGTCTCATGTAATTTTATCACACAAATGGCACTTATCTTGGTAATAATGTCACCAACTATGTGCAAACTATCCATGAACCTCCCAGCCTTAGACCACACTGTTCATCACTCTCAACAGTGAGTCACCACTGAGCTGGGACTAAACTCCACCCGGGAAAAGGGATTCCTAACCAGGCTAAAGGCTCATGGAAAATAGGAAATACTTTGTCCCATGTGCTCACTCAACTAACATCCTATAGTCCCTCATTCCCCACATGCATGTCCCACCCAAAGAAGTGTTCCCATTCTCTTATCAACAGTTCCTCGGCTGCCCCACTTTCCTTCCGAGGCTTCAACAACATGCGGATAGGAAGTCTCAGAGCCCTGTAGTTATAGTTTATCACCTTTAGGAAATCAATTCCCAACAATGTTCTCACCCAGAGAGAAATTGTTCATGGGCCTGACAACCTGCCTCTTCAACATCCCATGGACCTAAAAACCCACTTCTTCAATATCCCACGGGCTTGAAAACCTGCTTCTTCAGTCCAACTTCCCAGCTAACCAGCTACACTAACCTCTGTGGCCATGGATACAAGTTTCGGTAAAGTGACAAGAAGTATGGAGGATAATGACTATGTGAATGAAAATGGTCATGGCACCATGGTTGAATGATGGAAGGAATCATGGAAAAAAAATCCTCGTAAAAATGATGGGGAAGGTGTCAAAATGAGCTAAGTCCCAACAATATGTATGTATGTTTCCAACTTGACACTTGTCATGTTGGGAGCTACTTTGGACCACTTGTCTGCAACTTTGGAACTTAGGATAAAATAATTATCCATACTTTATGATTTAAGAAATATTAATATAATATTCCTTTTTGTCTCAATCTTCCTAGCTTATCCCCTTTCCTTAACTTAGCCCCTCCCTTTCCCTAACTAGTGGAGTTTAGTCCCCCATCTCTTTTATCGTGGTCGGCCTGCATACAACGATGTATTTTATATTAAATACGAGACATGTACAAAACCAGGCGCACTGGCCTTTAACATCTAGGCTCTCTGGTCTAATCAAAATATAAGCATCCTAGCTTATAATAACTGGCTCACCAGCCTATAAAACATATCATATACACAAAGGCTCCCTGGCTTCCACATTGCATGCACTTAAGAGGATGTGCATGGTATCCTGGAATGTGCACACATCCTCATTTTACTGTGCAGTACTTGTGTGCATTATGCCATGAAAGGTGCATCCAAAATTATTTCAAAACAACTCACCAACTTAAGTACATTTGTATTTACATTTACAATTGGGTTCGGCCTTAGGGATATTACAACATTATGCTGAAATAAAACTGCATTCTACAAATAAATAAAAAATGGCTTTTTAACTTTGAAGGTGCAAACTTTTCAAAATAGAGACCAAGATCCTAAAATGCAATTTTTCCTAGAATGATTTTTTGGTTCCAAATGCCATGTTGTTATGAGGAAAATCTTTCTATGTAATGGGCTAAACCACAATAGACAGAATGAAACACAAAAATAAACTCTAATCCCAAGTACTCTATATGAATGAAATGTTAACAAGACAAGGAAAAGAGCCTACCTCATCCAGACATTCGATGAAGACCATTGTTGAGCATGCAACTCAAAGATTTATACCTACAACTTGTCCTCAACAACCAAGATGCACAAGCATATGGTGATAATATATAATGTTAGAATAATCCATTTACATAATTGACAAATACGCCCATGGAATAATAATTCAAATATTTGCAAGATATCAACTGGACAAGAAAATAGTATTTCTATTAAAATAATCAACATAAGTATATAGGTGACAAATTTTGTAACGACACGTATCAAAACCGAGAAACTAAGGGCCTCCACCACTTCAATCCTCAACCAAAGGAAAGCTCATATAAAGGAGACAATGAGGTTCTCCATCACAAATAAGGAAGATCTTGGGGGCTGAAAAATGAGTTCAGACTTTCAAGGATAAAGGGATGCAAACTCAATATGAAGTGAAATTTCTCCAGAGTGTCTTTTCTGTCAAAGTTGAATTCTCCTCCACAAGGCTTGGATATGGTTCAATTTATAGCCTTCAAATGGAAGTAAAGGGTTGATTCAGATCATTTCTAGTATATGGAAGGTCAAGAATCATGGATCTTGTGACATGGAATGGAAACCCAACATAATTTTTAATTTTGAGCACCAAGCCTCATGTACGTGGGCTATAGTGGAGCAACCTATGTATACGCTTGTTGTCTAATTGATAGGACATGCATATGTGGGAAAATGTTCTTTTTTGGCTCTGGAAGGTACAAAAGGGGACTTCAAGTCTACATAGGGAAATGGAAAGGCCATCCAAGCAAGTTGCATGGGGTGAGGAATTTTTTTCTGTAACACATACAACTACTAAAACTTTCAAGGAAGAAGCCTAAAATGAACTTTGGGTTTATAACTCTTTTCTTTTATAAAAAACAACATAATCTACTAACACCAAACAAACATGCATAATAAAATGTAAATGCAGTTAAGAAACTACAACAAATTTTATTTTCTTTTATATATTCTTAGAAATAAAAATAACAAGCAACTATATTTTTCTTTTTCAAAGCATAATCAAGAGAGAAGGATGACAAACCAAAGACTAACTTAGATCTTAAACCTCTGCCTGAGAGCATGGATTCACCTAAATCCATAAGAGGACCTAAAAAAGAGATAAAGAAACAAAAATATTTATTTACAAGTTCATAGATAATATGAGCCTTGAACCTAGCCAAACCACAGTTGATGGAGGCCCATGAAACTCGGGAAGACCTGAGAAGCCAATGGTTTCCTTAAAGGAAAGAAAATATTTTTTGAAAAAAATCTTCAAGATGATAGGAATGCGTGTTGTGTACAATCAGCCTGCGTATGTACGTTTGTTGTGTATAATACATAATGTGTATGCAAATGGGCTAAGTATAGAACAAGGTGCAGACACTGCTGAAAATTTTCAAAAAAAGAAAAAAAAATTAGATAGAGAACTCAAGTCAAGAAATATGGTAAGCACCTGTAAGGTGAACAGAGACCCAAAAATACTCATAATAATTCAACAAACAAGAATTCAATCCAAACAAATATCTCCTAAAAATACCCAAGAGAGACTCCCTAGTGGAGTCACCAATTCTGCTATGGGGAAGATCCCCCTAATTTGTGTCTAGAGACTAGGCATAGCCTTGACACCTTAAAAGACAAAAAATATTATATTCTACCCAAACCAAACAGAACCTTATGATAATTAAGGGAAGAGAGAGAACATATAAATGTGTACCTTAATTCCTTATGACTATTGTTGATCCCTTCCGGCTATTGTTCGTTCCAATATTGTAGGCCTCCTCCCAAAGATGGCCTGAAAGAATGCTACAGAAAAAACTATGATGGAATATGATTAATTATCAAGATCATCTAAAGGGTTATTTATTCATGAAAACATTCATAAACACAAACACATAGACATAAATATATGGTACAAGAAGTTTTCTTTTTTATTAATAAAAAAAATGGAAGTTACAAGCGTCGCTCCATGAACCTCGCCTGGGTTCCTCTAATTTGTCTCCAAGTGAACTATTCCTGATGTACTATCATAACCACCAACAATCCCATGTAAGGGAAAATCATGGATGGTATAAGGAGGATGGATGGAAGGGAATGTTGAAGATGAAACTCAGAGAAGAATGCAAAAGGCTTGGAATACAAGGGAGAAAATTTGGCAGAGTTATCTTGCCTCTAGTTTGATATCTCCAAATGACCCCCCTAGGGCCCTTTTTATGTGATAAAATGGTGGTTAATTCGTTTTTAGAAGGGATACAAGAGGTAAAATGGTTTCAAAACCTAAAATAGCTCGTAAACTTTACCGAAAAGTGCACAATTTTTATTTTTTTGTAACTTTTTAGAGTACACATGTTTTTTGTTATGCAACAAGCATATGTACATGGGATTTTAGGCATGAAACTATCATATGTACGTGATATTTCTATGAAACGAGCCACATATTCCATACAAAAAATTGTTTTTTGAGAAGAACTCCATCAAAAATGGTTGGAAGATGTATGAATGAGTAGGCCAACATAAAAAATCCATAGTAGTGGCATTTTAAGTTATAACACTATATAAAAACTGAGAAACATTTTTTTGAATGGTCCCATTCCTGCCAAAAACCTCTTTTGGTTTCCAAAACTTCATTTCCATCCTTTCAAAAACTGCGCTTGAAGACAATGACTAAAACACGGGGGGGAAATTACCACCTATAAAATATGGAAGTGTCATCTGTTAATATGCTCCTTGAAATCATGAAGAAATTCATTTATGTCGATCCTCTATCTTTGTTTTCTCAAAATATTCAATAAGCATATATATCATAATCCCTAGAAAATAGGAATCAAGCTAAAATTTGACAGTACTGCATAAATTTTAGGTAGCACTTGTGCTCCAAACTTCAAATATGGAATTGATTTTCATTTTCCTGAATTGGAGGAATTTTCCAATGCTCGACCTTAATTAAAAACATTGTTCTCATAAAAAAGAAGAAATTTATTATAAGTGGCAGTAGTACCTCTAACTAAACCAAAAAAAAAATCTATCAGTGAAACTAGAACTATTGTTGATAACTAAAGTGAAAGAGTTTTCATAGTAAGAGTCTTCATAAGTTGTAACTAGATGTTGACTCTGCATTGATGCCCATGCACACCAATAAATGGAGACAAACCCTAAATAGTGGAAGATCAAGTTGGCACATGTTTCAAATTCTTTTGTTCATTGACATTAGTAGACATTTAGATAATCTCCATTTAGGAACATGCGGGTTTTCTGGTGTTTCTTCTGCATCTTCTAATATTTTTTTTAGTAGCTTTGTATGTTGCAGCTTAAGAGCCTAGTTTTGTTGTTGAATATATCATTATGTTTTTTTTATCATTATGTTTCTTGAGAGATTGAACCTATAGGTTTTTGTCATTCATGTCCATGCCATCTTCAATTTTAGGTTTGATCTCTACCTTTACTATGCTCCCATTTTATATCTCATCAATTGAATTATCAAGCAATTATGCAATGAAACCAAGTGCACATCATAGATAAATCAACATTGGTAACCAAAATGTATATCCATCATCTAAGCATAAACTCTGCTCCATCCATATAGTAAATTGATCGATAGTAATTGAGGTCTTCCCAACCCTCCATCCTGATTTCGCTAGTCGACACCAGAATGGTGGAATTTTGACATTCTAATCAATGTGCAAAACAAATTTCAAACTGGAGTTCTTGAAATGGAATGCCATATTTTCCTCCTTTGTAGGATGTAACAGAAGATGGTTGAAATCTAAGATTTCATCTTACCAAAACAAAAGTAGATACATAAACAAATCAATAAGATGCCAAGAACTGAGGTTCTGCTCCTCAATGGCATAACCCATAAATCTCCAATCCATGAAAACTTGAGAATTTTGTCTTAAATATAAAAATATTGCTTAATACTTGACTCTTGCATGATCCCCTAATGGACATATGGCACTCAGGGTCATTTTTTGGTGATGATTGGGCATGTGAAAACAATTTCTGGAAAATTTTGTTTTGATTAGATAATAATTTCTCCCAAATCGTTGAGAAATTTGGAAAATCGCTTGCATGTAAGGTAAATGGACCCATTATGGAAGTCAGTTTTAAATGGTTTTGGAATCTTAACTATGGTTTGATCGGAAATGGAACCCAAATTTCCCTTCTTGGAATGATGACGAGAACTGATAATTTGAATGCATCTTTAACTATGAACTTTTATCCATCTTTTTTTGGAATGTTGGATCTTTATTTTTCATATTTGGTTCTTCTTTTTGCAGGTAAGGTGTTTTCTTTGGTGTGCTAGGTGGCTTTGGATGAATTCCCATGTTCTATGGGAACATTAGTTTCCTTTGTTGACAATGGTGGTCGAGGATATGCATTTCTTAGGGTTCACTCACTATCGACAATGAAAACTGCACAAATAACCAGTACAAATGATTTCAAGGGTAGTAGGAACATAAAAGCAGGATTTGGGTGCCAATGCACTTTTATTCAAACTTTGAAATATTTTTTAAAACCATAGAAAATCATAAAACAAAGTCTTTTTGTTGATTACAAGAATGTTGACATTCTTGCAATCGACACCTTTTTGCACTTATAATCTTAAGTTATCTCTCTTGTGCTCCAATAGTGATATAACCATGGTGATAGGACTTGTTCAATTCAAATCTATACTTGAATTGACCTCATAAAGAGAAAATAACTAATAAAAATCAAATAAGGCATGTCAAACAGTCATAAATATGCAGAAAATTAACTAGAAATTAGGTTGACAAATGAATGGGTTGGTTTGATGAATAGAAAGAAGAGGTGCATGCCGAGGATCTAACATGTCCCTTACTATACTTGCTATCACAATTAAAGAATAATCCTTTTGCTTTTATTTCCTCCAATGTTTTAGGTGTCAACCTTTTCAGTTGAGGTTGTTTAGAAGAAGGAACATTATTCTCTCGATAGATGTTAAGGCTGGTCCTTCTAGTAGCCATAGCCAAATTTTTACTTTCTAAATTTCTCGCCACCTTGAATGCATTCTCCAATGATTTGGGTTCCCAAAGGAGAACCTCATGTTGAATTTTGTCCTTTAAATTTCCTATGAATACATCAATCAGGTGCTCATTTGGAATATCCGTTACCTTTATATTCAATCTTTGGAAGTTATCAATGTTCTCTAAAACTAAACCCTTTTGCTTCAAATTTATCAATTGGTTGAAGAAAGTATTTCTCCTTGTATCCTCATAGTGTGTTATCATTTCTTCTATGAAATTTTTTGAAGTGACAAGTGATTTGCAAGAACAAAGCCATCGATACCACACAAACATATTAGGTTCTAAATATAAGGATGCAATTCATACCTTTTGTGTGTGATACACATCATGTAGATCAAATAAATTCTCCATCTAGAGTATCCATGTGATTGGATCCTTGCCATCAAACTTCCTCATATCGATCTTAGGAAAGTCGTTGGTTTTAAAACCAAAGCTGGAGTTTATCCACTCTTGATTCATATTCCTTGTGTCCTCATCTTGAATTTCATGGGATACATTATCACTTCCAGGTGGCCTCTCTTATAAAAAAATTCAACCCTTCCATGATCTTCCCTTTTAAGCCATCCATCTTAGTATCCATCATCTCTTCTAGCTTATCTTCGGTTGAATTCATCATCCTTTGTAGCTCGTGTTTTTTTACTACCTTCATTTGTAAATCATATATGTCCTTTCACTTTTCTTCACCTTCATCAAGAGTCCAAGTAGGACTGTCTGAGAGATTATTTGGTCTAGAAGTTCCCTTTTTGGGTGGCATGTTGGCCAAGTATCACTGCAAGGTAGGAATTCCTAATTGGCTTAGGTAGAGGTCCTCACAAACAAGGGAGTGTCAATTTCTATAGCTATCTGATATACATACGGGGTCCAACAATAGTACTTGACCCAATATCTCAGGGTACTAACTAAGGAGGATTTACCATGCCCTTATCCGTACTATCCGACTACCCAGGTACTAGAGAGTGATCTCCCCAAGTGTTGTTCTCAATGTACTATAGCAACAAGATGACCAAATAGTTTACTCGGCTGGTCTAAGGATTCTAGGGGGTCTCTCGATATACCCTAGGTATGCGGGATCTCAAATTCATAGTAGTTTTTTCTAATGTGAAACCATTCTAAAGGGGCCTTCTGATATACTCTAGGTACATGGAAGAACCACATTATTCCCAAGTTGTAGCACTGACAAGTAACAAAAGCTCCTATGTTTAGAGACATTGGAATACATCTATAACTAAAAATCCATAATATTCTCCCAAATTTATGTGATACTCCTTATATCCCACTTTATTCCACTTTTTGAATCGCCCCAATTGTATCTTCTAGTTAAAAGATATGCAAATTTCCAAAAAAAAAAAAAAACGCACCTTTTAAAACCCTAATTTGGAGATTGTTCTCCTAGCCAACCTTTCTTCTACTATAGATCTACAATTTCATCCCTTTTGAGTATAAAATTTCATCTTTAGGTAACCTTATGTGTCTTCTTTCCAACCCCACACGTTATACCAATATTGGATTCTCCAAGAGAATTTTATGATAACTTTCCCAAGATGTACTGATTTTTTCCCTTTCAGGAGAGAAAACTTGAAATTTTCACCAGTAAAAATTCAGTCCATACCCTAACCAATGGAACAGGTCTCACTCAATTTGGAGGTATTTAGCTTCATATATAATAGTTTTCCCAAGAACACCTATTTTAGACTGAACTCTGGACCAACCAAAAACCCTAATTTCCTTAGAGAATAAATTTTAGAGTACAATGAATCAAGGGATGAAATTTGTAAAAAAGATACTTCACTATTACATATTCATACTTAACAAATTCAGAACCTGAAACTGAGATGAAACAAATTGGGAGCGAAATTCCAAGAAGACCTGTTTCAGACTAGTTTCAAGACTAGTCAAAATCCCTAACTTGAACATAATGTATATCCAAAAATATAATGAAAAAAGATCTAAAATCTGGACCCATGTTATCTCTATATGTATCCTATACACCATATAAATTCTAGATCCCGAAACCTTCCAGAAAAAAAAATTATAGTGAAAATTCCAAGAAGACTTGTTTTGAAGAAGCCAGTCCCGAGGATTGTCTAGCTCTGATACCAAATGTTAAGATCCAAATATCAAAATAGCATAAAAACCCCATAATAATTACTCCACACCTTGAAAAAGAGATAAATTTAGATAATGCGCCTCTTATAGGGGGAAACCTCCTTATACATCACAATAATTCACAAATACAAGATGATTTCAAATAAAAAGGTCTCCTTGGTATATATAGGAGACTAGGAGGTACAATTACAATAATGGACCCAAGCCAAAATAATAAAATAACAATATTAATGTAATATGCCACAATTAAGGGGTAATGTTCCATGATTTAGGGCTTAACACGGTTTGGATGTACCTTTGCAGACCACTGCGATACTTCAAAACGAGTTGCCACTCGGAGTCTTTGATATCCAAATTTGAGCACAAGGTATGAAAGATGTTAGTGTACTATGGCACCGTCTGATCTCTTTTTTTATGCAGAGTCGTCCATCTCATGTACTGGTCATCATAGTTTCCAACATGGTATAACTCCTCCTTTAGGGCATCTACAAAGGCTTCCCAAGTGTGTTCTCTCTTGAATTGTGTAGATTCATTTGCGGTGTACCTTTCCCAGTAAACTTCCCACCAAGCTCTGACATGGGGAAGGGATTTAAGGAGTGCGAAGGTGATATTTTCACTATTAGAAATTTTTTGGACGAAGTAATAACCTTCTAGTAGATTCAACCTTTTTTCTATAGCATCTGCATCTATTTGGATATCAAATAAGGGGATATAAAAATTGACTTGTACCTTGAAGGGTGTCACACCTCCAAAATGGTTGCTTGTTGAAGATGCATCGACCACCACCATTGGTAGCCTTCAAAGGATCTGAGCGAAGTTGTTCGTCATCTCATTCCTCTATCACACGAGGGATTCCTCGAGCAACATATTGAAAGGATCTCATGCTCTTTCATCTCTCTTTTCTTTTTCCATGGGAGGTCGCTTGGGCTAGAGAGAAAGGTTATCCTCAAGTGAAGCTAGATTGAGACCCAAATATCTATACCATGACCTCGTTGGGGACCTACTCTGAGAAATGACAGGGAACATACTACTCTGATACCACTGATCTGGATTATGTTGAAAATGAACCGAGACAAAAACAAAAATATAGTAGAGAACACAAAAATATAGTGAAACCCAACTTCTATTAATGAATAAGATAGAAAAAAATTGTAGAACACAAACTGGCAGAATGGAGTAGCTTATCTCTGAAAAGAAAGAGATGCTGGCTATGCTTCATTTGCAAAAAGATTTACATCAAACACCATTGCATGCTTAAAGGGCCTCCTTCACCTCAATTATATATGAGAGAGTGAGAGGAGAACAATTCTCATGATGCATGTGGGATAAATTAGTCCAAACTGGAAAAATGGGGTAGCTTATCTCTGAAAAGAAATAGTTGTTGGCTATGCTTCATTTGCAACAAGCCTTACATCAAACTCCATTGCATTCTTAAAGGGTCTCCTTCACCTCAATTATGTATGAGAGAGTGAGAGGAGAAAAATTCTCATGATGCATGTGAGATAAATTAGTCTAAGTTTATAAAATTCCATAGGCATGTAAAACACTAGGACTTCATGGGTGGTCACCCATCCCAGTACTAATCTAGCCTAAGCACGCTTAACTGTGAATTTCTAATGGGATCCGGTGCATTAACGCTATGTTGTAAGCATATACATAAGACCACTAGGAAATCAATACATGATGTTTGTAATTAACAAATGAATATGGAATTACATTACATTCCCCATCAAAGGGTGAATATCATGGTTTATCAAAACCATAGGCTTGAAATGTTGATTCAATGGAAAAGGTGGATGGCCACCGAGATCCACCTGGATCATAAATAGTCTGATGCGACTGAAAAAGAGATAAAATACCACTCAACAAACATTCTTTCTAATTCACTTTAATGAGTGTGAAATACAACAATATTGCTCGACAATATTTTCACGTTTAGGGAGTCTGAAAAGAGATCAAAGGAGACTCCAAAGGGTTCCTTTTTCGTAGGGTTTCTTCAAGTCTGAAAAAAATATACAAATGTACTCAGTAACCTATTCTCATGTTTTAATGAGCATGATAAACAACAAAGACTAAGTGTTGCACCTCTTTTGTCACCTAAATGAGAAAATTAATGGTGCTTACAAGCCTAGTTGGGTCAGCTAGGCAAGACAGCAGTAAAGGAAACGGTTAGAAAGATAAAGCATAAAAGATAAGCAAAGAATTAAACTAAGAATGATAAAAACAATTAAATTATAGTGCATAAGAACATAAGAACAAGGAACAAACAAGACTTATGCCACCAATGGAAAGGATTGTATTAGTGGAAAGAAAACACCAAAGAGAAAGGGAGACTTTGGGTCCCCTCTTCCTCCAAGGGAGGGCTCTTGGACCCCCAAATATTGAGCTCTCATTACAAATGAGGAACTGTAATGAAATGGTGAAGAGAATCCAAAGAAAATTCATTCTAGAGGTGATATGAATGACTAAGTGCAATGGTTCTAGCATACTCTTCACGAGGAAAGAGGATCCTCCAAGAGAATATCAGTAGCATAGAAATACAAATGAATTCCTTGAAAATGTAGTTCACCCATGACTTACTTTTATAGCATAACTTTGAGGCATTATTCAACCAACTTTTAGTGTGAACAAGGGGCCATTTAGGGCACCCTTAGGTCTTTGACCAGCTGCCCAGCTGGATTCAACCGAGATTTGGGTATCAAATCGACTTGAAAGTTGAACCAAAAGTTGGTGGGAGGCCAACCAATATCATAAATGCGTCATTTTGAGGGATGCATGGTTTTTTGCATCCACAGTCGCGCATCGTGCACATGTGCACTTTTTCCTGTGTTTTTGAATGGCGCATGTGCACACGCTCCCTGTGTAGTCTTAGCAGATGCTGATTTTATTGTTGATTGTATAGTTTTGGGCCTTTTGGAAATGCATTTTTGGTCCATGGGTGAACTAATAGCTGTTTGGAGATGTTGGATTCTTGTAACCATTTGCAGATGAAATTTCAGTGATAACAAATGCCCCCTGATGTGTGAGGTTAGGAGAATACGTATAACTAAAATACATCAATGTTTCTTCCTACTGATAGTACCTATGTAAGAAAGAGTGTTGTGAGGATTATCAAGAGTGATCCATTGGAAGGAGAGGGGGACCTGTAGGACCCAACATTTTCCCCGGGTGTGGAAAAAATAAAACTATGTGCAAAAGAGGCGGGCATGCCCAATGCTCGTGTCATGTAACTCAAAATACAGTGACTGAAGCTGTTGTGGACGTAAATCACTGCAGCGCCCTCCGGGGCGGTTTGATAATAACAAAGGAAAATTCTGATGGTGAACAAGATCTGAAAAAAGAAGTAATGACACCTATGGGAAGTGTCGATAAATGTGCAGACATTGATAGTCTATCAAATTTCAGAGGTCTTCAGCTAAGATAAAACAACTTAAATAGTCACAAAGTAAGACCCATCATAACATGAGATAGTGTTGAAGTTGAATGTTAAGGGGGTCAACGACAACAGAGAACAATGGTGGTTTTCCTTGTGTCATCTGAGACTCCTCATTGTAAAGGTAATGAGAGTCAAGATACGGTCACCCTTCTGGAAACTGTGCTGATGTTGACAAAAAGGGAGACGTGACTTCGCAAAGTGGAGGGCTTCACCGAATCCACTTGGATAAAATTAGGAATTGATGAGAAACATGGACAAAGTCTAGGAGTAGTGAGACTCAATACTGTCATTGGTTGGGGAGAGATGTAAAGTGGCAACAACCGTGAAACTAAATCAAGTGTCAGGGGGACAACTAGATGATGGTAAATTATGCCAGAGGCATGACAAAATGGATAAACATAGAGATCAAAAGTTGTATGGGCTGTAGGATACTCGGGATTTATGGATAATTTCATTGATGTTGGAAAGTGAAAAATGACCCAACCAAGGGCGACAAGGGTTTCTTTGTCGGGGAAAGGAAGGTCGCTAAAGGAGACAACAAAAAACTATGAAAATGTGGAAAAAGGGTTTGTACAATTACCAAAAGAATAAAAAATAAGTTGGGATAACTGTGAAAACATAGAAAAGGGTGCCCTAGTGTAAGATGGCTTGGCCTGATGAGGACGCAAGCTACTCAAAAAACAAGTGGAGGGTGGTGGCCCCATAGGCAAGTTTCTGTATTAGGGAAATGTATGGAGGACAATCTACAGATGGGAAAATTGATGGTGGGTGAAATGGATGGTTAATGATACTGCAGAGGTGCAGTCAAAACTAGAACCATGATGAAGTAATCTGGGAGTCCATTGGGTAGGCTAGAAAAATGAGGAGAAGGCGTATGTGGCTAGTTGTTGATGATGCATAAGACTATCGAGACTCCCATCCCTAAAGGGTGAAAACAACATGAGGGTCAAAGTGTTAATGGGACTATGAATGGGACAACTCATGTGGGGGAGAGTGCTACCGGGTGTCAGTACCAAAATGCAGTGAAGGTGACAGTACTGCAGAGCTGGATATAGGGATCCTAGAGGAAAATATCGGAGGGTGTGACTAGGAGGTGCATTTTGATATTTAGAGGGAATGACTACATGTCAGTGTCGATAATATACCTGGAAGGATACCGCTAATGTGTAATGATCAAGTACCTGCACACATGAAAACTGAATACCCGACGTGAATAATATATGAAGAGAAAGATCATATAATAGTTATTCAATAATATGTGAATGTAAGCATCCATACCTTAGCAGTAGATGAGAACAATGCCCCTTGGGGGCCGAGGATGGAAAGTGTCCCAGGGAAGGGAATGGTGTAGGTGACGGGGTCCTAATCCCATGGCTGAAGATGGACTAAAAAAAAGGACACCCGAAGCTCCTGGAAATGAGTCTTGAAGTTTGGAAAAATGGACTATATATAACGATAGGGCCCATAATGCCACCTCATTTGTACCTACTTTCTTATTGAGTGGACGAGCGATTATAGAGGAGATTGGGAGATTATGGGAGATCGTGGTAGCCAAATCAGGATCAACGAGCTTCAGGTTGGTTTTCGTATCCTCCTGCATAGAAATAGGATTTTTGTTTTTGGGTAGGGCCTATACGGAGGGCCATACAGGGGGGTTTTGTGGGTGTAGGCCCCCCCAATGCATAGGCAATCGAGAAATGTATGTGCATGGGTGCACGCTTGTAATTCGGTCATCCATGCACGGGGGTTCCCTAATGGGGAAAACAGGTGCACATGGCATGCGCACCTGTGTAAGTACAATAGCACATACATGTGCGTCTGTGCCCCTAATAGTTGTGCATGGGTGCACATCTATGTAGTGAGCATGCACGCTATGATGCGTGCATGTATGTGTGACAGGGGCACATGAATGCGCCTCTATATGGCCGACAGTCGCACATGAGTGCGTGACTGGGGGTTGAACAGGCGCACATCTGTGCCCGCCTGTAGGAAAAACAGTTGTGCCTGTGAGGCAAAGCTGAAGGGTGTAAAAACTTATCTTTGTTAGAGATTTTAATTTTTTTATGAGTGATGATTGTTGATCGTTGTATATGTGGATGCAGGTGATCATTTGGATGATGTCGGTTCACTAGAGAGAGAGAGACTGGTCACTCCTTAGGGAGGCAGTGACCAATTAGGAGCCGACGGTCCATGATACTTTGGCAGCTTGTGGGCTGCTGAAGTTCTTTGAGTGCCCTCTGATACGAGCCCAGGAGTACCTCTTGCAGTTCTTGATTTAGATGTGGAGTTTGGATCTGCATTGCTTTATGGTGTGGGGTGAGCAGCTGGTCTTCACTGCAGTGGAGGATATATATTTTCTTATTGGACTCCCTTTTTGGGGGAGTCCCTTACCGGCGGAGCCTGTAGTACCTGGGGATGGGAAGTTGGTTGTCTTACGCTGGAGGTACTGTATGAGGGAGAACTTCATGTCAGGATCTATGATGTGTATTGGGGTGATGGATGCCCTTGTTCATCGTTGTGTGGAAGAAATGGTTGTGAGAGTTTATGGGTCTCTTGTGACTCAACGGATCAGTTGAGGTCAGCTGAGGATTATGGAGCGGGCACTAACCGATGAGAATTTTTCCTGGGGTGTGATGTTCCATGCCAAGATGGTGGGGAAGATGGATAGGTGTCGTATTGCTGACTCGAGGGATTTTACCTTTGGATCTATCTGGGTTGCATGGTTTTGGGAGAGGATGCCAATGTTGCGCCCTAGAGTGTTGTTGGGAACACCTGGTGTGTGAGAGCCATGATTGAGACATTGGTCGACGATCCTAGTTCATCATGGTGGTGGGGAGGGTGGCCATTACTTCATAGCCAAGGCTGCCCAGGTGTGGTGGCAGATGTTGCAGATCATATTGTAGTATCTATATTGTGTGCTGGACTTCTGGGGTGATCCGGAGATGGTGTTACCTCCAGGAGAGGTGTTCGACCGCAGAGGTATGATGTGATTGTTGATTATTTGATTTTTAGATAGTATAGCATGCGTGTTATGTATAGATGGATGTTGATGCTACCATTTTTTTATTGTATGTGCAAATGTGGGACCGCGTGGGAGTGAGGTTGAGTTGGTTAGGGCACTGGCTCATCAGAGGTCGGTGAGACCTCCATGGGGAGATCCGCGAGAAGGAGAGAAATGATGGCCTGATGATGCTGGGGCAAGGCCTGCTGAGGATGAGAGAGAAACCAGGTGGTGTCATTTTGATGAACTCGGTGCAGGTCCATCACATGCTCCTCCGGAAAAGGCCGGGGGAGAGTTCGAGGATATTCGTCACCACTTGGAGGTGGTACTACAAGGAGTGCCTGAGGGCATGTGGTCACGAATCTTAAACAAGGGAGTTCTGGAATAGTGTGTGGGTGTTCTGGTGGCATGGAAGACCGTGGTTCGGAGAGCGACTGTAGCGGGGACGACGATGACTGGGAGACTGCCTCTAGGACCCGAGGGACCCCTAGCTGGTGGGGCCCCTCCTCCAAAGAGAGGGCCAGGTGGATGAGCTCTAGAGGCACCATGAGTGATTCTATGTTTATGTATTTTTGTACCGATATAGGCTGGTGAGCCCATTTTGTATGTGGTGAGATGGCACCATTTTTGTATCTATAGGGGTAAGGTGGTTCACCTACCCACGGATGGTATATTCTATATATTATTTTTTGTAAACACTGATGAGACATTGACTGATATATATATATATATATATATATATAGATAGATAGATGGATAGACATTGTGGGATCTTTGTGGTGTTCTCATGTGTTGATGGTTTTTAGTGTTTTTTTATGATGATGTCTAATTTATATGCTGTGACAGATTATTGATGTGTGATGTATGCATATTGGTAACGTGATGTGATAAATGCCAATCTACAACTAGGTTATCCATGTTGTATGCTATTTGATTAAGTTGTCTTGGAATATGTGTAAATGTAATGGAATCAAAATATCGAGATAAAAGTCTAACTTGCAAGTATTTGCGAAAGAGGCAAGGATCGTGGACACGGTACACATTGTTGAGCTGGAGGACAACGAGTTGGGAATCTAGTAAGACGTTAAGGTGACGAATATGACGATGGTAGGCCTTAGTGAGGAGGTCGATGACATCCATATACTCTGCTTGGTTATTCATTTTTGAACCCAAACATATGTCGCTGGAGTGGAGCAGTTCATGTGAGGGTGAATAGAGGGCCCAAGTGACTAAAGCGATATTCTGTGTCCAACGGCTAGCTCCGTCAGCGTAACCAATGTGGTAGGCCAATGGAGGAGGCATCTGTCAATAACATAAATGGTAGATTAGACGTGAGGTATGGGAGAAAGAAGATTAAAAACTCTAAAAAAGAATGTACAAAAAGAAAAATCCTAGTGTAGTATGGCTATGCTCAGGCGTAAAATTTCTTTAAGTATAACCCGTTGACGATTTCTTTGAGAGGGTGGCCTTTGAGAAAGGTCAGAATGTATGTGCCTTTAGTGAGGCAATGGTGGATGATGTAAGTTCCATGCCATAGTGACTCGAATTTTCCATGGCCAAGGGTATCGTGAGTGATATCGTAAGCAAGGACGAGGTCACCTTCATTGAATGAGTGAAGGTTGACATGGCGATCAGAAGTGGCTTTAGTGAGGCAATGGTGGATGATGTAAGTTCCATGCCATAGTGACTCGAATTTTCCATGGCCAAGGGTATCATGAGTGATATTGTAAGCAAGGACGAGGTCACCTTCATTGAATGAGTGAAGGTTGACATGGCGATCAGAAGTGGCTTTAGACCGTTTTTTGGCTGTCTCATTGTTCTGTAATGAAGATCAGTGATCTTCATCCAGGGACTCTAAGTTTAGCAAATGCTGCTCCATTGGAGTAGTGGCAGGTAATAGCTCAATAACGATGCGTAAGGTGGGAATTTTGCACTCAATGGGAAGAGTGGCCTCGACCCCGTGGACTAGATGAAATGGTGTGAAACCAGTGGCAATTTTCACTACCGTGTGATAAGCCCAGAGCACATAAAATAACATATGGTGTCGATTGGTCTTATGTTTGTTAACCATGCATTGCAACATGGTTTTGAGGACCTTGTTGACCGCTTCTACCTATCCGTTGGACTAAGGGTAGTATGGGGAGGAAAACTCATGGGAGAAGCCTAACCGAGAGGAGAGTTCAACAAAGATTTCATTATCGAAGTGTTTCTCGTGATCGGAGACTAGATGTAGAGGGACTCCAAAGTGGGAGATGACGTGGTTGAAGAAGAAGCGTGCTTAGATATCAACGGTGTTGTTAAATGCAGGCATGGCTTCAACCCACTTGGTGAAGTAATCAACTGCCATGATGATATATTTATGTCCATTGCTAGATGGAGGGTTTCAATTCATGAAGTCTATGCCCCATTTGCAAAAGGGGCCCGTAGTAATGACTGGGTGTAGAAGAGCAGGTGGTGCTCGTTCTTTTTTGGCATAAAGATGACAATTGTTACATCGCTTCACAACATTGATGTAATCATGAAACAATGTAGGCCAAAAATAACCAGCGCGAATGATTTTTTGAGCAGTGGACATTCCTGAGAGGTGGCCCCCACAAGCGCCACTATGGCATTCGTTCAAGACTCAATCGGCCTCGTAGATAGTCAAACATCGGTGGAGTACAGTGTCGACCCCACGTCGATATAAGATATCACTGATCAGTAGGTAGTGGGGGGCTTGATGAAAAATGTGTCGACGATCGTCTTGAGAAAGGTGGTTTCTAAATTTTTGTGTTCGGAGGTAGACGAGAAGATCGTCGTACCATGGGTCATCCAAGGGGATGTAGAAGAGATGTTCGTCGAGGAAGTCTGTATTGACGGGAGTACTAGTAGTATCAGAGGGAAATGCTGTAACAAGTTCAATGAGGACAAGGGATTTCTTGTTCTCGAGTGTTGAAAATTTGAGGTCTTACTCTTGAAGGATGATGATCCATCAGGCAAATTTGCCATTGATTTTTTGGCGGCTAAGCAAGTAGTGCATTGGATTGGAATCTGCGACGACTTTGGTAGTACGAAGCAAGATGTAATGGCACAATTTCTGGACTGCGAGGACAACTGTAAAAGCCAATTTTTATTCGTGGTTGTATTTCAGCGGTATCCATGAAATATTTTTACAAATGTTGTAAATTACATGCTCACGATCATCGTCCCCTAGTTGGATGAGAAATCCTGCTACTGAGATGGTTGAGGCCGATATATAGAGATGTAGTCGCGATTATAGTCGCATGGACTAATCAACAGGGTGTTGGAGAGGGCCATTTTGAGATCATCAAAAGCGTTTTGGGCATGTTCGTCCCATTGGAATGGGATATCATGACGTAAGAGGCAAAGGAAACCATGTGCTCGAGTGGCATAATCGGGGACAAAGCGGTGTAAAAAGTTAGCTTTTCCTAGTAGGCTCTATAGTTGGCATAAATTCTATGGTGGGGGAATTTCCATGATGGCTTGGACCTTGAGGGGGTCAACTGTAATTCCACGTTGGGAAACGATAAACTCAAGGAGGAGTCCAATAGTGACACAAAACATGCACTTGAGGGGATTCAAGCAGATGTTGTATTGACGACGTTGTTGGAATATGATTCCTAAATCACTAAGATGTTGAGTGCATTTTTTGGAGTGAGCGGTGAGATCGTCCAAGTAGGTGAGAATTATTTGAGCGAGATCATGAAAAATTTATGTCATGGCGCATTGGAAAGTGGCTCCTCTATTCTTGAGGCTGAAAGGCATGACACGATACGCAAAAGTGCCCTAGGGGATAGTGAATGTGGTTTTGTACTGATCGGTTGGGTGGATTTGAATTTGGTTGTAGCCAGAGAAACCGTCCATGAAGGACAGAGCCTTGTGACCGGCACAATCATCGATAATTTGGTCGATAAAGGACATTGGAAAGTTATCTTTGGGATAGGCGTGATTGAGATAGCGGAAGTCTGTACAAACACGGATAGTGCCCTATTTTTTGTTGATAGGGATGGGGTTGGAGACCCATGACGTATATGTGATGGGGTATATGAACCCTACAACGTGTAATTTGTCAATTTCGGCCTTGATGGCCGCTGCTTTGGATGGGTGTAACAGATGCTATTTTTGACGGACATGTGTGATATTAGGCCAGGTGTCGATATGATGTTCGACAATAGAGGGATCAAGGCCAATAATATCTATGTAGGACCAGGCAAAGATGTCTCGGTATTCCTGGAAGAGAGATTTATAGGCGGTGATTTCGTCATGAGAGCATGCGACGCCAATGGTAATCTCCTCTATGACTACAGATTTGATCGAAATATCGATTTTGATGGTGGGGGAAATATTGACCATATTGCCTTCTTCGAAAGTGTCAGGGGTAGGGATAGGGTTTTTGAACCAATATATATGCCCTGATGGGAGAAAATATTTGGTTTCGACTATGTAAATGGGGTTTTGGTTAGGAGGCCCAACGACTTCCTGTGAAGGAAAAAGCTCTCTGTGGTGGAGCGCGTCCCATGGGCAATCAGGTTTAGTTAACTCCTCAAGGATGTCTTCGTTGTAGTGAAATTGTTGAGAATATAGGGGATCGAAAGGAGTGACTTTGGTGACTCTCATCGTGGGGTTGTTGTCTGGTGGTGACGATGTAGAGGGGGTGTCATAAGGATGTTGTGATGGTTCTCTCAACATAAACCAAATATCAAGATATTGTGGATTGGAAATGGTAGTTGGGCATAGAATTTCCATGGGGAAATTAATTGGAGAATTGGGGGTATTTAGGGGTAAATCCTCATATAAATCATCTAGGAACCATGGGGGAGTAGGGAGTGCCTCAGGTTCTGGTGAAAAGATATGAACCATATCAAGTGATGGGGTAAGGGTACTCACTATTTGTGTTGGAGGAGGTGGTGTATGATTTTGAATAAGGGCCAGTTAGTGATGCCTATATTCAATGATCATAGGACAATGATATGTGAAATGATCAAGTGATTCACATAGAGAGCAAGGACATCTCATATGTTCATTGTCTGAGTTCATGACATAATGGATGTGGTGACATGTGTTGGGGTGGGTTCTTGCTGAGAGATTTGGCATACGACTATTAGCGTCTACCGGAACTGAGGTAACGCTAGACAATGGTGTGTGTAATGGCCATTTTCTGAACAGATGGCGCATGCAAATTTGGTTCACAATCCTTTGCTACTTATGTTCTGGGAGATAGTGGCAGTATTGGAGGAAGCGATGAGCAGTGCTGGTGCTCAAGGGAGTTGAATGTGATTGCGTAACTCAGGGAGAGATGGGCACTTGTTGGTGGGGTTTCTGTCTTTCTCGCATAGCACGCAAGGAGGTTGGACACGTGGGGGAAGTGGAGCATTGGACTCCTTTTTTTGTCTACCCCCAGCTGTAGCAGGGGTGCTAACAAGTGGTGGTGTGGGTGGGACAGTAGGGGTAAGTATGGGAATCTGCATTGGGATTCCTTCTATTTGGGGATGGAGGGATGGTTGAGGGACCATCTCAGGTGGATGTAGATACCAACTAGGATTGCCAACACCATGTTAGGAAGGGTGAGCATTGCAGCTACTTGGAAATAGTGTACACACGGTGGGGGATAAAAGAAATGGATTTGGGCAATGGCTTGGGGGACTGTTTCCCAAACCGAGATATGGCCTTAGGGGAGGGGAAGATCAGGAACGGGTAGAGATGAACAAGGTTGAGGAGATTCCTGAGGAAAAAGATCTGTGACTGGTGGGATGTCAAGGATGAAAGGGGCCTCGATGAGAGGGAGAGTATCTTCAGTTGTCGTTCCTTTGGTGGAGATGACACATACTTGTGCGGAAGGATGGATGAGTGGTGGTGCTTCGTGGTATGTCCCTAGTAAGGATGGGTCGTTAAAATTTCTGGGGCCCATCTCGATGATTGGATATGCATCCAGATTAGTGTGGATGAAAGGGAGGATGTTGTCGATGTTGGATGAAGGGTTAGGCTCATAATGTGATACTTGATCAATGGTAATGATCTTTTCGTTATGGGGAAACATCATGGTTCAGAAAACAGAAGAGGCAATTTCCTTCATAGAATACATGTAGCTACGACCAAACAAAATATTGTAGTCGAGTGGGGCATCGATAACCTCAATGTCAATAAGGATAGTTTTTCCCCCGAGTTTGACGGGGACATTTTGGAAGAGCCCCTTGGGAGACGAGGGTCGTCCGTCGTAATCCCTTAGAGTAATAGCGGATGGTATTAGCTCTGGAGAGCCAATTTTATGCCAAATGGTTTTGTACATGATGCATGTGGATGCACCTTCGTCAATGATGCAGCAGTGAACGGTGATGTTCCAGATTTTAAGTGATATTTGAAAAGAGACAAGAGCAGGGAGACAGAGTTCTCCACTGTCGAGATCAAATGTGATGAGTCAAGTATCGGTAGGGTCGACTTCCCCCAAAGTGGAAAGTAATGACTTCCATTTAGTAGGATAGGTTTGAAGAACTTCTAAGACTGACATGGTAGTGGGGGATTGGGCCAAGTCATCGACCAGACTATAATTGTGGGTTGCCCTAGCTTGAGGGTTATGGACATTCCTTCGCAATGGGATGCAAGGGATGCGAATAGGTGTTTCAGTATTAGGGTGTGGAATCATCAAAGGTGAGATAGTATTGACTGGGGTGGCCTCCGAGGTAGTGGGAGTTAGGTCAGAGGGTGTGTTGTATTGATGACTGCATATTTGTAGAAGGATATCTTCCTCACTAGTGAGGAGGATAATTTGATCTATTGAAGTTATTGGGTTGTGATATGGTCCTGCCTGTGGTGGGGCAAGGTGCATGTCTTGTTGGGTGTTCATCACCCCTTGATGTGGTATGGGGTTTTGCAACACGACCGAGGGTGGATGTTTCACATATTGTTGTGGGGCCTGCTGGGGGGCAGGCGGATGTGTTCCATTACCAGATTCTTTCATCTGTTTGAATTCTGCAATTTGGGGGCAATGGTGAGCATAATGGCCATACTCACCGCAAAGGGCACAAGGGAAGTTTGTCCAAATATTGTTGTTGTTCTTTCCTTGGAATTTGTTGTTATTGCCCCCTTGAGCGTTCTAGTTCCCCTAGTTCTGGTTGCCCCCTGTGGGTTGGTTCTGCTGGGGTTGGTTCCGGTTTCCTCCTGGTCCGAGATTATTATTGTTTCAATTTTTCCCTCTCTTTCTGGCATTGTTTGACTAATGGGATGGATTAGCCGTATTAAGTTTTTCAAAATTTTGGTATTGTTGAATGGGATATGGTTGAACAAAGTTAACCCCAACATGTGGTTGTCCTTGTGGTTAAGGAATAGGCTGGGGGGGACCAAGAAATGGAAAGTATGGATTATGTTGTGGTAACGATCCGTAAGATGCATAGGAAGGCATGGTGGTTTCACTAGTTCTTAGGGTGTAAGAAGAGGTGGAGCGGGTACCAGAATTAGGTTAAGCTATGGGGCATATTGTGGGTGCTGGCGGTGGTCCACTGGTGGGTGGAGGAAAGGTCAAGGGGTAGGATTGTGGATAAGGGGAAGGATTATAATAAGGGGGTCTGCCATATGCAAGTGGATATTAAGGGGTTCCATACATTTGTGGTTGTTGGGGATGTGAATTGTGGTGTGTAGTGGTACCAATCAATCCATCCGTTGAGTGAGACATCCCAGGTTTTTCCTTGCCGAATGGAACAAGTCTCGAGGTGTTAGGTAGTACTGTATACAAGTACCCTGACTGTGAGTAAATAAGTCTGAACTATTGGGCCTTGCTAATGGCTTCTTCTTCAAACTAGGGGAAGGTGGCAACCACATCTTTGGAAAGGAGGGAAACAAGTGATTTGAGGAACCAATTGAGACATTGTTGTGGAGTATCTTTAGCTTTGCAGAGAATACGCCGCTGACGCCATTCATGAATGTGGTCAGTGATGTGCATGGAGGAGGTTTGTTTAAATTCCAAGAGTAATTCGAGGCCAGTGTCATGATGAATTGGTAGTTGAAAGAAGGTCAAGAATGCTTTGGTCAAGGATTCAAAGGTCACATGGGACCCAGATTTTTATTCTACATACCACTTAGTTGATGGGTCGGTGAGTGTACGTTGAAATAACCTCAATCAGATGGAATCGTCTGTGATGTTGTTTGAAGAGCACCATAAGTGAAAGGTCATGATATGGTTGGCAGGATCATCTCCTGGTTTTCCTTCAAACTTGGGGATGTATGAAGGCAGTTTGGTAGGCATTGTTGGCCATGTGGGGTTGTGCAATATAGGATCATTGGTGAGTTTAGTCAGATCCAATATGTTGAGGGAAGCCAAGTATGGAATTTGAGGTGGTTGCATAGGATTAGTTACAGCCATAGTTTGAGTGCTTTGCGTACCTGATCCTCGAGGGGGACTAGGTGGGTTTGTACTTCCTCCTTCAGAATAAGTTGGCCCCCTGCTTCCATGGAAAGGAGAGTGTGGGGATGTTTGACCTTGGGAAGTGGACCCAAGCAGAGTGGAACCAAGCAAAGCTAATCCCAAGATAGTAGCACTCACAGGGGTGTGGGAAAGTATGGCCGATGAGTGGGCAAGACTAGGAACTCCCCCTAGAATGGGAGGGAGATTTAGCAAGCGTCTGGAATGACGGGGGTTCTTTGGGTCCCCTATGATGTCCGACTAGCAAGGTGGATATGTGCAAATGATGATGAGAGCAATTAATGAACAAGAGACTTTGCATAACTTGGACCTTCACAATATATCTCACAATCGTATGTAATCACAAGAACATCATACATAAATAAATTGATAAAGAAGCATACATGTAGGTAGGTGGATTTTATCTGCATGGGAGAACAAAGAAAACAAATGCTCGTGTCCTAAAAGACGTAACATCCTTCCTCTCAAACAACACTAGACCTTCCAATAGCACTCAATAGTGGGGTCTAAAGCCACCGGAAGAGGAACTAGTGAAGAATGGAGTAATCAGTTATAATGAGGGGTAGAGGGTTCATGTCCTGAAAGAGCTAGCGATATTTCCCAATAGCCACAGAAAATCCGATCAAGGTGAAATTGCAGCCCACAATTTCCACCTGGGTAGATGTCCTAAAATTTGGTCACTAGGTACCTCGATCAAAGTGCAACATTTAGATTTCTGGCCTAAGAAATGGGTCACGGGATAGATCTCGTCCAAGAGGTGGGTGCCTCAAGGGGGGACACACAGAACAACCGGACCTTGGCCTTCAACCCTTCACAGGTATCTCCCTGCCTTATGGTGTTAGGAACACTTGAATTGGAGGATTTAAAGTTCCCTATTTGACAACTTCTATTGTTTGAAGATGTGAGAACCAGATAACGGGGGGTTATTTGGATGCCTATCCCCAAAATCCTACATAGACTAAAAAAATTCTTTTGGCATCTCCTGTGGAGGAAAACTTAGTGAGTTTTTTAGAAATTTTTTATGTGTGGTTGTTTGAGAGATTGGGGGTGTGAGCCAATCTCATTGAAATTAAGTGGGAGTGGAGAGTTTTGTCAAGAAAAGGGTGGGGTGTTTTGGAATCCCTTTGGAGGAAACTTACTTTAACCTCCACGTTTCAAGATGAAACTGAGTGAGTAGTGGATTTGTGTGTGAATCAAGTGAAAGTGTGCCAATATTTTTAATAATTTAGGTGTCACCTTGCTTGGTCCTTACAAGTCTTGATTACCTAATTAACTAAATTCTATTGGTACAACCTTATGGAATTTTAAAGTCCCTAGGAAACTAGCATGTGGAAATGTGGGTCCTTAGTATTCCTTTAACTCCCTAATGTGATTTAATCTAAGAAATATTTGAAACTATTCTAGATTGTGGACATGTGGGCATGTATGGGCCCATTACAAAACCTTAAAACTTCCCTAGTGATTTAATCTAAGAAAGTAAATTTCAACACTATCCTATCTTTGTAGCATGTGGGCATGTATGGGCCCGTTACAATCTTAATATGTGTTTGAAAAAATAAACTAAGAGGAGTCCCGAGGGGGTTGTTGTCCTCTCCTAAAGATTTTGTCCTTTTTAAGGGAGATTAAATTTTCCTTCAACCTCTTTCTGATTCTCAAGATCACTTTGGAGCACGAGAGAAGAGCATACTCAATGATTGATAACCAATTTCTGGTCCCAATGAAATTTTTATATGTGATGTAGAATGATTCCAACTTAAAATTTAATCAAAGCAAGCCATCCATGTGGAAACATGAAAGAAAAAGAGGAAAAATAATGATTTTTAACCCTCTAAGTGCCTACGTTTTGACTATTCCCTTTATATGGAGAGGGAATGTAAGTGTGGTGAAAATTACAATATGCATGGAATCAACTTTAAGAAGGCTATGGACCTTCCATAGATCACAAAAATCTTACAATGTGTGTTTTTCTACATAGGTGCACGGGCCTCAGACTAGACAGAGGCGCTTTGAGCGCCAATGCGTGAATTGAAAGTGATTTATGGGTGCAGGTGCACAGAAGGCGCTGAGCGATATAGTGGTTTTGGCGCAAGTGCATTGAAGACGTGCCTGTGGGTTAAAACATGCATGCATTGTCTGTTACACGGTCATGAAGAAAATTTCGGATGAAATTCTCTCTGCGCAACTTTGAACTTGGCCTTTTGTAGGTCAGCATGGGCCGGTTATGATCCCTGTAAGTTAAAGAAACAAAAAGAAGAATTAAAATAACCTAAATGGGGTAGGAAATTGATACCTTTCTCCAGTGGATTCGGCAATCCATTGCACCTCTTTTGTCACCTAAATGAGCAAAATAATGGTGCTTACAAGCCCAATTGGGTTAGCTAGGCAAGACAACAGTAAAGGAAAGGGTTAGAAAGATAAATCATAAAAGATAATCAAATAATTAAATTAAGAATGATAAAAACAATTAAACTATAGTGCATAAGAACATAGGAACAAGGAACAAACAAGACTCATGCCACCAATGGAAAGGATTGTATTAGTGGAAAGAAAACATCGAAGAGAAAGGGAGACTTTGGGTCCCCTCTTCCTCCAAGGGAGGGCTCTTGGATCCCCAAATATTGAGCTCTTCTTACAAATGAGGAACTATAATGAAATGGTGAAGAGAATCCAAAGAACATTCATTCTAAAGGTGATATGAATGGAAAAATGCAATGGTGCTAGCATACTCTTGACAAGGAAAGAGGATCCTCCAAGAGAATATCAACAGCATAACAATACAAATGAATTCATTGAAAATGTAGTGCACCCATGGCTTCCTTTTATAACATAACTTTGAGGCATTATTCAACCAACTTTTAGTGTGAATAAGGGGCCAATTAGGGCACCCTTAGGTATTTGACCAGCCACCTAGCTATATTCAGCTGAGATTTGGGTGTCAAATCGACTTGGAAGCTGAACTAGAAGTGGGTGGGAGGTCGACCAATATCATAAATGCATCATTTTGAGGGATGCAAGGTTTTTTGCATCCACAGTCGCGCATCATGCACATGTGTGCTTTTTCCTGCATTTATGAATGGCACATGTGCACGGGCTCCCTATGTGGTCTTAGCGCATGCTAATTTTATTGTTGATTGTATAGTTTTGGGCCTTTTGGAAATGTAGTTTTGGTCCATGGGTGAACTAATAGCTGTTTGGAGATGCTAGATTCCTATAACCATTTGCGAACGAAATTTCAATGATAACACTAAGTTTGGTAACCTATTCTCATGGATTTATGAGAATGAGAAAGAATGAAGTCTAATCTTGGGATTGGTTTCATTTCTACACAATATTGAAAACAAAGTAAAACTATGCTTGGATAGGTTTCATTTTTTCGTGAGCTTGAAACTAGAAAATAAACTATGCTTAGAACTTTCGAAAATAATGTCCAAAGGTTTCAAGGGAGGATACCCATGGGTGTTTGGTACTTTTCCCCCATCTTGAGAATCTAGTGGCTTAAATCCAACATGATAACCAGAGGTTGGAGACATACCCCCCAATCTTCATGTCATTCACCAAATGTTCTCCTATCACCAATTTGAATAGATTCCTGGTTATTAATAGAAAAATGTTCACTGGAGAGGGATGAAGGAAGAGGATTAACTGACCCAGGTGGATGAAATGAAGGTTCAAGTATGAGTTCTAGTGAAAGAATTGACTGAAACAGGAGAGGCGATTGTTTCATTTTTTAATGAGCTTGACATTGGAATAGAATTATGCTTATAAGGATCTGTTTCATTTTTTAATGAGATTGACCCAAGAAAATAACTATTCTCATGACTTCTGGGTTCGATTCCCAGACCTCTATTTCATTTTTTAATGATCTTTCCACAGAGAAGATAGACTATGCTCATAACCTCTGTTTCATTTTTTAACGAGCTCGACACATAAAAAAGAATTATGTGCAATCAACCTCTTCTTGATCATGGCTTCCAAGAGGACAAAGCTCTGGAATAAATACATGTCAAGGGACATACCTCGATCATGACTTACAAGAGATCTTTGTTGGACAGGAAAGAAACGTGCTGGAAATAATACATATCGAGGGCCACAATAGGCGTAGAGATATTAGACTCTAATAGCCCTATTGAATAGATTACCATGTCAACTTTCAGATCTAAATCTAAATAAGAGGAGCATGCAATGAGAGGCTTAGTTTCTTCGACAATTGAAAGCATGGGATATGTCACCGCATAATTAACCTATGGAGGGGGCGATACCACTGGCATAGAAGGACCATTTAGGGAAGGTGGACGGTTGGAATTCAAATAAGGAACAACAAATGAAAGTTGATAGATATTCACAATCTTTCCATTATGAGGGAAAGATAGCACTCGAAAGAGAGTGGACACGATAGCTTTCATGGCATAGACATAATCTCACCCAAGGAGTAAAGTAAAATCCAAGGGGTCATGGACTACCATAACATCAATATAAATGGTTTTCCCTCATAAAGTAACAGGAAACTGCAGAAGATTCCCTAAAGGTTCAGTGATTCATTTGTTAAAAGCTAACGAATTCTAGGTGACCGATATAACCTAAATATTTCCAAGAAGATGAGGATAAAATACTAACAGAAGCACCTTCGTCGAAAATTGTCTAAGGAACGTCCCTACCACAAACCTGAAAAATGATTTGGAAAGGTACATAGGAAGGAAGACAAGGTCGATTTAGCGCATACCAATTGAAAATAATGACCTCACTACCTGAAGTGGGTTCCACATTAGAAGGGGAAATGCCCCCTTGTATGGTAGAATCGATATTAATAAGAAAAATGTGAGCGGTATCGACTTCACTCTCTAATGGGAGAGCGAGATCGACTGATGATGGACTCGGATTGACCACTTGGTGGGTGTCACTCTCTAAGGGGAGAGTGGGATCGACCAATGATGGATTCGAATCAACCACTTGGTGGGTGTCACTCTCTAAGGGGAGAGAAAGATCGACCGATGATGGAGTCAAATCAACCTCTTGAACTTCAATCTTCAAGGGAAGAGTGAGATCAACCGATGATGGACTATGAACGACCACTTTGACTTCACTCTTCAAGGGAAGAGTGAGATCAACCGATGATGGACTATGAACGACCACTTTGACTTCACTCTTCAAGGGAAGAGTGGGATCGAATGATGAGGAAACTGGATCGACCACTTTAGAAACCAATGGTAGGCCGGGAGAGAGCTTACGGTAATAAGTTGGAAGTTCTGGTTGAGAAACAACCATTTCTTCCAACAATTTCAAGGCTTCATCCATATAGGGAAAATGTGAGTTTGATGACTACCTTCACATAACCTACAAGGAAACTTGACTCTACTTTTATTTACCCCAACTTTACATTCACTAGTTGACGGGTTGTGATCAACATGATGCCCAGAGGTTGATGAAATGGGATGATGAGAACTCTAGGACCACACTCCTAATACCTTGGGAATGATAGGGAAATCACGAAGAAGGCGGTCGCCCTTACAAATCCTACAAGGGTATTTTGGCTTATGAGTTGTGGGGGTAGACTTCTCAAAAGTATCAACTCTCCCAACAGTAGCTGGTTGTTTCCCCCCTAGTTGATTTTTCTTCTTCTTGTTCTTCTTGTTCTTCTTCTTCTTAACCTCTTGTTTAGTAGCAACAAGGATTTCACCACGTGAGGAAGAAGAAAAAGAATAAGAAGCAACAGACAAAGAAGGAAAAGGGTCAACATGAGGTTGACATTATTCAAATGGAGGGTTTGAATTCGACACACTAGGCGCATTGGAAAAAACTAGAGTGGAAAACAATAGATAAACCTATAGTGAGTCTAGGTAAAGTCAAAGTAGCAATATATGGTGGGCCAACATTTCCAGAAGAAGGAAAAAAAAAAGGTTCCCCAGGAAAAGGGGTCCCTTGGTTGATAGATCACTGAACTGATGTCATAGAAACAGACTCAATCCTAAGGTAAACTAAGGAAAAAAAAATATCACACACTAACAAAACAAGAAAACAAACCTTCCCACAGTGAAGTCACTAACTGTTGATGAAATCCAACACCATAGAATCAATATAGAAAGGGGTTGAGGTAGTGCGGGAAAAACAGTTACATTGTCGACCTGCTTAACGGACTCACGCCCTGGTGAAAGTTTCCACATGAAATAATCATTGGTATATCCTCCAAGGAGCCCGAGTAAGTTTGACCAAAGTCTATCCCACGTACAACAAATAATTTCCCCTTCACCATCACCTTGTGCAAGATCCCTAAAGATAATGGTCACTAAGGATACCACCTACAATACCATAGCCTGGGGAAATAATCGACAGTCGGGTTGTACACGCAAGGGAAGAGATTTTTAAGGCCTGGAATCCCCTTGAGAAGGCCCACACAGGGTTTTCTTCCCAAGTGATCCCCAAGTTCCTTTCAACACCGTTTGTAATACGTGAAAACCACACCACCAAGACTAACGAAGTGGGGTTAGTTACTCCGCTAGTCCCAATGTGACCTCGTGATTGAACCTTGTGTGAGAAAGGATTCCCAGGAAAAAGATGTGGCAAATAGATTTATGTCCATAACTAAAGATGTTATGTTTGTTTTATAGATTTGGATAATTTTCCTCACCACCTATTCCAAAGATCTAGACCTAAACTAATGTTGGTTTGCAGAACCCTGGAAAGAAAAAAATTTAGACATACTTTAATTAGCATTTTATTTTAAGGATGTTTTTTATTCAAGGATATGGAAGTGAAACTGATGATATTTCGACTCGACTCTTTAAACCATGCAAGAAGAAAATTAAATGCAATAATTTCAATTTCGATGAACGCTAACTATGGAAAGGATAAGAGTCTTTTTTCCATTCCCAAATGCATAAACCCAATGCAATCTATCAAATGCAAACTACAAATATGCACCACCCAAAACTTTGAATGAAAAATGTTCTTTTTGTTTGATTCTAACATGAAATGAAATAACTCAAATACAAATCCTTTCTACTTCTCAACTTTCAACTAAAATGAAAGAATCCAGTGCATATACAAAGGGATACAAAGAAAAAAGTGATTCAAACAAAGCATGCACTCAAAATGAGATCAAGAAACAACAAAAGTCAAGTGTAGGAATGGTTCCAACACTTGTTCGATCAAGAAGTGAAAATGTGAGAGAAAGGGAAATCACCTTTTTAAAACCTTAAATGTGAAATAAAAAAGGCTAATAGCCAATGTAAAGTTGTAGAGGAGTCCAGGAATACTCTTAACGAAGAGTTTGTCAAAGAAGACAAAAAAAGAAACTCAACAAAGCAACTTGTGAAAATATCCAAATCAAAGAAGATATGAGATAATCAAATGAAAAGAGGCAACAAAAGAGGTTAAAATAATGATGATCACAATCCTTTCAACCAAATAAATACCTTACCAAACATATAATACCTTGAGGAAAATATCAGAGCCAAAAAAGGCCTAAAGCTGCCCCTGGAAGGAGAAGGACGCTTCCCCATAGTGCTGGAAGAGTGTCCCAGTGGTATGGACACCCCATAATAGAAAAGAGGGGCATGGACAAGACACTATGTAATGATTGAAAAGGGAGTGTCCCCTAGGACAAAGACGCTCTCATGAAATTATGAGTGTTAAAACTTGGAAAAAACTTCAAATAAACTCTTCAGAATTCAGAGAATGGACTAGCAAGGACTTTCAATAAGAAAAAAAGATTCTAAAGAAAGAGAAAAAATAACAAAGAGAGTGGATTCAGAGTCTAGAAACCAATATTAACAACTATTCTTCCCCAGTGGAGTCTCCAAAAATTGTGGTGAAATAATTCCCCTTGCGGACAAGTGAAATCTCCCTCAACCGTGTTTCCTTCAATTGAGACAGACTCAAACCAATGATTATCTATTTCTTAATCTACTTATCCTATATTCTTTATTTTATGAAATAGAAATAAGGATAAGGAAGATGAGATCAATTTGCACACCTTTTCGTGAAGGTTATCCTTGTTATCCTTGACAGTTGAGCTCTAAATCCAAGCTCCTTTATGCAAGTTATCATACAAAATACAAATGATATTCCTTCCTACTACTATCCAAGGTTAGAAGATAATGAACCAATCTACTAAACATGAATAGAGACATGAAACAAGAATTGAACAAAAGAGATATAGAAATAGGCCAAGTTTTATTAAATTAAAAGCAAGAAGTTTACAACCTGATGATGTAGTTGTTCCTTCAATCCTCCTCTTCATCCCTTGAAAACACACCTTGGATATTTTCTCCCAAGAAAAAAGGTTTCACTCTCTTGATATTATCCTCCTAAGTTTCTCTCAAGATCAGAAGTTTGATGCTCATTATGGCCCTCCCCTTTCAGCATGAATGGTCGTAGTGATATAGGATTTAAGATGTCCAACCAATAGGTCTATATGGAGAGTATGGTTGAGGATTTGGTGGATTGGGTTAGTATTTGATTTATCCTCATGGTTATGGACCTCTCCCAACATAGGATGGAAGGTGTTCGAACCACATCTCAATGAAAACAACCAAAACAACACAAATCCTTCTTGAACCAACCACCCCTGATTTGTGGAAAACCTCTCTAACTGCAAGGATGCTCCCCTAGAGCGGGAGGCAGGGTGTCCTAGATGCCCCCCTATAATTGAGGAAGGAGGGAGGATTCCCCCTATGCATGGGCAAGGGGGCATCCCTTGTCAAAAAGGGTAAAAAAGAAAAGGTAAAAAATGGGTTTTCAGCCTCCAAATGATGGCTTGTTTCCTCCAACTTGACTAGGGATCATGACATGTCATTTTACATGATGTCAAGGTTGTAATACTTAGAAAATAATGACATTTAGGACATGACACTTAGTAAAGTACTCCATTGCAGTTGTGACACTTAAAGGGTGAGATGTCACAATTGTGATACTTAGCAAAGTGAGATGTGACACTTGCAACACTTAACAAAGTGAATTACGGCACTTGGATAGGTGTGACAAAATGGTGTAGAACAATTATCATTCAATTGAAGAAAAAATGGACTTCACAACTATTTTTTCCTAAATAAAGTGGCTTTGAGAAATACATAACAATTGTTGGATTACAAGCAACCCACTTGATAGTTTTTCATGACAAGAATGCAGAGATGTTAATGCAAAGTACTAGAATAACATACGTGTACGCAAAGATGTTAATGCAGAGTACTAGAATAACATACGTGTACGCAGAGATGTTAATGCAAAGTACACAAATATGTTAATCCAAAATACTACGTGTATGCAAAGACTTTAATGCAAAATAGGAGATTAGCATGTGTTTTTTTTTAGATTTTTATTTTTATTTTTTTTAATGATTTGTTTTTTTTTTTCAAATATCATGTTCAAACAGAGCAATTGAATCATATCAAAAAAATTACCAATAAAAAAAATAAAAATATTAAATTTCTAAATTTCTAAATTATTTTTTCATTTCTCATAAAATTAAAATTAGTTTAATATATAATTTGAGAAAACCTTATCAAATTTTACAAACTCCTAACAATTAATCAAAAAGTCAATAAAATTTGACTAACCATAAATCACTATATATCCTGCCAAAGGCATGTATAATATAGTAAATGGATTGTGGAAAAGCACAATCAAATTAAATGTACTATAACCAAAAACATAATTGTTAAATAATATAAATAGATTGTGGAAGAGAACAATAATTTAAACTTTTTCCCAACTACCTTGACAAACTCTATAATAATAGATAAAGTACAAATATAAATACTTGTTTTCTAACTACTTTACCAAACACTATAATAATACATTAAAAAAAGAACATTATCTATATCAAAATAATCTACACCAACATTATGTCAATTAACATTAACTACTTTATGATTATCTACTAATGCATGAAATTAATCATATTAAAATTAATTTTTCAAATTTAATGTTATTTATGTATGATTATCAATATATTTGAACGTGATATTTATAAATATGAATAAATTAATGATCCATAAATATGTTTAAGTGTTTTTAAGGTCCATGAATAAATTAATAAACAATTAGTGGAATGGAATCAAGGAATAGAGATCAATGTAACTCGTTTATGAAAATTATAAAAAAATTAACAAACTCAATGATATAAACATGCCATAGTGTAGGAGAAATAATAATGATGCAAATCCATATTTAAATGTCACAGATCTCGACATCAAGAACAAAAGTTCAAACATTAAAAAGTTATAAAAAATAAAAAGGTGCCAAGAATGCTCGGAATTAATTTTAGGAGTCTCCATAATAATCACTTTGAAGAGATGGGAATGAAACACGAGACTAGATCGAAAAAGGAAAAACCAAATTGAGCTAATGTAAGAGTTGCTAGCTACCTTGAATTAGTTCCTTGATGGTTTAATCACGATATATTTCACCAACTCACTTTTTTTAAACTTGTTCAATATATTTAGTTCATACATCCTCTATTCCTAACAAATGGGCACACCATAGTGTAATACTCCTCCCATGTTTTGTTCTTGTGTTTGTACTATAGTTGCACTTCATTGATTCTTACATTTTCCATTTATAAGAATTAGGAACATAGTGTATCTATGTATTTTAATATAATGCTAATATAAATTCTTGCATTATTAATATGAATGATTTAATAACACTCTAGTCCGTCTTCCAGATTATATTACACATGTTCAATGACGATAAGAGGAATGTTGAGAAGAATGTGTATACAAGATTTATACATATTATTTGAATCCCAGACATATTATTTGAATATGTATAAAGCAAGGAATTTAATGACAATCATGGGATTCACCTCCACAATAGTGAGCAACATGATGTTGTTGTTGCGTATTAATAATCCTTCCACTTCACGCCATGAGAATCCTCATCTTTTCCATTTCATATCTCCCTATCGTTTTAGCATAAAGTCAACCACCATACTTTCTTTCCTTTCTCTTGGTTATTGTTGTTTAATAATTCTTTAATAAGTCTCAGGTTCATAGCTCGGGTAGTTGGGTAGCATGTTTGTTATCCTACCCATCCAAGTTCAATTCCTTCAAAGTGGATGTTGTTGATGATTACAGGTATGTGAGACATTTTCCAGCTTACAAACCTGTGAGATGTGGATCATTGCAGCCATGTGAAGATATTCTCCAACTTACAAACCTGAGAGAAATCCCCTGAAGAGGGTATGTGGTTCCTACCCGAGACAGAGCTAGAACGTAGAGATGACCTCGTCCATTCAGAGAGTTGAGAAGAACTCCAGATGATTATCCAGTGGGAAAGGTGATCTATTGAGTTAGACGTGTTTGTGGTTGAGCATAAGGTGAACGTGTGAAATCCCAAAGTGTTGGGTGCATCATCATGAGAATAGAAATGAAGATGATGTATTATCCTCCTCTGAGCAGTAGAGTTGAGGAGAAACTCCAGATGACTCTCCTGTGTGAGGCTGTGGGAAAGAAGATCGGTTGAGTGGACGTGCCTGTGGACGAGCACAGGTGAACGTGTGAAGATCTAGTTCTTCTGTGTAATGCAGTGAAGCATAGATATGGACATCCCTATGGATGTGCCCCTAGTGGATGAGAACTAGTGGGTGTATCAGATCCTTTGTTATATTGATTAAGAGTCATACTTGCCTATAACCCTAATTGTAATGTAAAGGGTACAAGTCGGCCCCACCTTAATGTGATTGGTAATTAATGTAAAAGATAATTAATCTTGTTAATATTAATTACATTATAATCTAGTGAGGTCAGCCATTTTGTACCAATAGACACTTTTGTTGATAGTTTCAGGTTAGTATAAGTAAAGGTAAATTCCCCATTGAGGAATCACATCTTTCATGTGAGTTGAAAATTTCAGCAAGTACACCTTCTTGGGAAAAGTGTGCACCTCTCTTGGGTGCTAGTCTTCGAGGGTTTGAGCACCCTCTTGTGTGCTATGTTTTCTTGGTGGTGAAGGTATTTCTCTTGAATAATATAGAAAAGGATTTGGTTGGGTTTTCTTCCCTTGTTGAAAAGGGTTTCCTAGGATACTTCTTGTGTTCTTGTGCATGATGCTTCTTCTTGTGATCTTGGTTGCTGCAACATTAATGGTTATGGTTAAATGCTAAAAATGGAATGAACTTCATTCTTAACCTTTATTATTGAAAAATAAACATGGTATCAGAGCATAGGTCTTGAAGAACCTATTGCACAAACAAATTTCAACCATCCTCTCTCTCTTCTGTAGAAACCGTACAACCCTCCTAGGGTTCCCATAAAATCTGTACAACCTGCTCTTCTGGAGGTTTTCAGCACTTGACACTTAGACGTTGGGGATAAAAAGGGGATAGGAGTGTACGTCCTCGTTCAATGCACTTCCAGCAAGATTCATACCGAAATTCCAAACATTTTGAAATTTTGGCCCTAGGGTTTCTAGGGTTTCGCTAATTTCTACATAAATTTCAGTATTAGGGTTTATGAAACTCATTGAAGGAGCTCTTCAACTCACCAGTGTTATCCTATCTTTCAAAGGATTATTGTTGGCAGTCATAAGTCCAATAAAACCTAAAAGTGCTATCCTAGCCTAGACATTAGGTTTTCTAGCCCAGTTGACAAAGGGTTGTGAAAGAATCTAAAATTATCATGAACAAAACTATGATGGAAGATAAGCTTGATGGATCAAGAAACTTCAAGTTCTTGAAAGACAAAGACTTCAAAGGAAGACTTATTGTGGGTGATATAAAAAGGTGTCATTGTGACATACCTCCTTCATGAAGATGTCAGAGGACAGAGATCAACCATGTGCCTTTGGAGAAATCATATCAACACCCTCAGGTATGCACTTGTATATATATTATATGTATCATTGTCATGAGGGTAATTAAAGGTCAAAGGAAAATTTTTCTGAAGTTATGGATCCAGAGGGATCTCAATCCATTCAGAGGAGCAACACACTCAAAGTGAAGACTCTAGGTTTGGTTGTTGAAATTGGCATTCCTCTAACCTATATTTCTAAAGTTTGCTACATTACAAGTAGGTGTTGTAGCTATGACAACAATCCTTAAATTGTTTTAAATTCTAGAGATACACTCATTATTCTCCTTTAGGAGATATTCTTGTTTTGGTCCCTCTTGTTTTTCTTGTTCTAGACAGGTTAACAAATAAAGGAAGATGTTTATCCTTCAAGAGGAAGCCGCTTGACTCAGAGGGAGTCAAAACTATTTGAGAAAGAAGAAGAATAGAACCATCATTGGGGAAACCAATTCAATAATACATGATTACAATCTTTCTATGATTCTATGGGCAGAAGAATGCATGACACAATATATGTTCAGAACAAGAGTCTTCACCGGACTTTGAAAAAAAAAAACTCCCGAAGAAGCCTTCACCGGAGTGAAGCTTGAGATTGAACACTTCAGGATATTTGGGTGCCCAGTGTATTTTCATGTACCCAAAGATAATAAGTCCATGCTAGATCCTTTAGAAAGAAAGGATACAATGAATATTCAAAGACATTCCAAATCAACATCCCTAGTGAGAGACAGATTGAAACAAGCAAAGATGTTGTCCTTGAAGAAGAGATAGCTTTTCAAAGATCCAAAGAATCTCATATGGAGATTGGCAGTGAGACAATGCTTTCTCCCCCTTCAACAATTCAGAGGGAGACAAACATTATTCCAGTTGATCCAGTTGCTCTAGTTGATATGTTTGGAGATATTGTAGTAGGGCATAAAAGGCCTACCTAGACTCACTCTGCAAGAGGCAAAGAAACATACAAACCTCTCAAGGCACATCCCGAGAAAGAAAACGATATTTTTGAGCTATCCTTTAGTCATGAGCCACTTCATTGATGTTGAGCCTCCTTGTCTCAGAGAAGCAATAGGAGAACAGGTGTGGCAAGATGCCATAACAGAATAATACCAACGTATCTTAAAAAATGATGTAAGATATTATTCAGGAACCAAAAGGGATGGTTGTGGTAACTTCCAAGTGGATCTATAAGATCAAGCATGCAACTGATGGAAGTGTCGAGAAATACAAAACGAGATCTATAGCTAGAGGTTTCTCACAAACAGAGGGATTTGTCTATGATGAGACACTTGATCCAGTAAACCCGATACACTTTCATCCGTACTACCATCCATGAGTTGGAAACCATATCAGATAGATAGATTCTTGATGAGTTTGGATTTTAGCAAGAGTGTTGTTGATCCAAACCTATATCATTACAGTGTTGGTGACAAGAGATTTATTTTGATGACTTATTCATAAAGCCTTTTTGTTAGATACAAGTAATTCTTGACTTCTGAATTCGAGATGAAGAATCTGAGTATGATGCACTACTTCTTGGGACAAGAAGTATGACAGAGGACCAATGAGATTTTCCTGAGTCAAGGAAAATATACAATGAAAATATCAAAGAAGTTCAGTATGACAGAATGCAAAATCCACCATGATGGATTTAAAGAAGAATATTGATGATGATTCAGACGAGACTGATCCACAACTGATTAGATCACTTATGTATCTGTTTAACACCAGACTTGATTCATGCCATGCAGTGAATGTGCTTAGTCATTTCATGAGTCAACCGAGATAGACTCACTAGACAACAACAAAACATGTTTTGAGATATATTTGAGGCACAGTTGGATATGGCCTGAGATATGCCTCCAGTGTGAACTTGAGTTTGTAGGATATGCCGATTCAGATTGAGAAGCAAGTAAAGTGGACAAGAAGAGCACATCCAATTCATGTTCTACCGTGAAGTTTTCCATGGTTTCCTGATGCAGCGGGAAACAAAACTTTGTGGCCTTGAGTACCATAGAGGTAGAGTATATAGCATCGAGTGTGAAAAGCAATGTGGCTTCACAAGCTTCTGACAGATTTATTTGACCATGAGATGGATCCTATCATGATAACCAAGAGCCGTGTGTAACAATCGTTGAGAACCAAGTGTTTCTTGATGGATCGAAACATGATGAGATGAAATATCCTTATATCAGAGATATGATGCAGAGGAAAATCATACACATGCAGTACCTTCCTACACATAAACGGATTGGAGACATCTTCACCAAACCAACTTGGTGAAGAATGCCTTCCTATTTGAGAGGGAGTATTGATGACTCCAACCAAGACAAAATTCAAAGTACATCTGTGTGAGACTTGGCATGATGAAGAATGCCTCCCTAGCTGAGAGGGAGTGTTGATGATTGCAACTATGTGAGACATTCTCCAGATTACAAATCTATGAAATGTGGATCTTTGCAGCCATGTGAATATATTCTTCATATTACAAACCCGAGAGAAAGCCTTTGAAGAGAGTATGTGGTTCCTACCTGAGACAGAGTTGGAACATAGAGATGACCTCCTCCATTCAGAGAGTTGAGAAGAACTCCAGATGATTATCCAATGGGAAAGGTGAACTATTGAGTTAGACGTGCATGTGGCTGAGCACAAGGTGAACGTGTGAAATCCCAAAGTATTGGGCGCATCGTCATGAGAACATAAATGAAGATGATGTATTAGCCTCCTCTGAGCAACAGAGTTGACAAGAAACTCCAGATAACTCTCCTGTGTGAGGTAGTGGGAATGAAGATCTGTTGAGTGGACGAGCATAGGTGAACATGTGAAGATATGGTTCTTATGTGTAATGCAGTGAACCAGGGATATGGACATCCCTATGGATGTGCCCCTAGTGGATGAGCACTAGTGGGTGTATCAGATCCTTTATTATATTGATTAAGAGTCATAACTGCCTGTAACCCTAATTGTAATGTAAAGGGTATAGGTCGGCCCCACCTTAATGTGACTGGTAATTAATGTAAAAGATAATTAATCTGGTTAATATTAATTATATTACAAGCTAGTGAATTCAGCCCCGTTGTGCTAATAGACACTTTCGTTGACAGGTTCAGGTTAGTATAAGTAAAGGTAAATTCCCCATTGAGGAATCATATCTTTCATGTGAGTTGAAAATTTCAGCATGTACACCTTCTTGGGAAAAGTTCGCACCTCTCTTGGGCGCTAGTCTTCTAGGGTTTGAGCACTCTCTTGTGTGTTAGGTTTTCTTGGTGGTGAAGGTCTTTCTCTTGAAGAATATAACAAAGGATTTGGTTGGGTTTTCTTTCCTTGTTGAGAAGGGTTTCCCGGGATACTTCTTGTGTTCTTGTGCATGGTGCTTCTTCTTTTGATCTTGGTTGTTGCAACATTAATGGTTATGGTTAAATGCTAAAAATGGAATGAACTTCATGCTTAACCTTCCTTATTGAAAAATCAACAGATATGTTGGCTTGTTGTGATAAGGCTAGAAGGGTAGACAACCCTTGGGATAGAGGTCCACTTTGGTGGGATTCAAGATACATCTACCCTTTCTAAATCACAAGTGTTTGGTATATCTGTCTTGCAGGATATTGGATATACCCTTGGGTCATAGTGGTAGCCAATGGGATTGATCTCGGGCCTAGCCCAAATCAATACTACAAATTACCAATTCCCATGGTAAAAAAACAATAATAACTCCTCAATACCCTTAAATGATATTAAGTGAAATGACTCATTTAAGATGAAAAGGGTGCATGTGACGATTTTATTGGTTTAAACTTAGGTGTGACTACATCTCAATATATTCAACGTGATCTTTTGTCACTACACTCACATAGAACATTTTTTCCTAGTTTGTGGCATGGAAGCTATCCATGAAGGCATCCTTTCACTTAAAAAAATGTTGATTCATTACATTAAAAAGACAATTTCCCTCCATTTTATATCTATTTATGTTGATTCATTATATTAACAAGACAATTTTTCTCCCTTTTATATATATTTGCATTTTTTCCAATATTTGTGTTTTAAATATATGTTGAATTTGGATATACCCATTTTTTTATATGGGTGTTGTGTAAAATTTACATTTATAGCTTTTGAATTTATCTTTTTTACCATCGTTTGTTTGTGGTGAATAATAATATGCAATACTATTGGGTAGATGTGTCTCTTCAATATATTATCATTACTTTGATAATCCACATGCAATGTTATAACATAGAGATAAAAACTAGGATTCTGACACCCAACACCCAGACCAAAACTCCCAATATCTTCTCTCTATGTATAAGAAATTGACAAAAAAAAACATGATGATGTACCAAAACTACAACATAGATCCATGAAATGTAAGATGAAACAACAATCATCAATATTATGTTGACTTGAGACAATTCTCAATGAAGCACATAAGCATTAGATAGGGACAAGGATATGTGGTTGCATTCAAGATGTCGATACGTAGTTGTTTTCAATACATTATGGACAACCGACGAAAAAAACAAAAGTCACACCCTTAAAGCAATTTCTTCAAAGTAATTACTAATATGAAGTGAAATTCCATCATAAGACTCTATAATTTAATAATGTTTTATAATATATTATACACATATAAATTATTACCAAAAGTTATGAAGTTATACGTTTCTTTATTAACAATTCACTTTGATAACTAGGGGATAACTCGAATCCTAGTTAGAAGAAAGCTATAGTTTATATGGAGTAAGCCAATCTAGTAAAAAAAATTCTATTTCTAATCATAAATTAAAAATATGATAAGAATTTGATCAAGCATGATAAAAGTTTCATTGTGAACTAAGTTTTGTATATGGTAAAATAAGATCCTTAAAAGTTTTTTCTAATTCTAATGTGATTTAAATTATTAAAAAATTGATTAAAATTCTAAATTAATTAAAAATTTGAGTCATTGGATGATCAAGATTTTATGAGCAGAACAAAATCAATACATATTTATGTTATTAACATATGGATATAATGAACAATAATGTAGATACATTAAAACTTGGCTTCTATTCAATGAAAAAATATGTTGAAACTGTAAAATGCAGATTGAAACAAGCTTGCTAGAATGGTGACAACTTATCTCTAAGAAGAGATGTGACGATTGCGCTCATTCGCAAGAAGATGAGTACAATGAGGCTCAAAAGGCCTTTTTATATCAAAACATGAATTCCAAAACCCTAGACATCCAAAAACCTAACCCTAGGAGACGAAGCACCAAAAGTCATGTGGGCCCCATTGGGGTAAGTTGGTACATTAACCTCATTGGGTCGTAACTTTTGCATACGATCTTCATTTTAGGCACACGATGGCTCATTGAAAAGGTCTATCTGAGGACTACACATTATGTTATCACACTCTAACTTTGTCTATTGTGTGACTATAGAAAACTCAAAAAACATTGTTTAGAGTCTCAAAACAACCCCGAAATTTCAGGACCCGAAAAGCTAAAAAAATCACTGCCAAATGAAAATTACATATGAACCAATTAAAATAGGTGAGTGACCACCAATATCCACCTAAATCATTGAATTTCTACTACGAAAAAAGAATTTTTATTTTATATATATAACTCCTATTAAGCTTAAGTTTAAATGTCTAACCCCTTTTGCATTGCATTGAGTGTGTTGTGAATGATAGTGTAGAATCATAGAAAACCCCACGTTAAGTTGATTTCACCTCTTTTTTTTATGTTTTTTAATTTGAATACATGAATAATGCCATCGTTTGAATAAAATGAACCTTCTTTCTTTAATCTCATCATAAGACATGACATGTGATTAAAAAATAATGGAATGATGAGAGAATTCATATCACCTACCTCTAAAGCCACACTTTTCTTGAGTTTCTAGAAGTGAGAGTTCAAGTCGGTGGCTTTTTCTCTTAAAAAAAATGATAAGACACTTTCGTTTGATATTCAATTTCTTAACGTGGAAATGGTCATTTAAGTTTTTATATTCAAAAAATAATGTTATTTAAAAAAGATGTCACTTAGTTCAATTAATAATAATATAATTCCAGGAGCATGAGGGGTAGGGGATAATTATTGATGGTTCAATTAATAATTATACAGTCCCACGGGTATGAGGGGTGGGGATCATTATTGATGTTATGGAAATGAGGCGATAAAATATGTGTGGTGGTATTTCGCTAATAAGGTTGGTGAAACATTTGTTGCATATTAAGGATACAAGGAAGGAGTATCATTATTGGTGATTTTTTTATGATTATTTTTTTTAAAGAGAACATTGACTTCTTTCTCGAGTATCATTTGCATTTTGGAAAGGTTGTTCTTGTTGTAAAAGGAATTATGTGATTTATCTATACCAAGTTAAGAGGCATCTCAACACTAAGGTAAATGAAATGGTCCTTAACATAGTGTTAAGGATCGAAGGCACTTTGTGGGTATGGTTGGAGAAATACAAGAGCTCATTTGCATTCCTAATCACATGATATATATATGCATTAATGTTGGAAAAGGAAAGCTAAAGGTATTTAGTTCGCGTATGTGAGTAATAAGGTTCTTTCCATCTACATAACAAACTTTTATGACCCTTCTCGTTGACATTTGATATCAGGTGTCTCTTCTCTTTTTGATCCACATAGGATTCAATGCCTCATACGAACATCATACCTCTTGAATAATAACACATTTGGTAAACTAGGATTGCAATTCCTTCATTTCCTCTGAGATGGATGTCATTTAGTGAACATGGCAAATCTCCTCCATGGCATTCTTCACTATGAATTTCTTGAAATTTCCCATTTAGCTTTACATCTAGTCTAAGTCTAGATCTCTCTTGGGTGTCCCACTTCTTTGAGTTTCATGGTGGAGCTTCCAAGGCTCCATTTTGTGAACTTCTTGGTCCACTACTCTCCTAGTTGATCCTCAACCCCTATCAATATGGTGTGTGTGAAGTTTATTGTTGTGTGAAATCCTATTTCAAGGAAATTGCAAGGGTTAAGGCTAGTATGACCATGGCTTTGTGGCAAAGGTAGGAAATGGTGATCTTAGGGTGAAAGGAAGTTTACATATGCCAACAAGGTCAAGGATCACCTCTATGTGGAAGTATCAAAGCACATACGTGTTGATGCATGTAGCATCAAACATGTATTTCCACATTGGCGTGTGTCTAGTATGTGGAAGTCATCAAGATCCTTCTGTGAAACTTTACTTTAATTAAAGTAATTAACTAAAATAAAGTGATTTTATTTGTGAGTTGAGTTTTATTTAAATAAAATGCTTTAATTAGCATTAGTGAATTAAATAATAGCTATTAATCTCAAGTGAGGTGAGAAGTAATCTCAACCCTCAATCACTCTTGAGATTAGGGTTAGTTCATAACTCAATCTTATAAAAGAAAAGGTAGGGTAAAGGAGGAAGAAACTTTTGGTGAGAAACCAAGGTGGGACTTTTACATAGAGATAGAAAAAGAATTTTGCTAGTGTGAAGTCAGTTGAGAGTGTAGAATCAAAGAAGGACTTTTGCTTACACTAGATGAGTGAGGAGATCTCATTGATTGGTTGAAGAGATTTCGTTCAATTGTTGATGCAGAGAGGTTTGGATCACGAAGGAATGTGATTCAATATCATGGATAGGTGGAGAAAGAATTCCATTTAGAGATCATATAGGTCAAGGAGAAGAGAGAGAAAAGGCAGTCGCAAGTGGGTTTCTGCTAACTAAATCCAGAGGAAAGGGTAGTGGCATACATAGGTTTCCGTACAACAGTTTTGTATGTGGGTGTGGGCGTCGGTGGAGACATGCGCATATACACGAGTGAGCAGAAGGAAAGACATGTATATCTAGAATAGAGTGTCATTTCAGGGTCGTACAAGGGATTAGACTTTTATAGATTTGTATGCAGTTTTATTTCTCTCAATGGGATACTATCCCTATTACGAGAGCCCTTATTTGACCATAATAAAAGCATCTAAGTACTGGTTTACCCTTCAAGGTTTTTTACAGGGGTTTTCACCTGAAAATATTTGTGTCTTATGTGCGATATTTTGGTTTCCTTATTTATGCTTTTGTTGTAATGTTCATTTGATTACTTAGTTGTGCTTTAATTCAATAAGTGATTTATTTGGAATTAACTGTCGAGTGCTGGGTAAAGGGGTGATTTCAACATGGTATTAGAGCACATGCTTTGAGAGCAAGCTAAATCTCAGATCCATAGTAGTTGGAGGCAAATCTATTATATATGTAAGTAGATCTTGTTAGATTTATAACCAACAAGTGGAAATTGAAGGACATATTTAAGGAAAACAATAGTACTAAGGCAGAACTGGGGTTTTGCAGGTTTATGGAGTTGTACGCAGGTTACAGAAGGAATAAGCATGTACATATTTGGATATACGCATGTATACACAGGGCGTAGTAAGCACAAGCATGTATGTATTCAGATCTCATTAGGGGAGGTCACATACATACATGGGTTAGAGTGGTGACAGGCACGTACAGGGAAGTATAGGACAATACAGGGGCAGTTTCAACAGAGGGTTATCAGATCAGATCTTAGAAATGGAAATTGGATTGCGATTTGAGGATACGTTGGATGGGTTTCCAACTACAATCCTTGGAAGAGAATCATGTTGGTGTTTATGGAGAACGAGATCTAGAAATTTGATAATACTCAGATAACTCCTCCAACAGATGTAACAAAACTGGTCATCCATAATCAAAAGGATGTGAAACCTAGGCGCATAATCTTAAATGGAGTGAAGGATCACTTGATCCATCATTTGTCGAGAAAGACAACTGTCAGGTACATGTGGAAGGCTTGAAAAAGCTTGTTTTAGAGTAAGAAAAAGAATCACAAAATGGTGTTGAGAGAGAATCTTAGAGACACCAAGATGACAGGATCAGACACGGTGACATCTTATCTCACCCGGATCTGATGGGTTAGAGATGAACTGGATGCATTTGGGGAGACAATGACTGATTCAAAATTGGTGAGGATGACATTAAAGGATTTATGAAGAAATGAAAATCATTCATCAAAGGGATCATAGCACGTGAGAACCTCCCTGATTGGTCAAGGTTGTGGGATGCCTTCATTCAAGAGGAACTTTGAGATGAAGAACCGAATGGAGGTCAACACAAGAATGGTGATGAGAACCTTGCTCTTGCAAGCCAGGAAAAGAAGGTCAAGTTCAAGAAGGTTTACAATGGAGAATATACCTCTCAACAGGACAAGAAGAAGGACATGAGCAAAGTCAATTTCTTTGCATGTCACAAGTTTGGGAATTATGCAGGGAAATGTTTGAAAAATAAGGGTGGGAACGAAATGCAACTAGAAGTAGTTGCGTCGACAAAGACTCAAATGGATGCGTTTTTCAAGAATTTTGAACATACATAGTTCTTACTTGTTTCCTAGACATCCTTGAGCACCATATCAGTTGGTACATGGTTTATAGATAGTAGAGCCACATGTTATATGACAGGAGAATGAGAGTTGTTCGATAGCTTCACAGAGTCCAACTCAGATGTGCAGGTGGAATTTGGTATGGGGACCAAGAATAAGTAAAGAGATCTGGAACAGTGTCATTCTAGATGGAGTCAAGAGGCATGTTGATAGTTATGGAGGTGCTATGGGTTCCAAAACTTAGGAGGAGTGTGCTCTTAGTATTATAAATTGAGAAGAAGGTCTATGATGTAGTGTTCTAGGATGGACAAGAGATGATCAATCCCATAGGATCTAGCACAAACACATCAGTTGTTTTTGGAATTAGAGAGAGAAACTTGTACAGGCTAATGGCCAAGCCTATGCGAGCTATGGCAAGTAGAGTGGCAAAGAACAAGGAGCAAGTAGCTTCGAAGGTTTAACAACTCATAGGGAGTCATCCTTCAGGTTCAGGGGGGAAGGAACAACCTTCCTAGTCTTTCAAGGAGGAGTCATGGTACGATGCCATGCAGGATGCTTAGGAGCAGGAGGCTTCTAGGATAATGATCAGAAGGAAGTCTTCGAAGATGGATCCTAGCAAGGTGGCATGTATAAATTCTGCTTCAGAGGGAGAAACCAATCAAGTGGATTGGAGAGTAGCCATGGTAGTGGATTTGGTAGCAAATATAGAGCCAAATCAAGGTGGGAGGAGTACCTTCCTCACTAAGAGGGAGTGTTGATGCATGTAGCATCGGACATGTACTTCCACATTAGCATGTGTATAGCATGTGGAAGTCGTCTAGAGCCTTCTGTGAGACTTTACTTTAATTAAAGTAATTAACTAAAGTAAAGTGATTTTATTACTGAGTTGAGTTTTATTTAATGAAAATGATTTAATTAGCATTAGTGAATTAAATAATAGTCATTGATATCAAGTGAGGTGAGAACTAATCTCAGTTGTCAATCACTTTGAAGAATAGGGTTAGGTCATAACTCAATCTTATAAAAGCAAGGCTAGGGTGAAGGAGGAAGACACTTTTGGTGAGAGACCAAGGTGGGACTTTTACACAGAGATAACAAACAAGGAATTTTTCTAGTGTGAAGTCATTTGAGAGTGTAGAAGAAAAGAAGGATTTTTTCTTACAATGTATAGTGAGGAGATCTTATTGCTTGGGTGAAGAGATTCCATCCAAGTGTTGATGTAGAGAGGGTTGGATCATGAAGGACTATGATTCAAGATCGTGGATAGGTGGAGAAGGAATTCCATCTAGAAATCATACAGGTCAAGGAGAAGAGAGAGTAGAGGCAACCATAAGTGGGTTTCAGTTGATTGAAGCCAGAGGAAAGGGTAGTGTCATACACATGTTTTCATACAATATTTATGTACATGTATGTGGGAAATAGTGGAGACATGCACATATACGTGAGCGAGAAGAAGGAAAGGCACACATATCTATAAAAGTGTATTGTTTCAAGGTCGTATGGCATATCAAAATTTGCTAGGTTTGTCTATAGATGTATTTCTCTTAGCGGGCCATTATCCTTGTTATGGGAGCTCTAATTTGACCATAATAAAAGCATCTAAGTATGGGTTTTCCCTTCGGGGTTTTTTCTAGGGGTTTCTACCCGAAAAATATTTGCATCTTGTGTGCGAGATTTTGGTTTCCTTATTTATGCTTCCACTGTAATGTTTAGTTGATTACTCAGTTGTGCTTTAATTCAATAAGTAATTTATTTGGAATTAATTGATGGGTGCTCGATAGAGGGGTAATTTCAACAATACTATCTCTCTAGAACTAAAAAGAAGAATCCAAGAGTACTATCACTCTTCTCATGATGAAAACAATCAAATTAGACACTACCCTCACTGTGATTCAAGGATTGATGATTCATATAGTTTGTCACATTAATTTTCCCTCACAACATATACTACAAGTCGTGAGGAGGAATAATCCATGGCAGAGATAGAAGCAATAAGCTAAATGGATTTGGTGGTTGATTATAAATGAATATCTATAATTTGTAATTTAATTACATTTTTTTATATTTTACTTTTAGGTCAATTCATATGAAACATAACCTACAAGTTTTGCAGTAGAACAAAAATAATATTTTTTGAAGTTCTATGAGAAAATTAATTGTATGCTACCTACTTCTCAATAATAGATAATGTAAGCATATAAACTTAATTTTATGTTACCTATTTCTCAATAATAAATAATGTAAGCATACACTAAAGTTATATAGATAAAACTACAATTAATTCTTTTTTTTTTGTCTAATTTAAATAGTTGAGAAAAGAGTGTTATCCTCTTCATCTATATTCAATTCACACATATAACATATTAAATTTCTAATGAATAAACTATTATAATAGCTTTAAACTTTTACATAATCCAAATTACTTTAAATATCATCAAGTATCTAACAAATTTCCCCAAACTATATATCTCACGAATAAAAAATAATAATTAAATGATACACTTAACCATTCCTTTTTAAAAAAAATATAAAACTAATAAAAGCATTCACCCATATATATTAAATACACTATCTTCTCGTTGACAATGATACGCATTGCAAATATTCTCTGCCCACTTAGAATATAAAATGTCACTATCTCCCAACTACAATATCTGGACAAGGAAGGAAAGTTACGATTTTATGTGTTCATGGAAATCGTTAATAATGATATATATTTAAAATATTCTCCGAATACTTTTATCTCCCAACGAGCATGATTCAATCTCCATGATAATGACAATTATTCAATCTCTATGGATTATGACAATTTTCATAGCAAATTGATATGTTAACATGAATTTTTTTATTTACTAATAAGTTAGTTTATTAAATTATAACTTATTTAAATTAGTTATTAAGTTATAATTTATTTATTTATAATTTTTTTTATTAAATTATAAGTTAATAATAATACTAATAATAATCTATTTTTAAGGTCAATCAAATTGGTGTATGAGATTTGTTTGTGGGATAAGGGATCTCTCTCCGCTCAACAATTTGATTGGCAAAGTTTACAAAGGTATACATACCCTACACCCCTCTAAATTTGAACTTATGACCTCTTAAGAGGAAACACATGTTCTTAACCATTAGACCCACTCAAATTGCAAGAAAAATAATTTATTTTAAAATAGTTTTTATAATTTTTATTTTTTTATTAAAATTTGTTTTATTTAAATATATAAATTATTATACGAAAATTTATAATTATATATATATTTTTGATCATTTCAATAAATTCAAAATCTAAATTTATCTTTGTATTTTTTATTTTTATATTATGTAATGCAATTTTTCAAGACATGCATCTAATAATCACTCTCCCCACTCTACTGTATATCAAAAATAAACTCATGGATGACATGCATCTAACAATAACTTTCCCACCTCATCCCTTTCCATTGTATATAAAAAAGTAAACCTAATTTATGGATAAAAACTAATCAAGCATAACTAACATTGTTATAATACAAGTTCAAGTTGTATACACTTTCACTTACCAAAAAACACATTTACCAATTATAATATCAAAAAGAGAATTTGGTTTCACAATTTATAATATAAAAAAGAGAATTTGGTTTCACAATTATCCATTATGAGGTCACCTTTTTAGTCTTTGACCCCTAGAGACTTAGATATGAGGTGTTGAACTTATTTTCGACAAGCCTAAATATCTAATTAAAACTATGATCAACTCGGTCCATGTTTTGACCTTCCTACTTTTTACTTTCTATACATATGCACTTTATGTTGTTGTTTCTTTTGTAAGGTGTGTTTGGGGATATTGTGTAACGTATTCATCTTTCATCTGGGTCACATCACTATTAAAACGATTCAATAAAAATTCCTCATACTAAATTTAAATGCAGAAAACAATACACAATATGAAATACAAATTTATTTAATTGTCTATGTTTAATAAAAATGTAAATACAAATACTCAACTGTGTATAGAAATAGATAAATAACATAGAACAACATTTAACCGTATAAATGGATATTTAAATGCATGATTATGCTCACAGCAAGCAACATTAAGCAAACTAATTCAAAGTAGATATACAACAAATATATATATATATATATATATCACCATTTAACACAATTGAACACAATAGATAAGAAAACTTATCTTATGTAAATATGCAAACTGTTGTAGAGGACAGACGTTCTTCCCAAACGTAGCCTTTTTGTTATAGTTCTCAACAACAAGACACCCCCGAGCTGGGGCTATGAATCCACAAGAGACGGAGGTCCCTAAAGCTGACTAATATCCTATTTTCAATAGTTAAACTCTCAGCTAAATTCCAGTCCACCAAAACACTTCCCCTCACCCTGCACAACCCAAGGGATGGAATCCCCCTTCACTTCTCACAATCTCTCATACCTTTCCACTCCCCTTCAGGGCTTCCAACATAGGTTGGACATGAATTCTACTTGCTAAGACTTTAGGAGTTCTACAACTACAACAAAAATTCACTCAATAGCCAAAACACATGCTTCAAAAAGTAGCCAAACATGTACACAACAACTGCCTACAAGATCTCACACTCAGAACTCCATTGCTGGCCAAAAAACTCCATGTAAAAACAATTGTCTATGCAAAAACGTGAATGTGCAAAATATTGTCTCCTACCCATACAAATTTCCTCCCTTTCTCTTGCTTGATTGACTTGCACTCTTCCCCAAACTAATTATACTCAACCTCCATGCTCTCAATAAATATGGGAAGTGACTCTCACACCAACCCTCTTACATGAATTCAATGCTTGGGCTCTAGAACACTCAACAACTAAAGGAAGGTTTATTTCAAGGATAAGTTAGAGAAAAAATAGGAAATGGGTTTTGGTTGAATAGATATGGGTAAATCCTCTCCCCCCCTTGGACCCCTACCCTATCTTGTGGATACTTAGCCCCCAATCTATGTCATTGTTCATCTGCAATGAGAGATACATTTCATTCATTATGTTTCAATTTACATAATTTACTTATTATCTCTCGGCCATACATCACATTTACAATTTACATCGCTTGGCTCTCAACTACATATTATTTTTACAATACACATCGCTAGTTTGGGGTTTGAAAACGAGGATGTTACATTCCCCTCCCCCTACAAACCACACTGTCCTCAGTGCACATAACCATACAGTTTACACATTGACATATAAAAACATTACATCAAAATACTTGATAATTCTGCAACTTAATGACTCACACAACAATTCCAACCAGAAACTCCCTTTTCCCCTCAACCCTTCATTGGTTGGACAAGAATCTTAAAGTTGTGGCTCCAAGAACTTCAGTTGCCAAAATGGAGTCTTCATTCTCTTATGTACAAATGTACATTCAATTTTCTTCAAAATTTGCAAAATTTTGTGGATATGCTTCATGCATGGCTTCTTCGTGCTCCCATGTAGCATCTTCAGGACTGTAACAGGTCCATTGAACCTTTACCAAGATGATGGCTTTGTTCTTGAGCACTTTGACTTTCTGGTCCAAGATGCGCACTGGTTCTAGCCAAAAATCCCCTTCGTGTTCCACCTGGATCACATTCCAAACAATCACATGATTGGGATCAGGTACATACTTTTTTAATAAAGACACATGGAACACGTTATGAATTCTCATGGATGCAGGTAATGCTAGCATGTATGCAACTAGTCCTATCTTTTCTAAGACCTCAAAAGGCCCACAATATCTCACTACCAACTTTGGGAAACTTCCCAATTTCAGCGAGCTTATTTTGGCTTTAAATTTTAAAAACACATGCTCTCCCACTTTGAATTCTCTATGTGTTATTTTTCTATCAGCATAGCTCTTCTGTCGTTCTTATGCAACTTTTAAATTCTACTTGATTTTCACCATTTGTTCTTCCATTTCCTTTAACAACTCTGGCCCAATCACAACTCGGCCTGCTGGGTTATCCCAACTTACTGGTGTGTTACATTTTCTTCCATACAAGGCTTCAAACAGGCTCATATTCAATTGTTCTTGATACCCATTGTTGTATGTAAACTCAACTAAATGGATATAGTCCTCCCACTTAGAAGGCTTGTCCATTACATGCATTCTCAACATATCTTCAATTATTCAATTAATTCTTTCTATCTTCCCATCTAAATCTGGGTGATATGTTGTACCACAATTTAAATTTGTCCGAAATCCCTTAAAGAACCCCCTCCAAAAATTGGAATTGAACTTGGGATCTCGATCCGACATTATGGCCTTAGGGACACCATTTATCCTAGAAATTTCTCTCATGTAAATTTATGCAATATTGGTTGCCTTATGAGTTACTTTTACCGAAATGAAATGTGAAGCCTTTGTGAACTTGTCCACCACTACCATTGTTGCACCTCTTTTGTCACCTAAATGAGAAAAACAAAGGTGCTTACAAGCTTAGTTGGGTTAGCTAAGCAAGACAGTTGTAAAGGAAAAGGGTTAGAAAAAGAAACATAAAAGAACAACTAAGAATTAAACTAAGAAATAAAAGAACAACAAAACTATTTGAGCATAAGGACATAAGAACACAAAACCAATAAGACTCATGTCACCAATGGCAAGGATTATATTAGTGAAAGAAAACACCAAGAAGAAAGAGGACTTTGGGTCCCTTCTTCCTCCAAGGGAAGGCTCTTGGACCCCCACAAATAAGCTCTTCTTACAACTTTGAATGGAATGGTGAAAGAATCACAAGCTAATCCACTCAAGAGGTGAGATGGATTTCCCAATGTAATGGTGCTAGTATACTCTTGATGAGAATAGAGGATTCCTCAAGAGAATAGCAGCAGCATAACTTTGTTAATGAATTCCTCGAAAATGAAGTGCACCCATGGCCTTGTTTTATAGCACCTCTTTGAGGTATTGTGCAACCAACTTGTAGTGTGAAAAGAGGCTAATTATGGCATTTTTAGGTCTTTGACCAGCCACCTAGTCGGATTCAGTCGAGATTTGGGTGTCAAATCAACTTGGAAGTTGAACCAGAAGTGGGTGGGAGGCCGACCAATATCATAAATGCATCGTTCTCAGATGTGCACGGCTTTTAGCGACCACAGTGATGCATCGAGCGCATGTGCGTTTTTCCTGCGTTTCTGGATCGCGCATGTGCGCACGCGCCCTATGTAGTCATAGTGCACCTTAATTTTATCACTGGCTGTATAGTTTTGGACCTTTTGGAAATTCTTTTGTGGTAATTTTGGTCCATGGGTGACCTCATAACTGTTTGACGATGCTGGATTCTTGTAACCATTTGTGGACGAAATTTCAGTGATAACAACCATAATGGAATCACGTTGCATTGTTGTCCTTGGAAATTTAGTAATGAAATCGATAGTAACAACTTCCCATTTCCATTCAAGAATGGGGAATGGTTGCAACAATCCTACTGGATGTTTGTGCTCAGCCTTTACCTTCTGACACTCCATGCATCTGGCTAAATAATCAGTGACATCTTTCTTCATACCAGGCCAAAAATATTGGCCTCTTACAGCTGTAATAGTTTTCTAATATCTTGGATGTCCAGCATATGACACATTATGCATTTCCTCCAGGATTGAATTGATCAATTCCCAAGAATTGGGAACATAAACTCTATTCTAAAATAAGAGGATTCCATCCTCTTCCAACTTGTAATCCTTATATTTTTGTTGTATATCATTCTACTGTAAGCTTTCTTCAACTTGCACATAACGTTGATATGCAGTTATAACCTCTAGAATTCTATCTTTTAAATATGTCATGTACATACTAATGGTTGTAGCATGCATTTTATGCACCCTTCTGCTGAGCGCATCAACCACCTTGTTCACTTTTCCCTTTATGTTCTTGATATCAATGTTATATTCACTAAGAAATTCCATCCATCTAGTTTGTCTAGCATTTAGTGTTGGTTGTTCATATAGATATTTCAGACCACTATGGTTTGTCCTTAATTCAAATTTTCTTCCTATGAGGTAATTCCTCCACATCCTTAAGGCATATACTATAGCTAATAACTCTAAGTCATGTGTGGCATAATTTATTTCATGTTCCTTCAACTTTCTGGACTCATAACAAATTACATGTCCATTTTACATAAGGACTCCAT